>JANEYF010000646.1:0-82500 GCA_029963845.1 Rhamnusium bicolor | reverse complement strand
ACCTATAGCACTGAAAGAATAGCCATTTTATATGTTTATATGTTTATGTTCTGATAAGGCAGAAATTCGTAGAATACAGTATTCAATGTGTGGATCCTAATTATTGTTGTTATTATTTCAAACTGTAATTTTAAAACTTAGCTCGGGAACTCTAAAATAAATATTGGTAATTCATGCAACTATTATTTTGTATAAAGAAAACAAACATTGTGTGATATTTGAGTATTAAAAATAAAAAAATGTAACAAGTTTTATTTCATGGTCATGGTTAATTTAATTAGTTTTAGTAATTTTATCCATAACGTTATTTATATCAATTATATAGCTGTATTTATTAAGCCTAGAATGGTATAAACAAACATACCAGTATAATTTGAATGGTATTCTAATAAAATAACATAAGAATACATTATTGCCAAATCACACTGAATTTGTAATTGATTTTATATCTTGAATTTACGCCTTTAAAGGTAAGCGACAGTTTTTATATGAATAACGACTACACTGCAAGTATTGGTGTTTGGTTATTTTTATATGACGCTTTTAAGAACTTGTTTGTATGCACTGTTTGACTCACGTTTATATGATATTAGGTAGGTACACCTAGATTATTAGTATACAGGGTATGTAAAAAATTGTTGATTTGAAAATAATGGTATGTTTAACCGTAATAAGGTGTTGTTCCGTTCGCATGTTGATCATCTAATATGTTTTGACAAATCTTAGTATGGCGAATGTTTCAAGAACTGTAACCTCAAGTGCACCTATAAAGTTTATATTCACTCTTAAAAGAAATATAACAAAAATATACAGTAATGTACTGTATTAATAGATCCCTAAAACATGTGAAAGAGAAGTTTGTGACTCGTATTAGTGACCTTCCAAAGGTTTTGCGATGTTTAGAGACTTTTTGAGAGATAGGCATGACTCACTACTTAAATGCTGTTGAGTTTGTTGAAGAAAAATGTTCGAGTATTGAAGATGTAATTTGACGATGCTTGATTGATTGTTCACAATTTATGATGATTAATAATACTCAATGTGAAATGTCATAATCATTGATGATGATCAATAATTGGTAAATTGATCATCATCAATGTTGATGTTAATGAATTGGTATTATGTTCATGAAAATGATCAATTGGTAATATGCTGATGTTGATAAGCAGTTGGTAATATGGTTATGATTATGATGGGTACCATTGGTAATATAATTATGATTATAATTAAAATGATATTAAAAGAGCCACTTTTGGTGAAAACGTAATTTAGGTAAAATTGCGTTGTAGACATGAATATGTTGAGGAAGCGAATACTGTAAACTAAAAATGAAAAGATGTGTTGTAGATATGTTGTCTAAATTGAGACTCATATTGAGGAAGCACAGAAGTTATGTACACTTGTGTGTGTTGTAGACATTTACTATGTTGAGGAAGCACATTGAAGAAGCACACATATAAGATGTGTTGTAGATATGTTGTCTAAATTGAGATTCATATTGAGGAAGCACAGAGGTTATGTAAACTTATATGTGTTGTAGATTTGTTGTAGACATTTACTATGTTGTGGAAGCACATTGAAGACGCACATATATGATGTTATTACGGTGTACATATAATGTAAACTTATGTGTGTTGTAGATATGTTGTAGACATTTACTATGTTGTAGACATTTACTATGTTGTGGAAGCGCATTGCGGATGCACGCATATGATTTAATTTTGATGAATCTATGTTGTAAACATTTACTATGTTGTAGAAACGTAAAAAATGACATTTTTGCTTAAGTTGTGCTTACTTGTTTTCAGAATAGTGACCCGAATAAGGGCATCCAGGAAAACCAGGATGGCCGACTGTAAGAGTGTTTAGCCATCGGGTTGGCCGCCGCATGCTGGATGTGGACATTTGTTAGCGGGAGTTAAGGAGATATGTGAAATTAGCATGACATGGGGGTCTTAGTTAATATGTATTTGCATACAGACGTATTTTTAAGGATTTTGTAGGATTTAATATAAAATCAAATATATCCTGGATTATTATTTTGAGTACCTACCATAACACTACGGTGAGGAAGTTCTGATCCCGAAGTAATTGGCAGCGGTTATTTTTCTAGAAATGTATGTAATATTATACGTAACTAAGCATTTGTTCCTCAGTAGTCTAGCAAGATGACCGCGTGCGTAAAGTTATTTTAGCGGAGCGGTATTTGGCATATGGTTCGCCAACAACGTGTAAAATTCATGAAAATCATTAGCGATGGGAATAATCGAGATGTTTTAATGATCTACTAATATTAGTAATATTAATTTTGGTAATTTTAGCCTCCTAAGTTATTAGTTATTTTGGTAACATGTTGGATGCATTTATTTATAATGAATATTTGCTTTACAAACACCAACAATAACTACTTATTTAAAACTTAAACTATTAATTTTAAAGTATTTCACACTAAGTATGTATAGGGTGTCATAGCTAATATATCATTCGTGATTTTCTTGGTAATTTTCAAGACAAATTCATAATTCAAAAGCTAATGTGACGTAGTCTTTCCCGAGGAATTCGATGTGACCAAGAAAGAAACAATTGAATATCAAACAAAAAAGTTGTGGTCGAGAAACCAATTTTGTAAAAAAAATCAAAATGGCGGATGAATATATTTTTTACTATAGAGTATTACTAGAACAAATTCTATATATTAAGTTTTTTATATCACTTCCGGTTTGGCCAGAAATGAATTTTTCTTCCAAAAATTTTGAAACTCCGAGGATATTTTTGTTGCATTCAACAGAACATTCAATGATCTATCAAAAATGCATAAATGCTTTTGTGATAATTTTTACGAAATATGAATAGCTCTTTGACTTTATTCTCATACCTTACAGCACGAAGTTTAAGTGACATTGCAGTTAGCTGTGGCCAAGATGCCTTGTGTTAGAAATAATACCATTATTAGGGTCAAATTGTAGTGGGTAGGTATCAAATTAAGACAATAATTACAAAACTACACGTACAATTGCAATTGTTGTTGTATTGTTACGTAATCATCTTCAGTTAAAGAGCTATTAATATTTCGAAATCGGTTAGAGCTGTCGCAAAAGGGATCTATACTTTTTTGAAAGAAAGCTGAATGCTCTGTTGAATGCAACCAAAATATATTGGCAAATTGAAAATTTTTGTGAAAAAAATCATTTCTGACCAAACCGAAACTGATCTAAAAAAACTGAATACACTGAATTTGTTCCAGTAACACCCTATAACAAAAAATGTAATATTCCGCCATTTAGATTTTTTTAAAAAACTGATTTTCGGCCATAACTTTTTTGTTTGCTGTTTAATTGTTACTTTCTTGGCCGCATCGTATTCATCGGAAAAAATTACATAAAAAAAGTTAAAAAAAAAATCTATGGGTTTGATGTACTCTGTTGTTGCAACTAACTAATTACCTGCTTTGTACTTTATTGTGTTTATCGATCGACGGTTTTAAGTTCGAAACAGAGAGAATCGAATCGGACGCTGCCGCATTCATCCTGCAATAATTGTAGTACTACTAATTTTTAAAAGTTATAATCGATTATCTCGAGATATTTAAATAACACAGCCACACAATTTGTTTTTTCTGATCTGGGGGTCTGACAATGTTTACTATATGTTTCTGGGGTCGCTGAATCCGAATCCGAGATCTATTTAACCCCATCACATCAGGATTTTGCCATAACCTCAAAAAACTCATAATTTCAGCTATTAAATGCGTATAACTCTAAGAATGAAGTTGTAATCTGAAAACCCAAACTCTTAAACCCCATAACCCTATCGTCCACTTAGCCAAAAATCTATCAATTCTACTTATTTTAATAACCGCATAACTCTGGTCATTGCACCTTTTCTCGCACAATTTCTGTTTTGTCTCAAGCACCCGAAACATACTGTTGTGTCCTAAAAACACCTTCATCCTAAAAGTCTATATTTTTACGTTTATTCAACGAATGTTAGTTTTTCAAATTATTGTACCGTCGGCATTGGCGTTACCCGATGTACACCGTGGGTAGATTGCCCACCATCACCATGTGGAGGTGCCCTGGATGCAGACGCACGCAAGATATAATCGCTCTGAATAGAACCTGAGCTTTGAATTAATTGAAATAAAATATTTTCTAGAACCATGTACCAAAATACGTAGATTTATCACTGATATTTTTCATTGATATACAAAGATTCATGAATAAATGTGCATAGAATTAGAGCATTTTTGGAGACGTGACAGATATGAGTACATATCAAGTTAAATATCTGACATACGTGGTTATTGGAGTTGATAGATTTTTGATTAAGTGAGTTATGGGGTTTAAGAGCTTGGGTTTTCAGATTACAACTTCATTGTTAGGGTTATATGCGTTTAATAGCTGAAATTATGGGTTTTTTTGAGGTTATGGCAAAATTCTGATGTGATGGGGTTAAATATATCTCGGATTGGGATTCAGCGACCCCAAATACATGTAGTAAACATGGTCAGACCTCGGATCAGAACAAAAATTTTTTTTGTGTGACTGATTGGTTAATTCTATTATCGTATCGTATCTCGATTTTTCCCATTACTATTGCCTACCCATGTGAACTGTTTATAATTTGCACCATAACGTCGGTGGATGTGGAATGCTCATTTGCCTTGTACAAACATAATGTACAGAGCAAATCGCAGCAAATTTAACAGCCACGAATGCAGAACGAATAGTAGTTGTGACCATGTATGCTAATGTGACGGCAGACCTCAGTGATTCTGAATAATAGATTGCATCAAGTGGTATATTTCATTATTCATTTTAATATTGATAGTTTTTTTTGTGGGGATTTCGGTCAGGTACAACTAATTAATTTTTTTTCTAACGTTTCGGTTTATTACACCATCATCAGAGAAACTATTATTTATTAGGAATTTGTTTTAAAATTTTCTATTACATGCTATTTGGTTGTCTGTTTTAACGCAACTGTTGCGTTAAAACAGACAACCAAATAGCATGTAATAGAAAATTTTAAAACAAATTCCTAATAAATAATAGTTTCTCTGATGATGGTGTAATAAACCGAAACGTTAGAAAAAAAAATTAATTAGTTGTACCTGACCGAAATCCCCACAAAAAAAAACTATCAATATTAATTGATAATAACGGTCAAGAAAGGAAAAAAATATATACATATTATTCATTTTATACTTTTTCTGTATTTGTCTACATATATCCTCCTACCACCCATAAGCTATGCTGGGCTCTGGTCCAGTTTCCTCTCTCGGATTATTATAAAAGAACGATATTACCTTTATCTCTTGCATAAAAGTCAGAACATTACTGTGAAAATAAAATGAGGAGAGTGACCTTCGATAACATATTGTTCATAACACGTATTATTTCTAAAATTAATTTGTTTTTGGGAAATTAATATTACAAGTTTCTGCCAAGAACTTATTATGAAAAAAATTCTTTGTTTAGAAAATTGCTATTTTTTTTATCTTGATTGCATTATACAAAAATGAGGTAATCCACAATTTTGGCAATTTACTTACAATGCATTTAACGTTTAAAATATCCTTCAAATGTTATCAAGTAAATTTATTACACGATTACAGAATACTTTACATATATTAATATTCATATAGAAATTAAAAAAATAATATTAAAATTAATTAGAAATTAAATATTTCGCATAATAAATCATATAAATAGGCCCTATCATTAAGAACTACATTAAGAACAATTAGGAGATACTAGCAGACCACGAAATATTAAACTTCAGTTTCATTTAGTTTAATTGTTTTTTTTCCGTCTTAAATAAATTTCCTTTGTACTATAATGTTGTTTATCTAGTTTTTCAAAACCTAACTAAAATAAACTGATAAAATCTGTCCATGAAAAAGTAGAATAATTTGTAAATTAGCGAAAAAAACTGTAACGTAATATATTTCGATATTTATCATGATTTCAGTAATTAAATAATTACATCTGTACTTATGTGGCACAGTTCTGTACCTGGCTTTAATTTTGTAGAAAAATTTAAATTGGAAGATTTTCTTTTCAGGAATGCTTAGTACTTAGTAAATATTCTTCATGAAGGTGGTCACCTACACATTTTTTAGATATGACGTCATTAAATATGGCTGCTTCTCTATCACAAAATTGTTCATACCTCTGGGAACATTTGACTGAATGGGGGTTTTTGTTCCAAATAATGAGTACAAATACTTAAAATATCTAATTTTTGTGGAGCATAGGAAATGGATTCAGAAGGGTTCAAAACGTATATATCAATCAAAATCACGATTACTGTACTTTTTTAAATTAGGTATAAGAAAGTAAAAAGTTATTGCTGCTGTAAAGCGAAGTCGAGCTAGTTTACAGAAAGAGCCTAAAAGATTACAGATGCAAGGAAGGGATATAGTTATACATATCGCCCAGATCTCTGAAAAGGCTACATTGCTGTTTCTAGGGATCATCATGGAACAACATGATCTTACAAGAGTTCTTTGTCAATACAGTAATAGCTTCTTGGACTCAAACATCGTGTAGTACCAAAGAAACCTTAATGCCTCTTATAGTGATGAAAAAGATGAGATATCATTTAACTGTATATCTGTGCAAAATGGAAGACAGGTAATTCAACCACAAATAAATTGTTCGTCAGTAGAGAAAGATCTTCATCGACTTGGTGTACAACAAATGTGGGTGTGCACTAAGTTTGGCGAATTCACGTGACTTTTGCCTATTCATGCTATTCACAGAAAATGGGTCAAAACTCATACTCTTTGTCTCTGGCCGTCCATGTACTATCTAGAGCAGATTACACTAGTAGGTTTGGTAACAAGAAAGCAGCTCTAATAGGTTCATCTACAGCAAATGTGGAGAACTGTAGCGTATTACCGACTGGGATGAGATACAGCGCAAAGTATGCAGAAGGATAATTAGTGCAGTTACTACGGTCATCCTGCAGACCTTTAGATGTACTCAGATTGTGGCCATATCATCATGAAAAGATTACAGATATTAAATATTTGCCACTTAAAAGCAGAAGTGTTAATGAACATTTGTTATGATCTTATTAATACACATACCATAAGCAATACCGTGTTGAAGACATGATTGTTAATTGAGACCCCTATGATTTTGGTTTTAAGGTGAAAAAACATGGTTTGGTGACAAAAAAAACTTAAAGGAATATCCCAATGATTTTATTAGGACATGTAATTGTTTAAATTGTGCCTAATTCTCAAGCATTTCTAGGGAAAATGAAGTAATGTTAAGGGGTCGGATTCAACTTGTAAAAATCATTTTTAGATCGTCCAAGCCATGTTAATGTTTGCGAGTTAACCATCTCCGTAGTTACCGAAATAAACCCCCTGGAAATCAAATATGTTGTTAGATAAGAGAAGCTAGATTATACAGTTTATTGTGGAGTGCAAACCACATCTTGGACACCAACAGTTACATACATCATCTGAGTCTGAAACAAATTTCAAATAAATTTTCGATTTTTCCTGGAAAGGAGTCGAATCATTGATCTTTACCACCAAGTAATAAATAAGTATTTTTTAACGATACACGGTATATAGGAGATTTATTGCATACCGAACAATACTGTATTGAACAACTTCTTGCTCTTGTTCTTGATCATTTTCCTTGTAAGACGTATGTACCGAATAAATCGCTCAAATTGAATAGCCACGATTGCAGAAAGATTATTAGTTGTTACTGTATATCTTATTGCGATGGCAGACCTCAGTCGTTCTGAATAATACATTCTATCAAGCGGTATCTATTTCATTATTCATTTTATACTTTTGCTATTATTATTCTACGTATATCCTTCTGTCAACCATGAGGCAGTCGTAGTTACTGGTCCTTTTATTCAATATGACATCATTTAAAATTAATACTAGAAAAAAGGCTGCGCCTTTTTCTAGCTCCTGCGGAGACCGGATAGTAGAAAAAAATTATAAGATTAAAAATAATTTTGTTCGTGCAGTTGACATCGAGATTAAAAAAATTTTTTCGTAGTGCAGTTGGGGCGCCACCGTAGTAGCCGGCATTTATCGGGCCTTCGGCCCTCACGGAAATGGCCTGCGGCCATTTCTTCCCAGTTCAGTGGCAAATTACCGGATTAATATTTATCGGGCCTTCGGCCCTCACGGAAATTTCTTCCCAGTTCAGTGGCAAATTACCGGATTAATTTAATTTTTGTGGGTGCAGTTGACGCCGAGATTAAAATAATTTTTCGTAGTGCAGTTGGCGCGACCACCGGAATTAGCTCTATCCCAAGCAGGGTGCGGACGTTCTTGACTACGTCACGTCAATAGCCGACGCAAAGTCCAATAATTTCTCAACTTTAAACGCTCATATCTTCGTTATTTATGGAAATTAAGGAACGAAAATGTCGCGGCGCACTGTAGAAATTCTGCTATTTTCGATAGGCACAACCGCGAACGTCCAAAACTGCTTGGGAAAAAAGCCTTTAGAGCCCCCAATTTCGTCGATTTTAGACAGTGAGGGTCCGATGAAAGGGAAGTGTCACACATTAAAAGATAGTAGAAGTAGATATTAATAACTAAACGACCTTTTTTAAAGATCAACATTTTGTAATCTTCACTTACTAGATCTTTAAATTCAATAACATTTCCTTTAATAATAACAATAATTATACATAATCATACATAATATCAATAATTATACATACTTGTAGTCATTGAATTCATTTTCATCTTATAATTACATGATCCAAATCCTATAAAATATAATTATGACTAGTGTAAATATCTGATGTGGCCAGCACATAACTTTCTTATACCAGTATATATCATCTTGACGTAAAAAAATCATTCTATTTAATTCTTCACTTACCTCAATTAAATTTTAATAGCGTACCTTGAAATGTTTCATTAAAATTTTTAAATAATTAATTATCAGCGTCATTCAATACTGTCAATAATAATAAATCATATTATATATTTTAATAATTTCTTCTTATTGACATTGATATTTTTGAAACTAAATTAGACATTTCAAATGTCAAACTGTTAAATTTATCATAACCCCATTTTATGAGGTCAAATGTGTAAAAACTTTCAGTTTACATCAGCTTTATTTAAGTACTTGGAAAATATATTTTATTGGCCTGATATAGTAGACATGATTTATAATCTTTCATCAAGAATATATTTTTTTGTAAAAGACAAATACAAAAAGACCTCCTTTCAGCTGACCAATTTTGCTCATCATCGAATTTATCATTGTCTTTGGCCTTTAGAACATGTGTATCATATTAGAAAGCTTTATCTCAAAAACTGTGGCTGCTATCGCAATACTACAGACATGCAGACAGATTTTTTTCCATAAAGTTGTTTTTTCTTTATAATTTGTCTTTCTTCGTTCATTCATTATGTCTCTTCTGGTGGTACCACATTCACCAAATTTACCTAAAAAATTATATAAAATCTTAACTGCCAAATTTGGGAAGTCTCCCGTTAGTATTTTTTGAGTTATCGCGGATACACTCATACACACACATCTACACACACGCATCAACAGACATCATTCGGAAAATAATCAATGGATTGAGGAGGGTTTAAAACGTAGATCAATCAAAATCTCGAGGTCGAAAAAAATCACGATTACTATACTTCCTTATATTAGGTATAAGAGAGTAAAAATGGTAATAGACGATTCTTTCAATTCTAGATTTTGACGTTTCTATTTTGCAATTTCTTTAAAACTATTGTGTAAAGAATAAACAGTCCGACGAATAGCGACAAATAAAACATATAATTAATTATAACTTATAACATGTACGAATATACCCTCACATATTTAGTATTTTTTATAAATAATCCTATGAATATCATGTTTTCCGTCACCGTGAGGAGTCTAAATCAAATTGTGACAATAAATGTAAAGGCAACACATGTCTAACTGGTAACCGTAACCGTAAAGTTTCTTTCATGGTATAGCCATGACTATATCTCTGCTTTGGTGGTATGCACCTTGCCTTGCGCTGCACCTTGCATATATACAGTCGAGAAATTTAATTTATTCTATATAGTGTGGATAAAATTATTAAAATCATACATAATTTTGTTAGTTATTAGATCTTGGTTCCTTTATGACACCGGGATTAGTAGATAATATTTCTGACGATATTGCATCAACCACTGCTGCAAAGAAATTTTGAAATCCACAAGCACAACAGTAAAGGTAATCTGTAAGATGAAAGTTTAATACTTCATTAAATAAACGGAGGGAGTTTACTAAATTATTTGATTGGGTGCAAAGTTAAATTTAGCGTAGTTTCACCGGGCAGGTAACGGTTAATCTGACATAGTATTTTCGAAGAGTTCCCTAGTTTAAATTTCAATTTGTTGCATTTTTTTGTGCCATGAGATATGCCCTCCCTGCATAGTGCACGGATTTCACTAATATTCAGTATGGTTCTACCTTTATCCCACATATTATATGTAAAGCTTCAGATTTCAATATGAACTCATGTTGAAAACAAATATGTCATACCCGCAGACCATAGACATAGAGACGACTTTTTACCTACGAATTATTTTTTCAAGATCTACTTACTAAAGAATTATTATTCGGACAAGAATTGATAAATTTCAGATGCAAGTTAAGAATCTAATACTCTTTACTTTTTTGCGTCTAAACTATACCGTACATGCTTTCAAGGATCAAAAATATATATCAATAAGAACACATTTTTTATTATTGAATTTCTTTTTTTACTGGTAATTCAAGTTCTTTCCATCTTCCACTAAATAATAATGTTTGAGCATTATCAGAAAAAATAAATTAATTATTTGGGTATTAATATAATTAATTATTTTTTCTGGAAATGTATAATACGAGGCAAATAAAATGCCAGAGTTTTTTTTTAATTTTGAACGATACAACGCCAAGACTACAATAGACAATGTTATTATTTATACTCGTACACCAAATTAATATAGCTTATGAATATGATTCTTAAATTAATAGTACTCACAGATTCTAAATTTAACTTCCGGATTTCAAATTATTGGCCTGGAACATTTCCGAGAAACGGCCTGTATATAAAGTGTCTGTTTTAGGTGGAATACTAAAACATGTCCATTATATTAGAGCCCGAACAAATTTTCGTAATAAAAATTAAATTTGTCCACACAATACAGACAAAGTTATAATACAAGATTTATTGTTAAATCTGTGTCAAAAAATGTTAATAACAGATAATTTTTAATAGTTTTTAATTCTTTTGTTTTAAGAGATGGCAAAAAGTATAGAAACCTAATTATTACAATGTTCTAGGTAACAAGATTGTGATTAATTATTTCAAAATGTTGTCTTTGTTTCCCTTGAGTTAAAAAAAATCTGTGGATACAAGTGGTTGACGCCATTTGATAAACTCTTTTTCCTGTCCACTCTGTAATGGCATAATCTCGAATTGCGAAAACTAATTGGTCAGAAAAATCGACTAACATTTGCGTATTTACTAGAGTTTTTAGTTTTAACGAGTAAATGAGCGATTTATGCTCAATATTTTCTTTAATGAAACTTCAAGTTTAATTAATTAGAATTGCTTTTTGTGACAAATACATACGAATATAATATATATCAGTATTCTTACACCTATCTAATATTTATAGATATGTTAAATAGTTACCTCACTTTAGGCCTTCGGCAACGCGCGAATGTAGCTAATTTAATAGTGAATCTCTTTCAATCGTTAGATAAAGAGTAATACATTACTTTAAAAGCTAAAGCTGTGACACAACTGTTTTGTATAAAAAAGTTGTCATTTGCATAGAATGAATAGCGTTTTTTCGAGCACGCTGTACATCCAGGCAGCAGTTGGCCAGCCATTGAGGAACCTACACATTATTTGGTATCAGTGCTGTGCATCGCATATTTTATGACGACCGTGGAAAACACCTGCCTTCCCCAGGAAAACAGCCGTATGGATATTCTATGAACGTCACCGACCAACTAGGTGGATGGCACACACCGGACGCGGTCCTGTCAACGCTCGTTAACTCATTGTGTGGTTAATCTTTGCCCCTTCACCTTCAGATGATTCAGGTGACATCTATATTTCATTTTGGGTGCACTATTCGAATGTCACGGGGGTTTTTGTTGTTGCTTATTGATTTATGGTACAACAAATGTCAATAATGGCAAGCAGTGTAAGATGCAGTTCGATAGCAATGATTGTGTTGTCCAAAGAACCTAATAAATGAATACTAAGATAAACTTGGATAAATTACGTTAAAAACGCTCCCAAATAATATGTAATCAATAGTCATTCAAGAATTATCTGTTTGAAATTAATTTCTATGCGATACTTAACTTTTTCAAACTAAAATTGTAGTTTCTTAAATTATTTGAATCACTTTTTTTAAATAAGTTTATATTTTCAAACGCAAGATTCTCAACCTCAAAATAAATTAAAACTTTGACCAAAACGAAATGAGTACATAAATGCGAACGTATAGGGTAGATGTCGTCACAGGTTGGCGGTCGTTTTAAACGAGATATAAAAAACGAAACTCTTTCTTTTAAAAAAATATTTTCTTAAAAAATGTTTATGTTGAGTAATAAGAGATGAGGCTCTACAGTTTATTGTGGAGTCTGAACCACATCTAGGGCATCGACAGTTTTCTTCCATCTTAATCCAAAACAAATTACAAATAAAATTTTTAACTTGCTCCAGGATGGAATCGAATCATCGACCTTCGATACCGAATAAATAGCCGAGTAAATATTGTCGAATGTCCAATAGCAACAAGATATGCATAGATAGATATAGGTGGATCTGTCATGGCTGCTTTCACATTTACGCCCACAGCTGTCAAATTAATTGTCAGTATAAATTTTTATAGTTACTAA
Source organism: Rhamnusium bicolor (assembly GCA_029963845.1). Classification (NCBI taxonomy): domain Eukaryota; kingdom Metazoa; phylum Arthropoda; class Insecta; order Coleoptera; family Cerambycidae; genus Rhamnusium; species Rhamnusium bicolor. The sequence goes on along the minus strand of JANEYF010000646.1, from coordinate 69,595 downwards.
GCTAAAAGATAATTAAAAATGAGCGATTCCAGTGAAGAATCGATAAATGATACTCCACCAGATATTCATCTAGCTGCAAATGAAACATACGAGACATTATTACCCCAGCAATCAAAAAATAAATATGAATTTTGCTATAAAAAGTTTATGAATTGGACACTGGCAAATGGAATAGAAAATACTTCTGAAAATGTGTTAACTGACTATGTGAAAAAGTTATCCTGTGAAATCAAACCATCAACCCTCTGTACAACATATTCAATGTTAAAAACAATGATTAATATTAAAAACAACATTGATACTTCTACCTATCCTAAACTGCGCACCTTCTTGAAATTACAGTGGGCCAATTACAATATGAAAAAAATTTAAAATTGTAACATCTGAACAAATCAAAGATTTCTGCTAGAAGCACCGAGAATATTTATTCGCAAAGGTAAGTAATAAGTGATTCTATCAAATTTTAATATACAAAATAGTTAACGTCTGCCTAATCTTATACTTTATGTGAAAACTAATTTCAAAAACGGTGGTGGCTGAAAGGGTGAGTTCTGAGCTTGAATGTCTGGGTAGATATTTTATTATTTCTTAATGTCAAGTTTTATTTCATTTGATTTGCTTCTGATGCAAAGGATTCTGAGTTCAAGCCCCACCCATAGCAACTTTTCTTTTGTCAGATATATCTCTAGATTTTGTCTGTATATAATAATTTTAGTAAAATTTTAGGTGGTATTAATTTTTGGAATTTTCTGGCGGATGCCATCGCTAAGAACTAAAAAATTCGAAGATAAACCATGTATAAGATTTAGAAATGAATTTCAAGTAAAATTAGTGGATATAAAAACAGAAACGGACTAATCCTTTGTAATTCCTGGTATGTTTTTACGAGATATCTAAAAAATATATTCTGCTTAGATCACCAGATATAGAATAATTCTTTGTAAACTACCAAAAGGGCAAATATACAAAGACATTGGTTGGAATCAAAAAAATTGGTAATTAACCAAAAGTAATTGCTGAATTTTTTAAAATTACCCAATGCAAATTTATATACAGGCATTGTTTTCGTCGTTCAGGCACCAGATGCAGGAGGTCACATCTTATCACTTAAAAATTTCGACCAAACATATTAACATCAACATCATCTACTTATAAGGAAAATTATTATGCAGATTTAGAGAAAAAAAATGCATTACTTATAAAAATTGTATATTTAATAACTGTACGTTTGTTATACAAAATAGTAATACTAACAAATTGAGACTGAGTTAATTAACTTTAAAAAATAAGTTTATAACATAGTTTAATAATGTTTTTTAAAATTTTGTAGATTTTTCTTTAGCCGGTCGTAGAAAAAATACTGTACAACTCAGGGTGGATTCGAGCGTAATATGGATATTACGCTCGAATGATTGAGCACTCCGCCTATGGCCTCGTGCTCAAACTTCTTCCTCGTTCGATATGGATATCATATCCACCCTTGTTGCACAAACTACTATAGTGGATGCATTAATATTGGTAATATACGTTTACTATTATAATCACAAGTTAAAAATATTTACAAGTGTGTGTTAGTGTTATAATCAGTAATCTCAGCTCTCTTCGTATTAACTTTGGATGTTACCGATCTCGGCAAAATAATCAAAAAGTTCATATACATGAACATATTTACGTGGTGACACATCACCTAGCGTCAACCCTAGATTTGACATCATTTATCGCTAACTTCCGATCTCTACTTATGACTATTTTTACTTTTATACGAGGGTGTTAATTAACAAAATTAACTTGACATTCCATAATATAAGAATCTCACCACCGAGTTTATGATTAATTTTATTCATCATACGTCACTAGGAATAATAACCGTCACTTTACTATTTATCTTTGATATTATGTAAGAGTTTTTACAGGTAGACTACAATACGATTTGGATTTGGTTTTCATTGTGAATTCCAAACGAGACGGTTGATATTATATTTTCGTTAATAAAGCGTTGTGTAAAATACAATACCCCTACAACTAACATCAGAAGTCGTGAAAGAAAGTGCTTCCCATCAAATAAAAGAAGACGTTACATGTCCCTAGTGATAGTTTCAGTGATGGTTTCACTGATAGTTTTAGTGATAGTTCTGATACATCTCCAACAGCAAACATACAGTTACACCTGTTGTGGTGGCATTCACATGTAGTTACACCCTTTGCGGTGGTATCTACATACAGTTACATCCGTTCTGATGGTATATACATACAGTTACATCCATTGTGGTGATATTTCCATACCGTTACACCCTGCGGTGATACTTACGTACAGTTAGACCCATTGTGGTGGTATGTACATTCAGTTACACTCATTGTGGTGGTGTTTGCATACGGTTACATCCGCTGGTAGTACTTACATACATCTACACCCGCTGTGGAGGTATATTTATACAGTTGCACTCCCTGTGGTGGTATTTGCATGAATGTGTTGGAATCAGTTACGCCAAAGTCGCGTGAAAATAGTGAAGGTGTATCAATTCATTTCTAAAACTACTTTATTACAGGTATATTCTCACATTTCACCGTTACGAGGACGAACGAAAATTATAGGATGGCCATATATATTTCCACCAATCTGCAAATTATTTTATTTCCGTTATTGACCACATTGTGTTATAATACTTCATAAAATGATAGTAGCAGTGTGATATATAAAATAATATACACGTAGTTATTTTAGACCAATAAATTATAGCTGGAAAAGTTTTTTTGGATAAAAAATTTTTTTCTTAAACATTTTCCTTCTGTTGTTTAATCTATTTAACCCTTTTAATTTACATTTTAATGCCTTAAACAAGTATATTTTTAGTGTATTTTCATGAATTGTTTTGTTTCATAATTTTATATTATGTAGTGCCCTGAAGAAGGTAATAAACTTACCGAAATGTCGTCAAGTTGAAAACCTAGTTTTTCTAAACATTAGACCTTTTACCCAATAAAGTCTTTCTTGTTATAAAATAATGTGTCCAAGTTTCCTTCGGCCTTCCTCAGGCAAATTTTAAGATTTGTATAAACGACAAACTATTTAGTTTAATTTATTACGCATTATAATAAAAATTATATGGCTAAATAAATATTCATTTATTTGTGCATATAATAGAGACTCCTCAAAGACAGCAAAAACCAGATGCTCAGTGATATATTAAATCAACAGGAGACTCCATGTTTCTAGAATAAAAGAATACCTTGAGGATAGTTTTTATGTATGTCTTATGTAATAATTAACACTTTTATTTTATACAATAATTTTTTTTGTTTGATAATGGATCTAACAATAAAAACTATATATTTATATGTACCTGCTGACATTTTCAATAAATTAATAGTACCCTCAAGGCATAGTAAGAAGAATATAAATATATAGTGAACTAAGTAACTGTCTCGTTTTTCATTAATATCTAATGTTTAACAGTTTTAATAAAATAAATATGTCGCACACCAACCAGAAAATCCGGTATTCTACAGGGTGTTCCCAAATGATTGCAAAAGATTTTAAGATGTTTCCTTGGCTTACACCAAGATAAAAAGTTCATATAAACATATGTCCTAAAGGGTCTATTTTTCAAGAAGACATGAATTTCGAAAAAAAAATTGGTTTTCCCAAAAAATCTCTAAAACACCGCAAGATATTTTCTGAAATTTGGTGTGATTTTTTTATAATGCTTTATGAGATGAAAGATATCTTCGCTTTAATTTTAAAATTTAAGTATCTTGCGCTCCAGTAGCGTACGTGTGAATATTTAAGTTTAACATTTATTAAAACAAAAAACATTGGGCTCCTCAGATTCCTTCAATTTTTTTTTATTCTCCTAACTCTATTTACGACCTGTATATGCAGTTTTTATCATTTTTTATGGGATTGAGGTATTTTTTTTAAAGAAGACAATTTAAAACAAAAACGACGTTTCTATACGTTTATTATATCTTCTCCAGGGTCATTAAAATTGAGTTTCCCGTTCAGAGTTCAGAGAAATTAGACGACTGTCTATGTTAAAAACAAATATTTTTAATTTTTAAGCGGGGATTGCAGTCATGTGACAGGTAATAAAAGAGAAAAACTCTTTTTCTGTTCAAGCTTTCGAAACTTTTATTGTTTCTTGCCATCAGGAACTCTACAATAAATTATAATTAATTAAACTAAGTTATGGAAAAAGTGAAAAGTACTTACGAAAGTGAGGTTAAAGTTAAAGTTGTATTCATTGAAAACTACAAAATTTCTTGACAAATTGTAGAAAAAAATACTAATAATTAATTATTGGTAATTTACTACCACTACTATGTAAAATTAACAACATTATGAATGGGTGACTAAGGATCCATATTAATTTAAATTCTTAGAATTATAATAGACATGTGTATTTTATGAAGTAAAAAAACAAAAAGAATTTGGATATAAAAACTTGTTAGGTGAAACCAAAAGAACAATGACAGCAGTAGATACCAACAGCTCGATGTCTTATATTTAGGGACATTGATTATTAATCCATACTATATAGGGTGTTTTCATCATTGTGTACATTATGGTTGAATTGTAGTAAGTAAGTATAAATTATGCTCAAGTTATCAATATCCTTTCTGGCATTAATGGTATTTGGTTCTTTGAAAATGTGACATATTTCCAAAAACTCCTTTTGTGATAGTTCATTTCAAAATCTAATATTTGAACGTTATTATAATTGACATTGTGATTATGTAATAATGCATGATTGACATTTATTTATATATATATATATATATATATATATATATATATATATATATATATATATATATATATATATATATATATATATATATATATATATATATATATATATATATATATATATATATAGGTGTATCGATCTATCATGATTTGAAGGTGTAATTCAATGCAGGTCGGGGTATTTGCCCGCTGAGTAGTTATTTTCCTTCAAATCATATTTAATCATATATATATATATATATATATATATATATATATATATATATATATATATATATATATATATATATATATATATATATATATATATATATATATATATATATATATATAATATCCACTAAAATCTATATAAAAATTACCTCGTTTTTTTGCTGGAGAGTTTTCCTTTCAACCCAGGTTAATACAGCCATTTTGGCAGTTCTTGATTATATACCAAGTATCGGTTCAGGTCCGATAATTCGTGGTCCTGCTCCTTCTCTCGTCAGAAAGTCGGCTATTTCATTACCTTCTAGACCAAAGTGGTCAGGTATCTAGACCAAAGTCACCTTATTGTTTTTGCTCAAATGATTTAGAGCCTTCTGACAGTTCCATACCATTTTGAAGTTGCACTGATATATCTACGAGCTTTTAGAGCTGCTTGACTATCTGATAAAAATTATATTGATTTGCATGTAGAATGAATATATCCCAGCTTTCACACACACAGTTCAATGACATGCCCCACGGCCTGAAATATAGTTGCATTAATACCTAGGCATTAGGTAATCCTCACCCTTGATCTTGTTGCAGTCTACATGTTGCCCAGCTGTCCCCTCTCTCCAAATATATATGAAGAAGGGTTAAGTCCAGGAGGATAACGTATTCTACCTAAGTAGATACCTAAGAGTATGTAAAAATAATAGTTTTAAATAATGTTACTATTGAGTTATCGGAGAGGGTTGTTTGAAGTCAACATTTTCATAAAACTATTTCTAATCAAATTTCTCAGATTCTAAAGCGTTTTTGTGTCATAATAATTAGTATCTAAAAATTATATATTTCTTTGTAAACGCAATGGGTAGCAGATACCGTGACGGTATAAAACAATCAAAGTTAAAGTTACAGTACAGAGAATACTGTATTTGCTCAATTTATATGATTTTTCTTAAAACTGCAAGCTACCAACTCATCGTTCCCATCACCGATCAAAAATTCACATGCACCATTTTGTTATCTACTTTGACAGATATAGGAGCCTATTTGGGTGTTTTTATAATTATTTGAGAAATGATGTCAGTTTCTTTCGTCAGTGCCTACTTAGTAAAGTTTTTTTAAATAATTTTATCTGAATTGTCCTCACGACCGTTTTGAGAATTATTTATTTCATTATTGCTGATTCCTTTATCTTTACAGTTGTCTTTATTCTCCTTCTTGGCTCCCTGGTTTACTCACTCAACAGCGATGTTTACAAAAAAAAAAAAACATTCTCGATTCTATTTGATCTGTTATTATCATTGTTTCGAAACTCGAAAGTGACATGGTCAATGCAGATTCTGAAAAACTAAAACGCTGAATATTCGCTCTTTGATCTAAAAGAAAATCAAAGCTGGAAACAGCAAGTAGAAAAAAAGGTCAGGTTTAAATCTCAGAATACAGGCTAACTCAACTGGGAATTCAAAATTTCATCTAATTTGATTAATTAGAATAACAAGACTGTCGAAAAAGCTGCTTCCAGAAAATTTTCAGTTCGGGTAAAGAAAAGCGGCCGTAAGCAGTTATCAACCAGAATCTGAAGAAGGCAGATGCTGACCACTAAAACGTCGTTTAAGCAGCTAAGGTTTCCTTTAGAGACCTATCAGCTTCATCAACGCGTGACTACACCCGCTTGACATTCGTCATTTTGAAGTAGTTAGTTTTGTTATTAGAATCGTAATCAGCTGTCCTAAAACTTTTTGTAGGCTCAATTTTATACCGATATTTAGGTACTCAACTTACAGACATATAAAGCGGGCCCTTGGCCCACTGTGCATGATGAAAGCAGACTGGTTTAAAAAAAAGCAACACGCGCTAAGTAGATAAACGTTTCCGAGAAATAGCTGGGATTATTTTAGGAATTTTGATTGAATTTATTAGGATAACCATAGAGTTATATGTCCATTTTTAAAATCGGTTTTTTACTGCCTAACTACATTTTTATAAAAAAGTCTTAAAGATAAAAACTGCGAGTTTTTGCGCACTCTGTATTTATTTAATAAGTGCTTCATTTTTATTGTATATTTCGATTTTAATAAAAACATATTTTTGCGCAATAAATGAAATGAGTATTTCATAATTCCTGCTCATTGTCTTCTATTTTCTTTAGTGTTTTTTTATCATGTTTTCGTTACTAGACACTTTCTCGTAAAATATATGGCCACACTTTGTAAGTAGCAAATAACTGTCGGGTTTAAGACAGAAGTCAAACCCTAGAGTTTCCGTTTGGTCAAATTTTCTTTTTCCGCAGACCCTCATTTTCCACATCATCCTGACAAATAAGATAGATTATTTGTCCAGTTCACCCTACCAATTGATTTACATTGATGGTCTACACTTTTTTACATTCTTTTTTTGTTGAGATCGACGACTGATTTTACTTCGTAAAACCAAAAATAATTGAATAGGAAGAATGTCTACGTCAGACTGTTTCCTTTCCTATGCTATCACCGTGTTGAAAAACCATTATGTATAATTCAGAAACTTTTCAAATATATATTAAATTGATTCTATACTAAAATGTAAATAATAATTAATATTCAGACAATATTATGAAATATAATGAAAATTTCTGACAAATACCATTTTTTTCTTATATAAGGAAGTATAGTAATCGTGATTTTTTCGACCTCGAGATATTGATTGATTTATACGTTTTGAACCATCCTGAATCCATTCTGACTATTTTCCGAATGATGTCTGTCGGTGCGTGCGTGCGTGCGTGTGTGTGTATGTGTGTATCCGTGATAACTCAAAAAATACTAATGAGAGACTTCCCAAATTTGGCAGTTAAGATTGTCAACAACATTTTAGGTGACATATTAAAATTGGTGAATGTAATACCACAGAAGAGACACAATGAATGAAAGAAAAAAAAAAGGTACAATTTCGGGAAAAAATTAAAAAATTTTTTTGCATTTCTGGAAGAATCTCGATAAATTATAATGAAAAAAACATAATTTTATGGAAAAAAATCTGTCTGCATGTCTGTAGTACCGCGATAGCAACTGCAGTTTTTAACACGCTTTTATTAGCTTCACCTGTATGTTTGCTTGCTTGCTTGCTTGCTTGTTTGCTTGTTTGTTTGTTTGTTTGTAACCGACTCTTTGGACTCGATTTTGACCCACTTTAAACGGATAGATTTAATTGAAACTTTGTACACTTACGAAGAACCGGTAACAATACAATAATTTGATAAGTTTATATCATTATCCTGAGCAGGATCGCCAGTCCTTTCCTCACGTATCCTCTGCGTGAGAGCTAGAGGCTTAATATTGTAAGTATATTCCGTGATTCTCAGTTCGGTCGTTGGCCGAGCGGGCAAGTCTTAGTCGACGCGAAACGACGGACTCCTCGGGTGTGAGTTCAAATCCCATGGCTGAAATAAAAAAATATTTTTTTTCAGAAATATCTGTTGGATCGTAATATGTTATAATATCAGCATCAATAAGCAATATAAATATAGTTTAAAAAAACTAAAAACCACGCTTTTAAAGCACATCAAACTAAAAAGTGAAAAATAATTATTAATATAAACTGAAAACAATAATGAACGAAAAAATACTAGCATTATTGTGAAAAAGCGTCGGGAGCTTTGTGCCATATTTTTCGTATATCGAGCAACCCACGCTTTTTTCACAATAATACTAGTATTTTTCGTTCATTATTGTTTTCAGTTTATATTAATAATTATTTGTCACTTTTTAGTTTGATGTGCTTTAAAAGCGTGTTTTTTGTTTTTTTAAACTATATTTATTGAGGTAAAAAGCTTTCAAATTTAGTACATATACATATATTATAACATACAGTACATATATGCTAAAAGGCCAAAAACACTGATAAATTCGATGAGCAAATATTGGCCAGCTGAAAAGAGGTTTACGAGACCCAAACTTTTTTGTATTTGCCTTTACAAAAAGTATATTCTTGATGAAAGATTATAAATCATATCTACTATATCAAGCCAATAAAATATATTTTCCAATTACTAAATAAAGCATAAAGTAAACCTAAGTTTTTTATATATTTGACCTCATAAAATGGGGTTAGAATAAATTTAACAGTTTGACATTTTAAATGTCTAATTTAGTTATAAAAATGTCAATGTCAGTAAGAAGAAATTATTAAAATATACGACATGAATTATTATTGACAGTATCGAATGACGCTGATAATTAATTATTTAAAAATTTCAATGAAACATTTCAAGGTACGCTATTAAAATTTAATTGAGGTAAGTGAAGAATTAAATAGAATGATTTTTTACATCAGGATGATATATACTGGTATAAGAAAGTTATGGGCTGGCCACACCAGATATTTTTATTTATTTTTTTTTTTTCAACAAGGATCAATTACGAATTAATTATTATCGTATACCAGAGGTATTATTCCATAGCAACATGGGCGAAATTTTATTTTTTTTACTTGACTATCTGTAAAGATTATAACAAAGAAATGGATTACGTGTTTTAGGTGCATATACAGGTAAAACCACGATTACACTTATTATTAGTAAACGCAATTACGTTTGACCGTTGGCAGAGAAGGGGGATATCTATAGTTGCTAAGCGGTGTTCGCGGTTTAATGTCACAACCCCTCATAAGTAAGCCATCTGCCGGTAAGAAGCGTTATTATATGGAATTCATATGAGACTAATGTAGGTTTCTACATATAAATGAAGAAAAATATAGACGTTTAAACATTTTTATATATTAATTAGTAAAATATACTAAATTTGAGTTGATTGGACCTAAAATGCACTTATTTACTATGATATTGTGTATGTACTAAATTTAGGATGATTGTACTAAATTTAGTACAATTGTACTAAAGCAGCAGTACTGTCTAGCTAATTTTGCAAGTTATTTGTAGTCAAGTGGTTCGGTAATTCTTGCGGCGGCTAATATTCAACGAATAAAAGTAAATTGTACATACTAATGACCATGTTCGCCCCTTCGTGGTTTTATCTGTATAAAAGTCATTACACATTTCAAGTGCTGCTACCATATTGGCCTACTGAATTGAAATAAAAAATCACATGTTTTTTTATTGGGTTATTTTTCGACCTAATTCAAAAAATTAGGAAGCGAGGATACTGAATCCACCAAATGAAAACATAATAAATGTAGGTTGAAATTAAAAGTTTTAACAGTGGTGACGAGTTCATCATTGTTTATAATTATATCTAATTTTCTTAATTATTTTAATTCTTAAGTTTATTGAAACTATTTTCTCCTAAAAAGATAATCAGTAGAGACAGCATCTCAGGTAGTCATTTCGTGAATATCAATGGCGGAATTAGCTCGTGTGCGAACACATCAATACTTTCATGTGCAAAAATGAAATACAATACAAAATAGAAAATATCTTATGTTATACTTTTGAGGGTGATTTTTGTAATGTCCTAAGTTAGATGAATGTTAAACATTTAGCAAAAAACACTATTGCACCATAACTATATTTTGTCATTAGAATAAAAGCGTATTATTAACAATTATTCTAAATAAATTGATATTATATCCCGACGTTTGTCATTAAAAATTTATTTGTAACCTCAATTAGGGCCCGGACGGAGGTATCTATTCCCAGTGATGGCTTTTATGCGGATATAATATTATATTGTAAACATCTATTGAAACATTTACAAACAACAGACAAAAATAAATTTATACATGATAAAGTGAATTTTATTTCATTTTAAATTATTAACGTAAACTAGTTTTTATTGGATTGTACAGAAACGTGAAATTTTTTTGATTCAAATATCTGAACGAAATGATCGCATTTTTATCATAGGTATTATTTTTCGTCCTAGGACGAAAAGTATTTTTCGGACGGTAAACAATTATGAACAAAATAATGGATAATATAAATAAATGAAAGAAACTGTTGTGTTATTTTTTTATTGGATTATGTCAAAGTGACGTGAACGCGATTAGGATAAGATTTTTCAATTAAAATAAATATAATGAATGAAAATTTATTATTTCTTCTTATAATCGAATAAAATATAGTATATGACACACGGAAGAAAATCGTCTTTCGTCCTTGTGTCAAAAACAACCATTTAACGGAATGCGTATGACAAAAAGGAAAAAAATGGGAGTGATGTCATACTACATTTTTTTCTTATAACTCGTGAACGGTAGGAGATATATAAATTCTGTAAAGACATTTGATTGGTTCTTTGCTAAGTGCTGCTGAGTGGTAGAGATTTTAACCCCGTACGTAATGCCCTTCTTGTTCCTGATTTTTTTGTTTATAAATAGAATGATCAATTCACCAAATACTGCTGAAACAAAATATGGGGTTATCATAAAGTAAGGGGTCTATTTTAAATTCTTATATAGTTTTAAGAAATTATGCTAGTAGCAGAAAGTAAACAGAATCTAGTTGCTTCAATAATTGGATTTTGGTGTATCTATGGAAAACAAAAGAATTGTCGTGACAACTATTGATACAACTGTCAAACGAAATAATCGTAATTTAGAGAATTGCTCTCAAAATGAAACTCGCGGAACGTAAATTGTAACAATTTTAGTATGGATCTGCAAACAAGAATTGGTTTAGTGCAATGTTATTATAAAGGCGGTAAAAATACACTACTGGATTACGTAGATTTCGTACGAAAATGGGTTTGAGAGCGGGGCGTGCAAAATGAAGGCGTATCGTAACTTAATTAGCAAATTTGAAAAGAACAGGGTCTGAACGGACCTTCCGAGCTCAGGAAGACCTGGGATTAGTGATGTCCAAGTTGCAGAAGTTCTTCAGAAAAAATCAAAACAGCCAATACTAATCCGTTAGCAATAAGTAGGGCTGAGGAAAATAATCGATTAATCGAAAAATCATCGATTAATCGATTAATCGATCATTTGATTATTTCTTCTTATATAATCGATTAATCGATCATTTGATTAATCGATTATTTGATTAATCGATTAACCGATTAAAATCGATTAATCGAAATAATCGATTATTTTTCAATAATCGATTAATCGATGATTTTTCGATTAATCGATTATTTTCCTCAGCCCTACTTATTGCTAACGGATTAGTATTGGCTACGTTTTTGATTTTTCAGAACTTCTGCAACTTGGACATCACTAATCCTAGGTCTTCCTGAGCTCGGAAGGTCCTTTACAGACCCTGTTCTTTCAAATTTGCTAATTAAGTTACGATACGCCTTCATTTTTGCACGGCCCTGCTCTCAAACCCATTTTCGTACGAAAATCTACGTAATCCAGTAGTGCAATTTTTACCGCCTTCATAATAACATTGCACTAAACCAATTCTTGTTTGCAGATCCATACTAAAATTGTTACAATTTACGTTCCGCGAGTTTTATTTTGAGAATACTTCTCTAAATTACGATTATTTCGTTTGACAGTTGTATCAATAGTTGTCACGACAATTCTTTTGTTTTCCATAGATACACTAAAATCCAATTATTGAAGCAACTAGATTCTGTTTACTTTCTCTGCTACTAGCATAATTTCTTAAAACTATATAAGAATTTAAAATAGACCCCTTACTTTTATGATAACCCCATATTTTGTTTCAGCAGTATTTGGTGAATTGATCATTCTATTTATAAAACAAAAATCAGGAACAAGAAGGGCATTACGTACGGGGTTAAAATCTCTACCACTCAGCAGCACTTAGCAAAGAACCAATCAAATGTCTTTACAGAATTTATATATCTCCTACCGTTCACGAGTTATAAGGAAAAATGTAGTATGACATCACTCCCATTTTTTTCCTTTTTGTCATACGCATTCCGTTAAATGGTTGTTTTTGACACAAGGACGAAAAACGATTTTCTTCCGTGTGTCATATACTATATTTTATTCGATTATAAGAAGAAATAATAAATTTTCATTCATTATATTTATTTTAATTGAAAAATCTTATCCTAATCGCGTTCACGTCACTTTGACATAATCCAATAAAAATAACACAACAGTTTCTTTCATTTATTTATATTATCCATTATTTTGTTCATAATTGTTTACCGTCCGAAAAAATACTTTTCGTCCTAGGACCAAAATTATGATAAAAATGCGATCATTTCGTTCAGATATTTGAATCAAAAAAATTTCACGTTTCTGTACAATCCAATAAAAACTAGTTTACGTTAATAATTTAAAATGAAATAAAATTCACTTTATCATGTATAAATTTATTTTTGTCTGTTGTTTGTAAATGTTTCAATAGATGTTTACAATATAATATTATATCCGCATAAAAGCCATCACCGGGAATAGATACCTGTCCGGGCCCTAATTGAGGTTACAAATAAATTTTTAATGACAAACGTCGGGATATAATATCAATTTATTTAGAATAATTGTTAATAATACGCTTTTATTCTAATGACAAAATATAGTTATGGTGCAATAGTGTTTTTTGCTAAATGTTTAACATTCATCTAACTTAGGACATTACAAAAATCACCCCTCAAAAGTATAACATAAGATATTTTCTATTTTGTATTGTATTTCGTTTTTGCACATGAAAGTATTGATGTGTTCGCACACGAGCTAATTCCGCCATTGATATTCACGAAATGACTACCTGAGATGCTGTCTCTACTGATTATCTTTTAGGAGAAAATAGTTTCAATAAACTTAAGAATTAAAATAATTAAGAAAATTAGATATAATTATAAAACAATGATGAACTCGTCACCACTGTTAAAAACTTTTAATTTCAACCTACATTTATTATGTTTTCATTTGGTGGATTCAGTATCCTCGCTTCCTAATTTTTTGAATTAGGTCGAAAAATAACCCAATAAAAAAATGTATTTTTTTATTTCAATTCAGTAGGCCAATATGGTAGCAGCACTTGAAAATGTAATGACTTTACAGATAAAACCAATACAAGGAACATGGTCATTAGTATGTACAATTTACTTTTTATTCGTTGAATATTAGCCGCCGCAAGAATTACCGAACCACTTGACTACAATAACTTGCAAAATTAGCTAGACAGTACTGCTGCTTTAGTACAATTGTACTAAATTTAGTACAATCATCCTAAATTTAGTACATACACAATATCATAGTAAATAAGTGCATTTTAGGTCCAATCAACTCAAATTTAGTATATTTTACTAATTAATATATAAAAATGTTTAAACGTCTATATTTTTTTCTTCATTTATATGTAGAAACCTACATTAGTCTCATATGAATTCATATAATAACGCTTCTTACCGGCAGATGGCTTACTTATGAGGGGTTGTGACATGTCTTTTGACAATCGCCCAGCCCTACTAGGGCTGGGGAAAATAATCGATTAATCGAAAAATAATCGATTAATCGATCATTTGATTATTTCTTTTTATATAATCGATCAATGGATCATTTGATTAATCGATTATTTGATTAATCGATTAATCGATTATAATCGATTAATCGAAATAATCGATTATTTTTCAATAATCGATAATCGATTATGACTTTTGACAATCGCCCAGCCCTAGCAATAAGTAGTGTGAATGCGATATCAAAACGATTACAAATGCCATACACCACGGTTTGGAAAATTTTACGGAAAATCCTAAAAATGTATCCGTATAAACTGCAACTGCTGTTTGAATTAAAGGACGCAGATTTTGTTCTCAGGCATTTTTCATTACACGTATTGGCTCAGATGGAAATTGAACCCTAATGGTTATCCCGTATTTTATGGACAGATGAAGCCCATTTCTCTCTTAATGGTGGAATTAATACTCAAAACTGTCGAATATGGTCAACAGAAAATCCACATGAAATCGTTCAGCAAGGCCTTCATGAGAAAAAAGTCACCGTTTGGTGCGGTTTCACAGTAATTTCATCATTGGTCCATACTTTTTCGAGGAAATACAGAATGGGGAGGCCGTATCTGTAACTGTTACTGGTGAACGATACCTGCAAATGTTAAGGGATTATGCAATTCCACAAACATGATTTTTATGCAGGATGGAGCACCTCCGCACATTTACCGACCAGTTAAAGAATTGTTAACTGCGGTTTTTCAAGATCGTGTTATAAGCAGACAGTTTGCAAATTCATGGCCACCAAGATCGCCTGTTATTAACCCAGCGGATTACTGGCTGTGGGGTTATTTAAAAAATTTGGTGTTTAGAACACGGCCAACAACGCTGGAGGAATTAAAAGGACAGTATTAGAGAGCAAATTCGTGCAATTTAACCAGAAATGTTGAATAGTGCTGTATACAATTTGGAGGAACGGTTGGT
The DNA here is from genome assembly GCA_029963845.1 of Rhamnusium bicolor. Taxonomy (NCBI): domain Eukaryota; kingdom Metazoa; phylum Arthropoda; class Insecta; order Coleoptera; family Cerambycidae; genus Rhamnusium; species Rhamnusium bicolor. The sequence goes on along the minus strand of JANEYF010000646.1, from coordinate 54,367 downwards.
AATTTTAGAACAAGAAGATGGAGGTCATATCGAGCATTTGCGGTAACTAGTGTTTGACATCAAAAATGCCATTATGTAAGCAACTAGATTCCATTTACTTTTGTTATTAATTTGATTTGTTAAAAATAATAAGTTGAAATATATCCCTTACTTTATAATCACCCGTTACGTCAAATCCACCTTATACAAAACACAAAGCATTGAGTATAGTAGGAGAGATCGCTTTACTGACGGGACGTGCGGAGTAAGACGGCACAGAACGCAGAGCCAGATTTATCTGTATTGCTCGCTTGTTTACTTTTTCAGTGTAGGATGTTGTGCTCAGTTTAGCTAGCAACAATTGGACAATTGTAGGAAAAAGTATTAACTTGAAATAAAAAGTATTGAATTTAAAGTATTGACTACACATACAGTAGTTGCAGTATTCAAGTTCGCTTAATATCAATTGTTACTACCCCGCAAGAACCGTATAGAATAAAGAAATTATTTAAAAAGTAACAAAAAACCTTTAAAATTAACTAAAAATAAATTCTAATAGTAAAGTTATTACTTTAATAGAAACAGAAAGACGTATTTTGGCAAAATGAAAGAAAAAATAATATTAATAAATAATAACGTCCTGAAAAAGAATATTTCTCAAGCACTGAACTACGAAAGCACAAACACGGAAATTAAAAATACAGTTGATATCACAAAATTCAATTCTTCACTTCACATCACTTCACTTTACCTCACCTCACATCGCTTCTTTCTCTGAATCCTCGACCTGCTTACCCTCTTCTTCATTTTCAGATGAACTACTATTCTCGTTCAAATTTATAATAAATTTATTTCCAGCATTTATATGATATTCAGCAATTTTTAAATAATCATCCTCAACTGTAATTGTTTTTTCCCAATCTTCCTTGTTAATTTTCGAAACTTCATTTTCAATTAACTCTACAACTTTTTTTATTATATTTTGAAAAAGTGTTTCCTTTTCTGACATTATTCTTCAATTTACACCAAATTAATTCAATCAATTTGAATATACAGAAATATGACGGTAATCTCACCACTTTGTGGCCATATCTATCGCTACAGTGTCTAGTCTATAATATATTTTTTCTCATAATTTTTCGTTTGCAGAACTTCCGAGAGTTGTGCTTTATTATAATTTTCCTCATAATACAGATCATGTTCCATTAAAAAAATGTATAACTCCAGCTTAGTAGAACTTTTGTTAAGAATTTATACAGTTGTCTCGAATAGTACATCGCATTGTTAAGAACAATAATGCCATTCGGTTTTAATTTTGGAATTAGGGTATTTTTAAACCATTTCTCAAATATTTCTCCCTCCATATTCTTGTGGTAATCCACGTCACAGCCTTCCATGTTCTTTCCGCACAGTTTCAATGCATTTTTAACCCATCCATCAACTGATCCACAGTGTAATATAATCAACCGAGTCCCTTTATTAGTAGCCAGTGAGATTGGTTGACGTTTCCTAGATCCATCAGTCCATTCATTTTTTTACGTTGTCATGAGTATCATCCAAATAAATTGGTCTATTTTCCCTTCTGAGTTCTTTTATCTCTTCTAGATATGGATTTCGCCAATCCATTATTCATCTACTTTCCATAATCGCCATGCGTTTATTAATAGTTTGATATTTAAATGCAATTTTTCTCAGCCAAGTTTCTAAAGTCTTTTTATTATATATTTGATGATAATCCATTTCTCTTAGTTTTCTGTTTACCACGTTAATAGTTGGGATATCATTTTTTTGATACACGTCGTAAACCAAAGTTATTAAAAGTTTTGCTAACGAGTTTTCAATTGACTGGCGTCGGATCGTTATTTTCTTGGGAGGGCATCTTCTTTCCTCAGTTTGTGTATTGTGGGACGGGGAACGCTAATCAGAGATGCTGTTTCACCTAGTACATCTAAATCATACAAATTAGGGTCATTAGTTCGTCGCTTCAAAAGATTGTTGTAAACACTAAAGCAAATTTGTTTCGCTTGCTGGTTCTAATGTAGCTGTACTGTACTGAAAACTCTGATGAACTTTGATTTTCTTTATCACTGTAATGACTCACATTCATTTTCACAAACACAATAAGATATAGAAGTAGAGGCCTCTCACGGTCGAAACATTCTTATATTAAATACGATAACCTTATTAAATTATTTTTAAAAACACACTAGTAAATAAACACATATAAAATTATTATTACTTGTAATATTACACTTACCATATGTTACACAACTCACTGCAACACGATAATCTTCTTAAATTATTTTTAAAAAAACACGCCAACAAATAAACAGATATAAAATAATTATTACTTATAATATTATACTTTATCCTAAAACGCACTGCTAAACAAATCGGTAACAAAGCTAAGTGTGGACCTGAAGTATCACAGAATGTAAGTGAAACTACGTCTTGGTTGCGTGCCAACAAAAACAACAATAATTATTCTCGCTTTAATGTAAGCGGTGTAAATGACGGAAGATGTCATGTGTTAGACATTTCCCACCCTCATATCGCGTCATACCCCGCACGTCCCGCCACTAAAGCGATTTCTCCTACTATATATTTGTTAACCTAGACATGACGAAAGCACAGTTTCAGTGTTTAGATAAGTATTGCATTTCAATTTTATTTCATTCTAAAATGTTGATATGTAAACTAATTTTATCAGAAAATGTATATCAAAAAATGTTATGTTTTTACACTAGACAAATTTGGGGGTTACGTTACACCATATTTTTCCTTATAACTCGTGAACGGCTCGATATATCTAAATTCTGTAAAGATATTTATAGGTTCCTTGTTAAGGGCTACTCAGTGCTAGGGGTTTCAACCCCGTACCTAATGCCCGTCTGGTTCCTAAATTTTTGTTTATAGATAGAATGGCTCAGCAAACTTATACTTAAGCGAATACTTAAATTTATTAATGTTCTACTTGTACTAGGACCCCGTACTAAGGCCAAGATCTCTGGTGTGGTAGAGCTGTAGGCGGAAGTCCTAGTATGGGTGTCACAGAGGTTGGTAAAGATAGGTAGTTCAAGGTCAATCACAGCTGGCGGCAGCCAATTAGCACCTGGCGTCTTCCTTTAATATATGCCAAATGAGGTTCTCACGGTCAAAATGGGTGAATATAGATAAAAATAAAAGTTCCACGGTCGTCAACATGTCCCAAGCTCAGGTGACTCAATGCCTACAAGTTTGACTCCAAAATATTTACAACAGATCTAATATAATATTCTTATAGGTATAGTATTTCTAAAATCAGCTGAAATGCTATAAAAACGCTGACAAAGGGTTTTAGCCACTAAATGATTAAATCCCTTTGTCGCGCGTTTAAATTTCCTTGTCGGCGTTTTTATAGTGTTCCAGCTGACTTGAAATACTATAATTGGTAGTGAAAAACACTTATATGTGTGTATGACATCCCCAATGCCATCAGTGTTTATAATAAGTTGAATTTATCAAATTGCAAGGTAAGATATATTGTGTCCGATATGCATGAACATATTTACGCGCCGACACAACCTACAGCCAATCCTTGGTCATCAATACCTAAATCCGAGCTATTAATTATGTACTAATATTCATTTATGTAAGCCTAAGATTCGAATGACTACCTGAGATGCGGTCTAGTGATCAGTATCACTACATCTTCGTTTTTACTTTTATTTTTTTTTTGTGTCGTGAAATACCTTGCTATAAATTTCTTCTGCTCTATCTTATATAAACTTTAAACAAGTCAGTGCTGCACAATAATTTTGTCTTTACTAAATTTTAGCAACTTTTCCTGTAACTTTTCCGATATATGTGTGTATATATGAGTCTTGAATTTTGATTCACTTATTGTAAAATTATAAATATTTGCTGTATTGCTTTTTTTGTCTTTATACCAAGAGAATTAATTACTAATTATTTTTGAGATATAACCTTGTTTACTGCGATTTGTTTTAAGACATGTAGAATGTAGATCCTTTTGGTATATCGAAAAATTATGTAGAATTTAAGTTTTGATATTGTTAAATTTAAAAAGTAGAACAGAATTTTCTTTTTTTATTTCTATGGCAAAATCTATTGAGCTGAAATTATTAATGAATTTTAGAAAAACGGTTTTCTGTTGCCGTTACAAAATGCAATTTTTTATTGTCATTTCAATTTTAAAATGTTGCACTGGGTGGGAATATAAATTTCTGTATTTACTTTATTTCCATCTAATAATCCTATCCGAAATTATATCACTGCATACCTATATATGTATAATATATGTATATATATATATATATATATATATATATATATATATATATATATATATATATATATATATATATATATATATATATATATATATATATATATATATATATATATATATATATATATATATATATATATATATATATATATATATATATATATATATATATATATATATATAGATATATATATATATATATATATATATATATATATATATATATATATATATATATATATATATATATATATATATATAATTTCGTTAGGTTTTCTTTTAATTAGTTTTCACACTCAGTTTTCCTGAAATGCATTTAATTCAAAACCCGTTTACTTTTAGAGATGAAGTTTTATTTAAATCCAAAAACTATATAATAAATATACAAGGTGTTCCATTTAAAACTGCTGTACGGAAGTAATTCAACATCCTGTATAATGGAAAGTAATTAAACTGTGCAGAATTATATATCCAACTACATTTATATTTCTACTTTTTCCGTATCTTCTATATTAATTGAGCTATCGAAGAATGTAGACCCTGTATATGAGGACGTACAAGCCTGAATCAATGACCTGCCCTAATTTTTATTTCCATTCATAGCATTAGACATCGTCGATTTTAATTATTTTAAACACACTACCATTTTGGTATATTTAAGATTAAGAAAGAAGAAATAATCTGAATGTTATTAAACTTTCTGTTTGCCAAACATATTTTCTTTAAATGAATATTAAATTTGTCGTTTTCTCTATCAGTAAACATCATCGTGAACTTCCTTTTGTAGAATATTTAAAAATTCGATAGCTGCTTCTGCCGGCGCGGCAGTATAATGTGGGATTTTGCTGACACCCCCGAGTGTACTTTTACGGCCCAGTTCATGTTTAAGTAATTTATTCTACTATGAAAACGAAAGTACGCTTCCTACAGCTATCAGCTGTTCCCGTAAACTACTATTTATGCATCCGTTACCAGCTCACAGTGTTTTATTGGCCCTATCAATTTGATGTATCCAATAATTGCCAGCTACTGCACTAAATTAATGTAAAACATCTATGAATTGAATTCTTAATCCAATGACAATTTTTTATGAACAATTATAGAAAACAAACCATTTATTTTTTATGAAATTTCGTAATCCTAACTGGAAATTATTTGAAAGGAATCGATTAAAAAAATAGAGGTGTAGACATCGAGAGTGTTCTTAAGTAAAATACATGAGGAGATGATCCCTTAAGTGATTTCATGGAAAAGAGTTCATATGAACATATGTATGTGTTTGTTGCAGGCTTTCTTTTGCAAGATACGGAGTGATGAAAATTTAAATAATATACATATTTATTTCAGATATTAAGGTAATACCATATATTTTATTTATAGAAAATATCATTTTTCATTTATCATTTTCTTGCAACGGGGAGACGCGTTTGTTTAAATCATCTGCATCTGATTAACATAATGGGGTTGTTAATTAAATATATTTTTGTTGCAAATTTTTATTTACTTTCGTCAGTATTTTAATACTGACATAGTTTTCCACGAAACACCAAAACACTATATACTGCACTCGACGCGCGTTTCGCCAACCAAATTAGCATCACCTGGAGATGATGAAAACTAAACTTATGCTAACATTCTACCCTATTTATACCTAAACTATTATCACGGTTCGGTATACCGTGACACCGTGACCCAGTAACCAATAAAGCAGGCTATTTGGGATAGGCCCTCTCTCACTATTCATTCTATTTTTACACTTTATGATTTGCAAGCTTCCAAATGCATCCAGCTGTCTAGTATTTGTTACGTTCCTAATTAATCTTAAATTGCTAATATCTATTTTATGGTTGTTCTCAAACGCATGTTGGGCAACACTAGACTTATCTGTTCTACCATATTTGAGATGGGCCGAATGCTCTTTGAATGTAGTTTGAATTGATCGTGTAGTCTGTCCAACATATTTTTGATTACAGTCCTTACAGCTAATTTCGTAAATCCCCGACTTTTTGTTTATTTCAATTTTGTGTTTTGGATTGCCTAAAAGTTTTTGTGGTTTGTTTCCCGATGAATGAACCACTGTCATACGTATATCTTTATAAATCTCACTAATACCATGGATGAATCGAGGGTCGAATGGAATTCATACAAATTTCGGATTTTCTCTTGCATTTTGAAAGGTCGAGGAATTTCTAAGCGACTCTTTTAAACTTTCGTTTCCTAATTATTTTATCAATTAAACTTACAGAATATCCATTACTCGCAGCTATATCCTTAATCAATGCCTTTTCTTTTTCAAACCTCTCCTTAAGATTAATCAGTATTAATTAGGAATGTAACAAATACTAGACAGCTGGGTGCATTTGAAAGCTTAGAAACTACAAAGTGTAAAAATAGTATGAATAGTGACAGAGGACCAATTCCAGGTAGCCCGCTTTATTGGTTACTGGGTCACGGTTCACCAAACCGTGACAATAGTTTAGGTATAAATAAAGTACATTGTTAGCATAACGTTAGTTTTAATCATCTCCAAATGATGCCAACTTGGTTGGCGAAACACGCGTTGAGTGTAGTATATAGTGTTTTGGTGTTTCGTGGAAAACTACGTCACTGTTAATAATAATAATAAGGGGTACAAAGTACCGGCAACCTCCACGCGGTGCACCCTGGACAGACAACTCTGCCTGACAGATATCGGCGGGAGGTACCCTTTCTACTTCTGGTTAGAAGCAACAGAAGACAGTCCCCGCATAATCGACCTCAGTCGAATGGACGTCAGCGACACATGGAAGGGGCCTTACCTGACGGTCCGAACGATGACGACAATGTATTTGTACATGGACGCTTTAAGTGAACGAGAGAACTAAAGGACGACTTGCTAACCTGCTGCGAGAGTAGCGAACTTGAGGAGATACATGCCGTGGTTGCATGCACTTTGGTGTGAAATGCATGCAGATCATCGCGCCTTCTCTCAACAACACCTGAGAGATTAAGTATCCTTCTTGCGCAGGACAGGTGACGTAAGAGCACCCCGTCAACTGAAAGAACTGTCGCAGTCCTCCGCGGCAATTAGCAGCTGATGAGGAACATCCTCACCCTTTACCGATGCAGATTTAAGGACGAGGGTTAGCCTTAACACCAGGGCTAACCTAAAGCCACAAGACCTGGCTAGAATTGACGCGGTCATCGATGAGGAACTTTCAGAAGATGCAGACATTTGGCAAATCAACTGTGCCGTGTACAACGCTGCGAAACACCTCATCAACCGTGAGACATCAACCGATCACGGGGTCGAGAAAGCTAAGCAGCGTGTACAAAAAATCGAGGGCAAGATACAGTCGGCCAGACAACACGCTTCTCGAATCAAGAGTGTGGGGAATACACGACGAGTGGTAGAGTTTTTTACACCCAGAATATGGCGCATAGTGGCCGTATTAAGACGTCAATACCAAACTCTAAATCTGACAGTGATGCTTAACATCAAGCAGCCCTGAATATGTATCATTCAAAATGTCACTCACGTTTAAGGAGAAATATATGTACATAACATGAACCACATTTGTCATATTGTCATACTCGGCAGCAAATAAATTAACGGTATAAATCTGTATTCATTGTTTTAGGATCGAAATATGATCCAATCAAATATTCACAAATAACCGCAACCCAAACATTCAAAGAAAACCTTGTTTTTACTACGGCATGTGAGTTTTCTTGGGCCCATATCATGTGGTTATGGAAATTAGCAATCGTTTGCCTCGTCTGTAACAATATAACTGCAGGAAAAGTGGGATTACCTGCAGTCATTTCTGAAAACCATTGACATCAATGAACGTGAAAAAGGATGGTCATTTGGTAACAAAGTCTGAACGAATTGGATATGATACGGATACAGCAGATTTTCCTTCAAAACCTCTCATATTGTTTTAGTACTAATACTCGTTTGAGCAGCAATTTTTCTGTTATTAATTTTCGCAGAATCATTAACTTCAAGAATATGTCTTTCATTTGTGTACTTTGGGCAGTTAAATGTCTTTCTGCAATTAAATGTCTTTCTGCAATGTCCTTACATTTAGCAGTTCTAGAAGAACGTAGACATTTCTTTGGATAGTGCTCTGCTTACGGTTGATTTGGTTCCAGGGCGTCACCATTCGTTAACCCATACAGAAAAATGCATATTAGCCATCTTAACATTCATAAAAGCAGTTATGGTAAAATGTGGTCCGATCATCAAATCTGACAAGATTAGTAATCAAAATTCCAAATATATATAGAATTTCGACATTCAAGAGATCAAAAAAGCGAAATAATAACTCTCTTTTACCAGTGGCGCACTGTAAATAAATATGGAAAAGGAAAGTAGCAAACCGAGTTACTTAAAATAATTTGCTAGCTTTTGCATAATACATAATATATCGACAATCCTGGATAGGCTGTATCACCAATTGAGACAGAATTACTATCCAAGGTACTCCGATACCAATTCCAATTTTCCAATTTAAAAGCATTTATTCAATATTATATACAGTTGGTAAAAACTTAGATAAGAGCCACATCGGCTTACAGTAAATAAATAAATACATACACACATAAATATATATACATAAATAAATAAATACCGAAAAGACAATATTTTTAGCCCATCGGCTTTAAGCCGATACCAGACACTTCTTTTTAGACTACTGTTCCAAACTAATTTATATTCCTCAGTACATCATAAGTGAGTATATATGCAAAAAAGGGTTTCTGCTATATCAAAAATATGAGATATTTGTATCATTAACTTTAAATAAACATACTACGTAGAGAATTTTTTTTACAATCTAAATATACAGCTCCACTAAATAAACAAACTAAAGAATGTTCATATAATATATGATGAAAATAATATGTGTAAATAAGTGGATTGGAATCCTTGATGTGAAGCTAAAACTAACGTGGTTTTCCACAAGACACCCAAACAGCAAAACACCATACACCGTACTCGATGCTCGTTTAGCCAACCAAATTGGCATCATCTGGAGACGATTAAAACTATGTGGCAAGTTTAATAATTATCATTAGATAATGCCTTTCATCTTCAGATGATGCCAATTTGGTTGGCGAAACGCGCATCAAGTGCAGTATATGGTGATTTGGTGATTTGTGGAAAACCACATTAGTGTTAAATATCTGAGAATAATTTAGGGCAGATAATGCATCCAGGTATTGTGAGCATGGAGAAGTTTTGATATCTTAGATAGCGAGAATGAACAGCATAAAATTTCAGGAAGAAAAGTCGTGGGTAGCACCCAATGAGAAAATATTGTTGTTTAAATATTTTTTTTAACATTGTCAAGTTGCCTAAACGTTACACCTTAACCACCAATGTGTTCTCGATGGGATTATAGATGTGGCAAATAATAAATAGTTTTCGACAGGTAGAATTGTATAAAATGTGAAAATTGAAGTAAGAAGGCGGAAATCTATTCGGAATAAATGAAACAATGGGACATTAGTAGTAGAAGGGCAGTGATATAATCTAATCACAAAATAAATTCAAGTAAGAACAGACAGAAAGAAACGGAAGCAAGCGTCTTCTATATGACATTTTCAAATTCCGTAAAATAAAAAAGAAAAGATCGATGCACATAAGAAATGTGAGTGATGCTAATTATTCGCCTGACATTTATTTGTTTTGAAATGAAAATTAAAGAGTTTTTGAACAATCAGGTTAGTATGTTTTTAGCCCACGACGGCCTTTCCAGCTCATTCTATACTTGACTTAAAAAGGGCTTTGACGTTAACTACAACCAAGGAAGTATTGGGAGTTGATGCAGAAAGGTATTGATTTTTTTATATTCCTTGAGGAGATTTTTAACAAAAATTGGCACCACTGACATTACTATGACGTATACCGATATATTACGTTTATATGCATATTATTTTGGCTAGTGGAATGAGACCTCATACTACTTATAAACTGTACCCATTTGAAAGAATGAAAAAAAAATACGTAAGTTAATCTACTAATTAATATTATTTCTTATTTTGACACATAACTACTGTTTTATTGCGCAATATATTTACTTTCTTATCTTTCTGTCAACTAAAACCGTATAATTCCCTTCGACTAAAATATGCAACAAAACCATTATAAAGCAACATCAATGAAAAGGCCCTTTTAATATTTCAATCAAGATATTGTGGCAGTTTGAAATTGCCTAAAGTGATTTTTAATTTAGGGTGAATAGTCAGTTGGGGGTGAACAATGGATGCGATTGACTCTGTGCGCTAATGTTGACGAGATCAACCGCGGATCTTCATCCTGCGGCCTCCAGCATGCACATGTGCCTTTAATGCCTTAAAAGGATAATTTTGAGCACGTGTATGAAAATAATTATGTTTAACTTTCGGTTTTATTGGGGTGGTACTAGCGACACACTAACCATTTTCCAAAGGTAAATAAATTAGAAAAAATAGTATGGGTCAGATTTATGATATTAGAAAAATCATTATGTGCTAGTAATTTTTTTTTTTTTTTGACATCGATAAATGGAAATTCTATCAATGACAATGTCAATCATCCTAGACTAACTGTATTTGGTATAAACAAAGTGTATACTTTTTTAAATCAGTATATCAGATAGCCATCATAAATCTGTAAATAGTATTTAAATTTTTTCTATTCCTAACCAAAAACAACACTATCTTATTTTAAATAAAATCCATATTTAGTAAATAAAATTGGTTCACTCAAATTTAAACAATATTTGCAATGAGAAAAGTTACTGAGGACAATTAAGTAAGGCTGGGAATTTTCCAGATATTAGTATTCGAATATTCGTTCGAAAAAATATTCGATTATTCGAACTATTCGAATAATTTGAATTATTTGAATACCTATTCGAATATTCGATTACTCGAATAATCCGAATTATTCGAAAAAGTATCCGAATAAACCGGATCCTCGAATATTCATTATTAATAGGTATAGCACTGAATACTAGTGAATCGTGAATACTCTATTTGAGTATTTGGTTGGATAGACCACAATAATAGTCGTGACGTAAACCACTATGCAGGCAATTTGATTTGCTTTCCATACCCACAATAGGGTATGTCTCCTGTACATGTGCTTTAAGGGTCAGAATTATTCAGTTAGTATTTTATTTTAGGATTGAGGCGCTATTGTTCACATTTAACTATTGAAGCTTAAATAAAACAAAAATAGAGCTAGTTTATTATACTTCTGTGTCATAACTATTTTTCCTTTTCGAAGAAAATAAAAAGTGCTCTAAAATTAGAATGTTTTTAAAAAAGACACAGATTGTGAAGGTAAAACAAATACATGAAAAGTCAATAGTTAAATATTTACAGGTTTTCTAAAATTTAAAATTTAATTTTAACCCCTGCCTTAGTACAGTAAGAATAAGGTCGAGGCGAGAAAGAGATGGATTAATTTGACTGGGAGTAAAACGTGCCACTAATGTGGTCTATTTATATATTTGGATTTTAGAATAGGTACCTACCTATACCTACTGTCTACCTACTTTGCTTAGATGCAAACTGCATACCTATTCGTACATAATTTAATAATATATTTTAATATTCAAATTTACTCAGATATAATCGAATATTCGAATACTCGAATATATTCGAATATTCGAGTACCTATTCGAATATTCGAATAATTCCCCATTAGAACAATTCATACTCGAATACTCGAATATTCGAATACTCGAATTATTCGTATTCGATTCCCAGCCTTACAATTAAGTTGAACAATTTGTTATTGTCAGTATCTTCTGATATATCTACTGAAGTAAGAAATGTTTTATTATATGCACCTGCTAATGATGCCTACGTAAAACCGAAAGCAACTATTTTAAAGGGTACGTCACTTTATATAGAAAAAATAATTTAATAGTTTTTAACAAATGAAGCATTGCTATTACGATATCAGTCATAGTCATATGCAACAGCTTTTGGGTGATTAAGCAAGCACCAGTGATAATTATATTTTAAAGGAATTGTTTGTACGAAGTTTGCCAATAAATCAAGATAATGTTAGCTCCTCAAGGCTCCAACGAAAGCACCTATTTTTTTGAAGGTTACTTGGAAATTACATAAACAATTTCACTTTTTTTACTGCCAAAAGTTTTGTTTATTGTTTCTCTCATTTCCCTAGCAATTCACGATTTTGAGTACATTAATAATGTTTACCTCTTTTGTTTTATTATTAAGTTATAATAATTATTAGATGACACACAACTCATTTATATATTTTCAAGGCCATACAATAGTGCTGATAAACTTTATTAATCGAAAGGGAATATGCTTCATATATAATTTAATTTAAAAAATTTCCCCACTAGACATATTTCAGTTTATTTAAGATTAATACTCAAAGAGATAGGTAGAATTATGTCAGGAATGTTCTAAATATTTTAGAAAAAATCTCATTCGCATACTCCCTGTTTCCCAAAAAATTGTAATTCAAACCTAATGTTTTCTTGAACTGTCGTAAAACTGCAACATTTTTCATTTATGAAATCATAAGTCATCATAAAGTAAAATGGTCAGTTCATCCCTCAGCCTGTACGATATAACTGAGGGCAACCCTCCACACCGAAAATTTAATAATTCAAAAATTAATCCTCAACAGTCATAACAAACCCCTGTAACCACTTTATGTTATCACAATGCATCAGAACCTTACCGCGAGCTGTCTTTTTTACCGAAATAATCCCATCCGCACGTGCACTCAATATTTGCTATCCTCAGAAATAAGGGGAAATGAACAGAGGCGGAGACAGGGAATGCCTTCTGGCTGGAACTTGTCCTTTAAAATCTAATTACGATTTTTTTCAATGATGCCTAATCTAGTGTTTGGCACCTGAATTTGATGAGAAAATGGCAGAAATTGTTAATAGGAAATTAACGTTAAAAATTTAAATTGCGAATACATACAATAAACTTTTTAAACTAGACTTACATCAAACTCTGAAAAACTGAACTGAAATTTGATCAATGTTTAACATTTTAATTACAATTTTTAGTATAAATGCATAATTTTATGTGCATCATATACAGAGCGTTTCAAAAAAACATATGCCATATTTTAAGCGGAAATTCCTCACCTAATTATAAGACAAATAGTGCCTATCAACATGGGTCTGGAGGCGCTTCATGCACTATTGGGATACAAGGTGTTAAAATTTTCTTATTATTTAAATTTTTCTAAATATCACCGAAACGGTTTTAGCAATTTGAATGATATTTAAATTGTGAAAAGTACTTAAACTACTACATATCTTAGTATTAAAACAGTGTGGATAGCTTCATCAGGGCGTGCGTATAGCTTGCAATTTAATAATAGTAAAATTTGTAAATCGCTGACTTTTTACTTTTTGATTGCACAGTTATTTAAATAGATTAATGTCAGAAAAAATTACCCTTTGATATTTTCTCAAGTTTGGCTTCGTTTAGTATGATATTAAATACTTTACATAATAAAATTGCAATTATCTCGTAAACGAGGCTTGCGTAATTGGAACCCCCACTTTTTTCGTGCGGTGGAGATTTTTAACGTGCTTACGTCTGTCGCAGATATAAGAACTCCACAATTTTACATCTTTCTCAAAAGACCGTTACGCGAGTAAGTCCGCTCTACCACAATCCTCATCTACTTGGTCCGGCCTGGATGTGAACCCAGTGTAGAAAGACGCATCACATTCCATGATACCACCACCAAGCCAATATGTGATAACTTATGTTTAAGAAAATCTGGCAACAAAAATACCAAGGCACTAAACATTAATGAAATTAAGCGTATGATAGGTATTATTCACTTTTTTGTATGGTTATTTCAATTTGATCTAGTGATATCTTAGCGCGCCACTGAGGAGGAAAAAGGATCTTCTGGCACACTAACTGGGATATCATCTGCTTTATATAAAGAAAACATTCAAGCTATTCTGTACTTCCTCAAAACGTTTTGTGTTTTCTGTTTGTGTACACATTTTATAAGCAAATGAGCTTTTGACAATAGATGATATTTTAATATTTTCGAATTGAATTTAAAAAGCCTGTATGGAATTTTTATATTAAAAAGTACTCCTACTCTTGTCATTTCTTTATGTACAAATAATTGGACAAATAAATTACGCAAATGAAACAAATTTAATTGAAAAGTTAATGGTATCAAAATTTAAACATATTATATTGTTTTATTAAAATATCCTGTCAGACCATATTATATCAGTTCATATAATATCTTGTCTTTTAGGAGATTGTTTCGAAATGTTGGTAGTCTCCAATTACAGCATATTACTGACCTTCATTTAGTGAGAAGGTATCTTGAAAAACATAAATATATCTAATATACGATGCAAATGTATTTAGCCCTCACAAATATGTGCTATTTGTGAGGGCTATTGAAAAACTATTTGCTCCTTATTATCGGACACAATTGTGCTATTTTAATAGATTATTACTTAAAAACTCCAAATAATTCTGGCAATTAAAATATCCTTCTAGAAAAGAAAATGCTCCAAAAATCTTTCATTTAAAATGTCAGTCCATACGTTTTCAGAATGTTAGTTTTGTCTAGTGTGGATATTCATTTGCCCACCATTTGTTATTTTATTAGAAAAATGTACCATTTGTAAAAGTGACGTCATGAGAATTAGACGCTGATTAAAAAATCTCTATTATTTAAATAATTTCCATGAACATACAAACAATATTCCCCCCTTAAAGTAAGGTTTATTTCATTTAAGGTATGTAAAATGTTAGGTTTATACTCTTCCGTTTTGTTTTATACATACGCATACCTTCCTGAAGTGGGTTGAAATCTTTTATGTGAAGATAAAACTGACATGGTTTTCCACAAACCACCAAAATACCGTATACTGTACTCGATGAACTTTTCGCCAACCAAGTTGGCATCTTCATTTGGAGATGATTAAAGCTAACAAAATTTAATAACAAAAATATTATATTAATATAGGTGTTAGACAAGTGGCAAAGTCCTAAAATCATTTTAAATATCGTACCATATTTGGTTTTACAAATATTTAAAATAAAAAAATATACAAAAAAAATTTCTTACCTCTCATCACTCCGCGAAATCCCAATCTTAATTCAAATTTGTAATTTTTTTCTAATTATTACATATCTTTACCATGTAAATCATTTTAAAACTTATATAAAGCATAAAAACCAAATCAATGTAAAAAGTTACGCGACATAAACATTATGAGGTACTGTATCCATTAGGGTAAAGTGTCATTAAGTATTCTGCGCTTGTGTGCTTAATTAATACGTTTTTTTAAATTGTTCTTTTTATACAGACCGTAACCTTTTTATTTTTATAGCTCGCGTAAGCTACTACATGTTTTCTGGAATAGCAAAAAATCGGAATGAAGAATCTCATAGCATGCAACATTTATCTCAGAAGAGCTAATTCATAGATTTTTTAGCCAAATTCTTATTCTTATATAGAAAACTGTATAAGATAGCAAATAATGAACTTCTGTATTATGGAAAAGATCCACTCGCAAATCGTTGATAACATTTTTTTAATGCTTCTCGCCATTGCGACAAAGAATTGTTTTCAACAAATTAGCAAAATATATTTACATAAAAAAGTAGAAAAGTAAACTAGAGACACATATTCGTTGGCTCAAAATATGAATATTTAACCAAACATGACTAAGTAAAACATCCCTAGTTAATGAGATAAAGGGTGTTAAAGCAATTTTTTTACGTCGTTTGTCGGCTCAGTAGCTTAATGCTTATACGTTAGGCTTGAGATCATAGGGTCCCTGTATCGAATCCTAGCTAGGGCATGGATATATACTTTTTAAATACCGAGACGGTAGCACAGATGGCTAGTCACTGCCTATCTCATGAGTTCGAGTCTCAGCTGCAGCATCTAGCAAATGTCAGAGGGAATGGTTTGTTGTGTGTGTGTCTGTCCTGGTTGAGTGATGGAGTAGCAATGTACTAAACACTTGCACACCCTCCAATCATTGCGACATCTTCTTGTAGCACCCTCTGGGTGTTGTTGAAGACCCCCTGGTCATTGACAGCCATTGGAAACTTCAGCTGCAGGAACTCCTCGTCGATAATGATGGACCCCACACATCGTAGTCTCTCCCAATGGATACGGGCCATCAAAACACTTCAGGTTTTAGTACCGGCTTTATATATCTGCTTCACTACTTGTTTTATCATTACTTCATATGTAATGTATATGCCTCACTAGAGAAAATCCATATGTTTCAGGAACATTTTAATGTTCACCACATTCTATTGTTATTTATTTGAATAATGTTTTTTCCCTTGAAATTTTATTTAGGTGTTTAATTCATGTAGTACAATAAAACCAAATGTTGTTTCATTCGCGACGTTTCGGAATAATCCATTTCCTTCGTCAGGTGAATAATCCTGGTTCAAATATATTATCCAACCTGTTCTTGTTTCCTTATCCATTCACGACATACTCTTATTTTGATGATACTATTTTTCGTTCATATTTTTATTACTGTTATTGTTATTCATCTAGTCAATTCCAGCACAGATATGAAAAACCTCTCACTGGGCATAAGACAGTAATAGGAGCTGTTTTTTTTTTGAAAATTTAGATAAATTATAGTCAACAAGTCAGTTTTTGGCTACTGAAGGCTTACTTGAAGAATAGTTGGCTATCATCATTAAAGGCAATGCAGAATGTGAAATAAAACAGATCCCTGTGGAGAATCAGAGATGCTGCTAGAGATAATTTCTGGTTGTATAATCAAAATTTATATATTTATGTAGACAAGTTACAATTAGGTATTTAAATTTACAAAATTTCAATTTATCGAGCACTATTTATAGTGATGGGTAAAAAGCTTTTATACTTATGTACCGAGGATCGATGGTCTAACTCCATGTCGGGACAAATTGAAAATTTATTTTAAATTTGTTTCCGACTTAGATTAGGTATGGAACTTTCGCGACCGAGTCAATTCTCTAGTTGCGGTTTGACATTACAAATAGGGCCTTGTATCTCTGTACCTAACTCAAAATTTCTGATTTTCAGAAAATACATCAGTGACTGGTGAGAAGGTTAAGAAAACATTTTAGGACTAAACTCGTTTGTTTCATTGCTTGTTTTTTATTTAAATTTTGTTCCTTTTATTAAACAAAAATATTTACACATTTTTCAGTGAACTATCAATTATGAATCGTTTAGTCTAATTACATCATCACTATATAGATAGATAGAATAAGGTAGGCAACAGTGTAAAGTGACAGCTATAGCTCTTTTTAAGTCATTTTCTACAAAAAAAAATCAAAATACAAAATTCTAATTTTGAACCAAGGGTACTTCAAGAAATAAAAAACAGCATCTTATACATAATTGTAAGTATGTATATGCTATGACATAGAATAATTTAATCTAATTCACTACTAAGGAATTTACAAAAAATAACTGTAGAATATGTCAGTGACTTTTAAAAAATGTTAGTCTGTGAACGAGGCTGCGGTACGAAATTAAATACAAAAACTAAAATCAATTGTAGAGGTTGCAATAAAAAAGTTCACCACTCTTATGTTGAAATTCTAGAGAAAGATATAACACGTTATACCTCTGGTGAGTCTATTTGGTTGTGAATTGTGCAAATATAAATTACCGAAAAATGGTGAATCAAATATGTCCCACAGTGATAATATGGGCAATAATAATAATTCAGAACCTACAATAGCAAGTGTATTTGCTACTGTTCAACAAAAGGGTACTTCGAGAGCAAACTAACAGAAAATTAATTTGGAAGACTGAAAGATTTCAATATACATTATAAAAAAATTAAAAATGTTAATATTCCCAGTCACATCTTAGATGTTCATAAAATCAATCAATATTTCTTAAATATACCAGATGGTACAAAAAAATGCGAATAAAAATACACTAAGTTTTTATGATAATAATTTAAGTTTTTATGATAATAATTTAATGCCAAATGTGGGAGAGTTTTATTCCTGCGCAGTCGACTCTGCAAAAAAATGTGAATCAGTTAGTGGTAAAATTATGGAATTACAGTGGTTAACTATGGAAAAACGAATCATTTTGCACACTTGTTGTTTTTATCATAAACTTTTAAGCACCAAAACTCCCCAATGTCTTTTTAACAAAATTTTAGCAAGAGACAGTATTCAAAACCTGAATACAAGAAATCAATCCTTGTTAACTCCACCACTACACAGATCCGCTCTCTATCGAAGATCGTTTTCTGACACATTACCAAGTTACACAGGGTGGGGCAATAGTGCGTCCGAGTTCGATATCTCGAGTTCTCTGATAGCTAGAAACTTGATTTAAGAACAGAAGTACATTAGACAAAAAAGTCTATTATTGGAAATTGTTTTTGAATATACAGGGTGAGCCAAGGCGATTCTACAGGGTCAAGTAAAATTTTTTAAAATTAAATGCCTTATATATCACAATATTTTTTAAACCTCTAACTTTCTCCCAACCACTTGGATATAATGATTTCTTTTGTTGAAATTATACCATTTACACATGCATATTAAAAATATCACTACAATCACAACAAAAATATGTTAGATACCAGTTATGAGACATCTGTGTGATGATACTCAGCGATTTTCACTTCCTAAAAGTATACAGGGTAGTCAAAAAGGATTTTAAATTTACAACTTTTTGAACTGAATTTTCTCAATTTTTTCAAATAGAGCACCCTGTATATTTTTGGACAATGTGATGTAGGATTGAAAAACGAACATTTTTTGTACGTACATTCCTATGGCTATTTGTGACTATTTTCAATTTATTGAACAATAACTGCAAAATTCAGCAATAAAAATTAAAAATGAGGTTTTTTTTTTCAAATAATTCAAGAGAAGGTATTATAATAAGCGTGTTACATGATTACCATAAAAACATCACACCAACAACAATCCAAAAGTTGAAGGAAAGGATAATATATGCTTTTAGAAGTATCAGTCCGGCATGAACAGTGGAAACTTCATTCCAAAGATGCATAAAAATGTGTCAATCAAAATGGGCAACATGTGAAACACTTTTTTTAATATCTTCTCTTGAATTTACAACAAAAAATATATTTTTAATTTTTATTGCTGAATTTTGCAGTTATTGTGCAATAAATCGAAAATGGTTACAAATAGCCATAGAGATGTATGTACAAATAATGTTCGTTTTTCAGTTCTACATCACATCGTCTTAAAATATACAGGGTTTTCCATTTGAAAAAATTGAGAAAATTCAGTTCAAATAGTTGTAAATTAAAAATTATTTTTGGTCATCCTGTATACTCTTAGGAAGTGAAATGGCTGAGTGTCATCGCATAGATGCCTCATAACTGGTTCCTAACATATTTTTTCTTAAAATCGATAATTGTGACTGTAGTGATTTTTTTAATATACGCGTGTAAATGGCATAATTTCAACACAAAAAATCATTGCATTCAATCAGTTTAGAGAGAGTCAATAATAATACAGAAATGAAAGGAGGCCACAAAGAGGTTTCAAAAAATGTTCTGATATACATGGCATTCCATTTAAAAAATGTTTGTTGACTCTGTAGAATCGTCTGGGCTCACCCTGTATATTCGAAAATAATTACAGGCTATAGACTTTTTTGTCTATTTTTGTTTTTAACTCAAGTTTCTAGCTATCATAAAACTCGACATATCGAAGTCGGACGTACGTTGCCCCACCCTATATAATTCAATATCAGATAATATAAAGCAAATGAATGAAAGTAAATTTAAAATAGCAATGATCTTTTATTTAGCAATAATTTCATTGTTCAATGAAATTAATAAAATTGATATAATTATAGAAACCAAGATATATTTCATCACAATTTGTTTTTTTTTTTTCAGACTTTCTCAGTATGTTTCTCATTATGATTATTGATTACTCTGTTCTCTTTATAATAATTTTTTTTCAAAAGTTAGTTCTTATTACTATCTGCTGTCATTTCTTTTTTTCTCACGTAGGTAGGTTAATCCCATATGAGTAATTATTCATGATGAGGCAAACAGAAAAATTCTCATAAATTTCCTTTTATTAGTGTGACCGTTTCTTTTTTTCTCTCTCAAATTCATATTATATCATGCTAATCGCTACTTATTATATGAAATATGTTAATTATTATTTAGGTTAGTTGGTAGATAGAGCACTTTACGTTGAACTTCGCCTATATTTATTAATATTATGAAATCTTGTATGTAAATATCTGAAAATGATAATAAAGACATTATTATTATTACATAAAGAAAACATGTTCAAAATTACTGTCAATGTCGTAATGAAGATGATAAATTTTATCATATTAACCTTTATTCGCAGTATTGAGTTTAAACAACACAGTTGCAGTTGCAGACATCGCGTCGGTATTTCAGTGTATTTGCTCCTTACAGATTATCAGATGAATTGAAAGAAATCAGATAGAATGGAAGTACAAAGGTCAGATGCAAAACAACAAACAAAATTTAAATCGTACTGTCCACACAACCTCAAATATGAGGTTCTGCGTCTAAATAATTTCAAATTCCTTGCGGAAAACTTATTTATTTATTAATCTTTTTGTTTTTCATTACTATATCTCTGTTAGATACAATATAAAATGACAATTGGATGGATTTATAGTGGCATCGGTATTTTGCTTTTATTTTCAAGGCTTTAATTGCTACATACAGTTTTGCAAACATGATCTAGTAAATTTATCTAAATAAATAAACAATGGTTTAAAACACATAAAACACTGTAGGTTATTATTTCATAATTTTCCCAGATAGTTATTAATTATAGTTATATGAGATACCTATAGTACGTATAATTGTATAACCGAGTAATTAAAATTATATTAATTTAAAAATAATAACTAATTAGTATTATATTAATCGTAATCATAACACTGAAACTATGTGGCGAGGTGAAAGTTGATAATAAATAAAAAGAACTGTGATATATGATTTTTGAACCAATTAGTTTCTTTTTTTTACAGGTTCGAGAGGATTATGAAGAAAACCAATTTATTGAAAGGAATGGATATAAAAATTGTAAATAGGCAGAAATATTCCTTCATAAAAATTAAGTGGGGTTATTCATATAATGTAGTTTTAGTAGACGGTTTGGATAAAATTAGTAAAGAAAGTAAAGACATTAGTTCTGGAAGAATTATTAACTATCACTCACAACACCCCTTCAGCCAAAATTTTAATATTTTGTTAGGTATAAAAAACAGAATTTTACAAAGTGATTTTAGGTTTCATGATCAAAATATGAAAATTTTTAAACAAAAACTTGTGAATAATGATAGGATAATCATACATACATTAGCGAATTTAATTATAAATAACAATAATATGAATAATAGAAATACGGTTACCTCAAATGGCAACTGGCTAATAAAAATAAACAATATTTTAAGTTACCGTATGTACAAGGCCTTTCACAACAGATTAAAAGAATTCTAACAAATGAACATTCCAATATTATTTTCTATCATATTAAAAAAGTGGGAAATTTATACTCGACAATGAAAGACAAATTAATATTAGATTATAAATCACATGTAGTTTACAAAATTCCGTTGTGGGGCTGTATATATTGGACAAACTAAACAATTATTAAAAAAATCGAATCAAGGAACACAAATGCTCGTGTAACATAAGACACATTCACAAAAAAGAAAAACTGCTCTAGCAGCTCATCATTTCGAGTTAAACCACGAGTTTATTTTCAATAATGTTACATTTTAGACAATGAACATAACTACAAAAAAACGATTAATTAGCGAGATGATACTTATTAACAAACACAATAATACTGTTAATATAAAAACAGATACGGAAAATTTGAGTATAATAACTTAATAGCTAACTTTGTAAAATTATAGCCCCTGTATAATTATCACAATAATAGATGTTTATAAATATGCATACATTTTTCACTAACTTTCTACATGAAAATAAGAACAATTCGGTATGTCTTTTTGTGATTACTAATAATTTTTTAGTATAGTTCTTTCATTGTTACTGTGTTAAGGGACTGGTATTCATGTGTATTAAAAATTCATGTTAATATATTGGTTCATTTCTGTTTTTGCCTTTACACTCTTCATATCGATTTTCATTGAAACTAGTTAAAAACCATTAATTTATTATTGCCCATTGGTCATTGTTTGACCCAAGAATCCTTTTATTATAAGCGACGTTATTTATTTATTTGACGATTATGATTATGTTGACTGAAAACCAAAGACCTCATTAGGTAAGCGTGATTTCCTAATCTAATATTTTATTACTTTTTGTTACTTTATATTTAAACAAAATTAATTTTTTTTACCTTTTAAATAATATATTTATTCCTCATTTTGTTACTTATAACTTTGTGTATTTACTTAACTTTTTAATTTTAATTTTTCAATTTTTTAAATTATTGTCATCTATAAAATAAAAAAAAAGTGTCATACTGTGTGTTTAAATGTTTTACATATTTATTTATTTGAATCTATACATAATTTATGTTATATGTTGTAGTCCTGAGGAAGACAATAAATTTTGTCGAAACGTCGACTAAATGAGAATTTGAGGTTTTCTTTACTAATTTTATCCAAACCGATTAATAAAACTACATTAAGAGATTGTGGATACGAAACTCCTTAGCTAAAAGTTATTTATGTACCATATACACTTTTTTTTAAATTAGCTCTATCTGGGAAGTTACAACCTCCGAAATGGTGCATCAAAAAACTCGTTTTAAACTCTTCTCGAAATTGATTCAATTTAAAGAACTAAAATTTGGTGAACAATTTTTACTCATAAAAAGTTATTTTTATCGGCCCCATCTTTTCTTAAGGTGATAAATAAACTATCGCTTCCCAGGATTGGCTAATTTTGAAAAACTTTATATGAGAAGCCTCACTTAATTTTGATCAAGGAATCTACCTGCTAAATAAAAAACACATCTCACTACATAAATTAGCAAACCCCAGGACTGGGAAAGCACTTTGAATAATGTGAAGTCAACAGCAAATCTGAATACTTTTGGGCAACAAACGGTTTTTTATTAATTCAAGGGGGCTGATTCCAAATCTGCCTGTTGCCCAGGTGAATTCTTTCGAATAAGCACAAGAAAATTAAAATGGTGGCCAATTTTTGCACTTTTTTAAAATGCTCGTTACTCAAAAAATATAACATATACCGAAAAAATACACCAGATAAAATTAATAGAGCATAAACAATACATCAAAAATTGATAACCCAAAACATTTTAGTTGTGGGTGCTGTAAGGGGGAAAGTGACATTCTTTTGACTTACTGTATAATTTCCCGTTTTCTTTCTAAGATATTTTATGCACTCTTTAAAGTAAGAATTTTGTCAAATTTTATATAACCGAGGAAATATAAAGGAAGTCAGAGGAATCTTTTTTTATATCTTGTATATAACAAATTGTTCAATTAAACATAAAATGTAAACTGACCTGACTACTCAGAGGGGGAGGGGAGAATGACATTAAAAATTAATTAATTTAATATATTTAGCGTATGCAGGTTTTCCTATAACAGTGCGTAATATGCACGGTTATAAAATATATTGGGTAAAATTTATCTAATAAAGTAGATATTTATCATTCGTGCAAAGTAACTATGCAACGAAGCCAAAAGTATGTACTATTTTATATAATATTTTATCATTTCATAATATTGTACCGGGTTTGCCATAATAAACTACCTATGGGTCATACATTATGGGGAACCCAGTATTTTAAGCAAATTCACAATCACCTAGCGACTGCAGCCTGCAGCTACCACTGCTTGTGAACTGTCTTGATTCTGATGCCATAAAAAAATTCTCGCTCATGAAAGAATTTTAGATTAACTTTATTTATTCTTTACAGATTTTGACTTTTAAAAGAAACTAATAGACATTTATTGCAGTGTGTAATATTAAGTGCATGAGACACAGATAGTGTAGTGATGTTGTAAAGAGTAAACAAAAGTGGATGGAATGGAAGAGATCAAATTCTGTCAAAAATTTGTAAAGAGTGAAAAAGTAAGCAAATGTGCAGATGTACCAAAAAAAAACCTTGCATTTGCTAGTGAAGAGTGAAGTCTATTTGGGCTTTGGTTTGGGAATTGCCTAATTTATGTGGTATGTTTTTTTTATGTTGTTTATGATGTGGATAACTTATCAGTAATATCGAGACTACAAGATATTTCATTGGGACATGAAGAGCTAATGTATCACCGTCAGTGTTACTCAAGGTGGACCAGTAAACAAAAAATTTCTCGGTTATGAAAAGGAAAAGAAAAAATATCCGAAACTTGTTCCTCAAGAATAACAAGGTTGAGTGCAGGACAAACAGATAGTTTGCTATGTTACATTTTTTAAATTATATATCTTACCTATTTCTTTAGACCACCTTAACAACAAGATTTTTAAGTAAATATAGGTATAGGAAACTATCAGAATAGTCGAAAGCATTTCATTTTTTCCTTCCTTACAGCACACTTATGGTTGATACAATTGCTTTTGAGTGTAACTATTTCTACATTTTTTATGGCTTACAAATTTGCTCTCTAATATTATTTTCTATACCTTAATAATTTTCCGTATGTAAATGTTTCAACAAAATTGCATGAACTTGATAAAATAAGCAGATAGAACAATAGTATCCATATGTAAATAAGTCCATAAATAGTCGGTATGAACTTAAACCCTGAAGAAGATTAAAAACTAATCGAAACGTCGACGACTGAAAATAACCGTATTTTATTTATTATCCTATCATACCAACTATTTATGGACTAATTGATAAAATACTATTTCTGAGGACGCCACTGATTACATAATCCGAGCGCTCATGGCGATAAAGAAAACATTGAAGAGGCTGTGAGGAGTATGGGAACAAAACAAATTGTTCCGTACGAATCCTTCCCGCCTTTCAAGAGCCACAGCGTGTTGTCAATAATCCGCCGACTGTAGAAGATGTCGAAACCTTCTGGAAGGGAATCTACGAAACGTCGCGTCCATTCAATAGCGACACTCCAGCAATTACACACTTCGAGGCTCTGTGCCACAGACATCTTGAAGAGACAGAAGAAGTGTACCCGGCAATTAGTACGGAGGAAGTCCAGCAAGCACTTGTTTACCAAGAACTTCGCTGTCCCTGGGCCCAGACGGCATTAACAACTGGTGGTGGAAGAAATTTCCTTCCACTCACCGCCGTCTAGCGCGAGTTTTCAACTCATGGTTAAATGAGGGGCAGCAGATTCCGGACTGGTTCGTCGAGGGACGTACTGTGCTTATCCCCAAAAGGGGATCTTTCCGACCCGAGGAATTATAGGCCGATCACTTGCCTCAACTCCTGCTATAAGATATTTACACGTATCTTGTATGCTAGGACACTGAGATCTGTTGATCCGGTCTTCCAGCAGATACACAAACAGCGTGGTGCCAAGAAGGGCATGGCAGGTTGCAAGGGTAGCCTGCTGATAGACCGCTGTATTGCACAGGATTCTGTGCAATACCAGCTGAATCTATCGTTGGCCTGGATTGATTACCGCAAGGCATTTGATACAACATCGCACGAGCTATTGTTACACTTGCTCGAATGTCTCTGCGCCACTCTGGAAGACTCACTTCACCATAACAATAGGTGCACAGCGGGTCACGACAGAGCATTTGGCATTTAGGAGAGGAGTTTTCTAGGGTGACTCCTGAGTCCTCTCCTCTTCTGTATCTCACTGCTACCATTGTCTGCTGGGCTCCACCAAACCCGCGGATATCAATGTGGACCACCCAGCTACTGGCCATACGGTCACCCATCTATTTTATATGGAGTGGACTAAACTTTATGCCTGAGAGCGCGAACTATAAAATGCTCTTAGGATGGTGGAAGAATACACATCCATGGTAGGAGTTCGGGTTGGACAAAGCGTCCCTAGGGGACGGGTCCTGAGGCGCAGCGAGACGAAAGCATTCTAAGACACTGGCAGGAGAGACCTATACATATCTGGGTGTGCAACAGGCACATCAGAATGTAACATAAATAAAGGCCCCGCTCAGTCACCCTGGATTTGGTCTTTCGAACTTTGGGGAAGAATAGCCCAACTACCGTTCCTGTTTTCTCTCCTTGGAGTACGGAATGGCTGCCCAAAACAGAAGAAAAAGAAAATAGACCTCCAACATCATCGCTTGAGCTTGGAGTGTACCATGGCAAGTAGCTCAGTATGGTAACATAATCAGCATGTAACATCATCACGAAACTGTAGGAGTGGGAGCAGGATTGTTCAAGGCGACAAAAAGAACCGTAGATGGACTCGCTCTCGCATTTGATATTAGGCGAGGAGGCCAGCGAGGTGCTCTTGTAGAGTCAGTCACTATAGCCAAATTATCTGAACGCCCGAATCAGAGCTGCTGAACAGGAAAATCTGTTTCGGCAGCACGTCGATAAACCCCAGCTGTCTTCTATAAGAACATAGAAACACTGGGTTTATCGACCAGGCTGACATTCGTCTTTCTAAGGTCAGCCGGGCTTAAGTCGGAGACCGAGGGATTCATTATGGCCTGCCAAGATGCTGTTATCAACACCTTGGTCAACTGCAGCCGCATGTGGCTCCTAGAGGTTCCTGACATCAACTACAGGAACTGCCATCAGGCGCCGTAATCACTCATGCACATACTATCTGCATGCCCCATATACGCGATTTCGGCCTACATCCACCGACATAACACGGCGTTATGAGTGCTATACTACCATCTAAGGCACCGCGGGGTAGACCAGACACCAGTGCTGCCTTACGTCCCCGGAGATATTGAGTCCGTTGTCGAGAACGAGAAATGCCAGATTTACTGGAACTACTCGTTCCCGACATCAGGCTAATCCAAGCCAACAAGCCTAACATAGTCCTCTTCGACCATCAACTCAAAGTGGTGTAGTCATCGAGTTCTCGGCACCTGCGGAGAAAAACATCACCTTGAAGGAGGAGGAGAAACGGAACAAATATCGCGATATCCGGTGCGAACTCCAAGTGCTGTACCCAAGCTACTTAGTAAAAATGGTCGTCCTAATAATCGGTGTACTCGGAGGGATAAAGCCTACGCTGCTCTAGGAACTGAAGATCATACCGGCCTTCCAAAAATCACGCCGAGTGGCTGGCAGGCCAAATGCAGAAGGAGGTCATTCTGGGTTCTCTCCGTCTACTTAGGGTACAGGATTCTGATATCTACAGTCACTAACCCTGCGGAATGTGGAGATTGACTGTAGTTAATGCGCCGGCGCGACTCCTGTGAGGCGTCGAAGGCAACGGGAGGACTGTCCGGCATCTGATATTCCGAAAATAATAATAATAATAATAATAATAATATTCTAAAGGTTTAACAAGGGAAACAGATACTTATAGAATAAGTTAAAATAATGTCACATTTGCCCACATATGAGTAGTACGATATTTTGGACTAAAACTTTTCGATGTATTTTTCATGCTCTACAAATTTGCTCTTATATTTTTTCCATATTTGTTATAATTTTTGAATAATGAATATTTCGGACTTATTTGACAGGCAGATACGGAATCGACATCAAATTAACAAAAAATCGTGATTTAGACAAGGGCTTTTAGAAAATTTGCCTTATTTACACTATTATATACTATAGAAGCGTGGTCATATAACATTTCCCTTCGACAATCCCACTTGCCGGACCTTAGATTAGACAGTGACTGTATCGGTCCATTAGCAATGCACAATTATTTAGCCAACTAGAAATCTACTGGAGTCTACAACAAATTATTTTAGAGACGGCAAAACCATATATTCTTGAAGTAGTTTTTGTTGCCGCATTTTAATATGGCTTTTTCGTCCCCAAAAATTTTTTGTAGACTCCAATAGGTCTATAGTTGGCTAAATTACTGTTCATTTCTAACAGACAGAGTATAGTCGAGTTTAATACAGCCAACGTCCGTATGTTTGCACTTATTTATTTCCAGAACTATTTGTATATTTTTAATTTCCATCTTCCTTATTTCTAAAGAAATACGTTTATTGTAGCAAAATATGTAAGTAAAATAAATATATTTCATCATTATAGTATATTTTTATTTTATCATCTGTGGTGAAGGAAAAATATTATCAAAAATTTGTGTTACTAGTATCAAAAATCCAAGAGGACAATTCATTATGAATTTTTCAGTGCAAAATTAAAAAATGTAACGGAAACTTGTTTTAGTCTTCTCATAAGTATACTGCCTTATTTGAGTATATAGACTCAAGTTGTGCACGGAAAATTATGAAGTCAGTATTGAGTCAAGCCACTGAAACAGTTAAAGACACAGCTTAATAAGTTTACTTAAATATTTAGATCACCATCCTATTTTTGGTGATCTGACTTTTTTACCATTGTTTTGGGGGGGGGGGCGCCCCCCGGCGGGGGGGCCGGAGGAAATTTTATTTTTTTTTTGGGAGGGGGGGGGGGGGGGTGGTTTTTGTGGGGGTTTGGGGGGGGGGAAAAAAAAAAAATTAATTTTTATGGGGGGGGGGGGGGGGGGGGGGGGGGGGGGGGGGGGGGGGAAGAAAAAGGAGAAAGAAAGGGGGGGGGGGGGGGGGGGGGGGGAGGGGGGGAGAGACAACCCCCATTGGGGGGGGGGGGGGGGGGGGGGGGGGGTGGTTTTCTGTGGTTTTTGTATATAACCAGTATTATTGTTTTTTCCCGGCCCGGCGTTGGGGGGGGGGAAAAAAAAAAAAAATTTTTTTCCCGCCTGGGTGGGGGGCAGAAAAAAATAAAAAAAAAAAAAAATTTGCCCCCCCCCCCCCGCAAACCAAAAAAAGGCCAATGGTTTGTTTTATTTTTGGGGGGGGCCAAGCCAATACCAATATTTTTAAAACGCCGACCCAGTTTTTCCCGCCGCATTTTATTTGGGGGGATGAAAAGTAGGTTTATCGGTAATATACACGGCAAAAACGAAACAGCAAGCAGTACATGGCAACAAACGTGTTAATTTGCATAAATAAGAGATATCTAATATTTTATGATTAGAAATTTGGATGTTATTACGTAAATAACATAAGCAGATTGAAAAAATAGAGCCAGACAGTAATTACCTTGCAAACATCTTTACATAATAGTTCATCCCTGTTTCGCCGCCTTTGTTTGTATCCGCCAATCAACGCTTGGTGTTTTCTCGACGACATATGTGTTATCGCAGCACATGTACTAATAATTGGACTGGATTTACTAATAATTAGACTGGATTTATGTATGACAGTCCCATACTTTACATACCAACTAAAAACATATCACAGTTTGAAGATGCGGAATAACTTGTCATTTTAAATGTCCACTAATAAATAATACTAAACAGAAAATATCGAATAAATAAAAACATTCTTTATGCTGTCTGTACACACAACAGATCTCCAGCTTGAAAGTTCTCGAACTGAACAAAATTGCTGAATAATGTAAACAAAGTAATCCCCTCCTATTAGGTAGAAGGCCAATTAAACAGGTAGTCAACTAACAAAGTGTTTTGCGTAGGGAATATAATTCTCGGTGGTTGACGACCGCTCAATGGTGCCGATTTTACATGCAAAAGATTATTTAATTAATGTATATGTACACTGTCAAAAATTACAGTATATTATCATTACATCACGCGGCCGGAATATTGTATTAGATTTAAAAATCCATCTGTGGGATGACACCCAATGCCCTAAATATAGTTATGACCAACAAAGTTATGGAATTCATTGCAAATTACATTTTCCTGTTCTTTCGTTGCACTGAATAAGTACATCTTTACACAAGAACATTTTCCGTGGAGTGCCATTCAAAAATAATTAAAAATAAATAAATAATATATCCCAATAATATAAATAATTGTTGCTAAAGTTTCATATTATTTATTATTTTATTAGGTTACACGCCCTAACAAATTAATAACTACAGTGGACAACAGAACCACAGATATTAATATGTTCCATTTATTAGGAGTAGATTTGCCTTTATCTTCGTAGGTGTAAGTTTTATCTCAGTTTTATTGGTTTTAGAAGATCCATGTTTACTTTTACCCTGCAATTTTTTACATGTCTTTATGCTATTAGTGAAAGTGCTTTTTGCAGTTGCAAAGCCCTAATCCATCGATAGGTGATTAGTGGTGACCGCGGTAGCCGGACTGGACCTGGTTTGCCCACGCGGTGGCCAAATCGGCCGTAATCATCGCCAACATGACTGTTCACTGAACACTCATGTTCTCGCGCTATAGATAAACCAATAAAAATACCAGCTAATGGGAATTTATGCAAGTCCACTCGACTGCCTCCTTACTTACATCTTAATGCTCTTAAAACACACTAATTGACAATTAAGGTCTGCCTTCCTCCTTATATATGGCACTTCGCACGATTGGTTCTTTCATAAAGAGTGCATTTTTTGAAAAAACGGCCATATACTAACTATTCTTATCTGGGGAAATATAAAATTTAGTTGTTGTCTAATATCTACAAGAGACATTAGAAATCTCGACCGTGCGTGAAATATTAAAATGCTATCATTAAGGAAGAATATTAGATTGCTAATTTTTTATTTCCAATTGCTAAACTTATGAGAATAATAAATAATAATAATACCGCTTGTTTAACATTTGAAAGAGAAAGAGCATTACATATTTTGATGCATATTTTATTACACATATATATCTGTCAAAACAAGACGGAACGTTCTGATATAATTGTTTTTATGTATTGATTTAAAATAACTAAATAGAATAATTATGCTCAATTATAAATTGTTGAAATTTAGTTGCAAGATGATACTCACAACCATTTTTGCTTTCTTCCACAATTACCCCAAAAATTCTGTGTTGTGGCTTGAACCAAATACTGACCTTAATTAGCATAATAGTAAAATCATACTTGTATACAGTTACTTAGATAAACAAACTTACTAGACCAACTATGATACAACACAACGCCGGGTAGTTTGACACTGCTTCTTTAATGATACCATGAGTCAAAGAAAAAACACTTTCCTTTATTATTAATAAGTTTGTGTTCAATAGAAACAAATCATTTACAACCTCTTTTCGATAATTCTAAAATGTTTTTATTAAAATTTAAATAATTTGCTATTGATATCTTATCATTAAGATATACTTTCATAGTAAAAGAGGATAACTTCAACAAACAGCATACGTAATAGTGGTCCCAAAATATATCCTTGCCATTCCTTAGTGTCATAAGATTTAGCACAACACAAATTCTCAATAAATACATTTCTTTAAACCACCGTACCACCAATGTTCTTTGTTAGAACCTCCAGAAGTCAACCATTTTCCTCTGTCCTAATATCCAGGAAGTTGCCTGTGCCTGGCATGACAAATTTATTCTTTTTTATTTCACGAAATATAAAAAAACATTGCTAGCTAAATTATACAGTTTATATTATATTTTCTACATGCCTTCATCTACATGATCCTTGACTCTTTCTTCTTACTTTCAATGCCTTTGCTTCATCTATTTCGACGTTACCAAAATTTTTGAATTCGTATATCGATGTCAGTAGCTTCATCAGTTCTGGTAACTCATTTACGATGAACTCCTCAACACTGGTGCAGTCGATGACATCGCGACAGTTACCACAGGCGTAGTGTAAACATCGTGCATATATGAGAATGGCTACTGCATCCTTTCGTGCATTTGATCAAGATCGTCCTCAAAAATAGTTCAGGGAATGGGTTTCCCTTGCCTGCCCTAATCTTTTGTACTAAGTTTTCTCGGGTAAATATGTATTCAATAAAACACCATTATGGAATTTATTTTGCCTTGTTGGTAAGAGACTTTGATTTCTCAATAGCCGTTCGATCAGTATATCAGTATCCTCTTCAGCATGCTTCACTCTGACGCAAAAAGCAGTACTCTATAGAAAAACGTGCTGTTTTCACTTGACATTATTAGTATTGTTGTGACCTTCACGAAGTAAATATATACACCATTTGTTATGGAGAAGTAGACAAGAAGGAAATGCGGAAATTGTTATCACCAAAACAATTCATCAATTGTGTTAGTTCAACGTGCATTTCGCAGATATAATGCAAATCATTCGGCTTCAATAGGAAAGACAATTCGGCGTTTAGTGATAACAACTTGAAGGACAGAATGCACGTGAATCATCCCAATACTTTGGCAGAGAGGAGAAATATACGCGACAAAATAGCCGAGACGTTAAAAAAGCGATGAAAAGTGCCATAAAACAAGACCCTCACTGCATCACGCTAAATGTGGCCATTTGCTTGATATCAATTTCTAATCACAATGTAATTTAATTTAAGGTTACACATAAACATTCAACAACAAGCATTCAATTGTTTCGTACGTATCCATGCACACTAATATAAACGAGGTAAATCAAGTACTGACTTTAGCTCACATGTTATCTCATATAAGGTAAACCGTTTTACTTCTTTCGTTTGATAAAAATTTCTGGTAAGGCATAGCCTCATTGGAAGCTCTCGTAAAAATTTGTTTGTCAATTGTCACAGGAGCTTTGTACTTCTTCATCAAATAACACTGATTTATTGAATCTCCGTTGACTTCCAGGGGCAGAAATTATTGGTGTTACGGAGATTATAAATAATATAGTTTAGAACATTTTACATGATTTCCAAACTCTTTTCTGCATATGACAGATTTGAACCGATATTTTTGGAAAATTTATCTTTAGCATCTTTTTTTCAAGATAGCACCCACTTCCTCATTCTAAACTTCATACTTCTGACATATTTTTAACACCTATCTATAATAATTAGTACTCATAAGCGTTGATTTTACCGGTTAATTTTAGTATGGGATATTCTACAGATAAAGACTTATTTCAGATATTTACCAATGTGCTGATGAATATAATTCCATGGAAATTTTCTTTCTAATTTCCTTTTAGTTAAGTAATCTCCAGAAACAGAATCAAGTAGAACTGTTTTATACAGTCCTGGAGGTTTAAAGGGTTTATTTTATGTGTTATATTTTAAGTGCAAGGCAATTAGCGAGTCAGTAGAGCGGAATTAAGTAACATCTCAATTTAAATATCTTAACAACCCTCCGGGTCTGCATTTCAGGACAACCCTTTACTTTCCCTCTTAATAAAAGACTCACTTACTTTTTAAGTCATACCTATTTTCGCTGATTAAAAATCCGCCACATCTGTGCCGATGTGTTTTTATAATTTATTTGAGTTTTTATTAAAATAAAAAGATTGCGAAAAAGTTTTTACCCTTTGGAGACACCGAGGGGAAGCTATAAATATTTCATTTTACAACTTAATTAAAAAGCTTTGCAAAGTTCCACATAGATTAAAATTGTGTGGTAAGAGTATTTAAAAATCGCAAAGGTGCAAATCTGATATCTACCCTCAATATATAATAATTGAAATATAAAATGTAAAAAGTGGAAATGACGGACTAAAACAATTGAACTATTACTTGTAAACGTTTACATATTTTGTGTAATTTTTAGTCTGCTACAAGGGTGGCACTGAAAGAAGTGAATTTGCATATCAATAATGTCCAAATTTCCACGGATTCTTAATGATGTATTGATTTGCCGGGTGTAGTCCTATATAGCTGATGGAATCTGATAGGGACCGTAGTCATCTAAACTATATTTCAACAGGTTTTCACGTAGCGCCTGGATGCCAATTCGTGTGATGATATTGTACACTAGAGCTCTCGCGCACTAGCGGCCAGATCGCGGCGGCCATGGCAGTCGCGGCCAGGAAATACACGACCGAAGACGCGACACCTACAGTGGCCAGCAAGTGTATATAGTCACTAAGGAAGAAAGGATAAACGCATGCTACTCTTGAACAAGTAAGTTTTAACGAGTGACAATGTTCTTGTACGGATTGTACTGTACTGGCCGCAGTGTAATCGACTGTTAGTGCACGGCCAGCTGGCCGCGTATACATAACCCGAAATATTGTTGGCCATCACGACTTGCTGGCTATCACTGCCAGTACGCGGTTGGACATATAACTCCATGTTAACAATTTAATAAAAAAATCTTATACAGGGTGTCCCAGATTTAAACGGACATACTCTAGTGGAAGATAGAGCACACTCAGCTGAGTTCAAAAAACCCCTATACTTACCGTTGATTGTGAACCATTTTTGTTTTATGGTTTTTGACCATAATATTAGTCCGCCATATTTTTGAAATGATTGCACATATTTAGATAAAATTTGGTTACTAGTTTAATAAATAGCTTAAGTAATTTTCGAAAAATTCTAGGACCGACCTCCATTTTTTTAATATGGCTCTTAGGGTCGTTAACATCACACTGTATATTATTTTTTGGTAAATGTTAATAAACTTTTAAAAATCCTATGGACCAGTTTATTAAATAATGTCATAATATTTGATGGCACGTTTATGGTTACTCTTCAATAAATTTTCAAAACACCAAATCTGACATTCTACAAATAACACAGTCCAGTTGCTAACATCATTATTTTATTAATTTTAGCTAAATACCCCGCAGAAGAGGTTGTTATTTATTTTTGTTTTGACATTCAGTGTTTTCCGTCCAAAATAAAGCACATTCCATTTATTTCAAGAATAAAAAAATAAGTAATAAAAGATGCGATTAACACATGACATTGTTGCATTAAAAATCCCAAGTAGCCACATGTCAAATGTGTAATTTTATAAATATGAATTGCTGTTCGCTCTTAGTAATTATTAGAATAAGTGATAAAAAACCAGTTATAAAACTAAAAATTTTAAGATGCCATTTCAATTTAGTAATGAAGATTATGCGGATATTATTTTTGTGTATGGCTTTTGCGACGAAAATGGGAGAGCTGCAAAAAGAGAGTATCAAAGGCGTTTTCCAAATCGCGTACCAGATCATAAAACGTCTTCAGAGGTATACCAATTTAGTAAGGAACATGGACAATTTCCGTCAATGACAAAGCATGAACATGTTCCCAGAGCTTTTCCACAAGAAGAGCAAATATTACAGGTTGTGGAAAATAATTCATCCATACGTGTTAGAAAAATAAGTAATGAGTTAGCAGTAACTAAGACAAGAGTATGGCGAACATTAAAGAAGGAAAATTTGTATCCATTTCATATTGAAACAGTTCAACGTCTAGAAGACGGCGACGACGCGACGTTCCCCGCTTAACATTTTGTAGGTGGATTTTGGCTCACAGAAGAACAATATCGAGAGTTCTATTCACGGATGGAGCCCAATTCACACGTGGCGGAATTAACAACCGTAGAAATCAGCATGTTTCGGCAAGCAAACATCCATATGCAGTGATTCAGAAACATTCCCAATACAGATTTAATATTAATGTGTGGTGTGGTATTTACAATAATCATCTAATAGGGACCCACATTTTTGAAGAAAGGCTAACTGGTGAAGTTTATTTAAACTTCCTTAGTGATATCTTGCCAGATTTATTAGAAAGCATCAATACTAGGGGTTTGTGGTTTCAGCACGATGGCGCTGGATCCCATTTTTCTGTACTGGTCCGGGATCATCTGAATCAGCATTACACCAACAGATGGATTGGACGCGGTGGTCCGGTAAACTGGCCACAGAGGTCTTCTAATCTTACGCCTTTGGGTTATTTTTTATGGGGTCATCTCAAGTCAGAGGTGTACAATGAAGAGTTCAATACACGAGAACAGATTCTAGAAAAAAATATTACTGTATGTATCACATACATTAGAAATAACCCGGAAGTGATTGATAGGTCAGTGAAAAACATATTAAAACGTTCTCGAAAATGTATTGACGCTGGGGGCAATCATTTTGAAAACCTGTTATAGTTTTAATTATTTGCACAGTTTTTGATTATTTTTTTCAATTATTTAAAGTTCTAAATAAATTTATTTTGTCAAAATAAAATTGCAAACTTTTGTCTTTAATATTTTCAAGTTATTCTCAAGTGTTTAATATTTTTTTTAAATTATGCTTCTTAATTCAAGCCTCTTCACTAACATTATTTTTCTTTCATGAAAAAAAATGGAATGTGTATTATTTTGGATGAAATTTAAACTAAAAAAATCTTAGAAACACTAATTGTCAAAACAAAAACAAATAACAACCTCTTCTGTGGGGTATTTAGCTAAAATTAATAAAATAATGATCTTAGCAACTGGATTGTGTTATTTGTAGAATGTTAAATTTGGTCTTTCAATACTTTTGAAAATTTATTGAAGAATAACCATAAATGTGCCATCAAATATTATGACATTATTTCATAAACTGGTCCATAGGCTTTTTAAAAGTTTACTAAGATTTACAAAAAAAATAATATACAGTGTGATGTTAACAACCTTAAGAGCCATATTAAAAAAATGGAGGTCGGTCCTGGAATTTTTCCAAAATTACTTAAGCTATTTATTAACCTAAAAGTGTATAATACGTGTACCAAATTTTATCTAAATATGTGCAGTCATTTCAAAAATATGGCGGACTAAAGTTCTGGTCAATGACCATATCTCAAAAACGGTTCACATTCAACGGTAAGTATAGGGGTGTTTTGAACTCAGCTGAGTGTGCTCTACCTTCCACTGGAGTATGTCCGTTTAAATCTGGGACACCCTGTATAAGTTTAAAAGTACTATACGCAAATAAACATATTCTTAATTATAAAACAAGAAAAAAATTATGTGAATCAATTGTATTTCCAATTTTCTTTTATGCTGATATTGTATATTACACGGTGTGGCGAATTTTTGTTACGATATATCTGAAAACAATTTGTTACAAACGTTTGTCTAGTAGTTGTTTTATTTAAAATTTTGCAATTGCTCCGCAGTGGTGGTAGTATTGCTCATAGTATTGTCCTGTTCCAAGTTATTACTTGAAAAATGAAACATAATAGACGTACTAGAAGGTGAAAGATGTCTGGAATTTTACAGACATTTAAAAAAATCTTATAATATACAGAGCGTTCCAATTAAAAACTACAACTTTTGCCGATCACACTTTTTTTAGTTATTAACAAAATTCACTTAATTTCCTGCAATTCAGTAAAAAAATTATCATCAACAAAAATAAAAAAGTTAGGGGGTGGTGAAAATATAACCCTGTACTTAAGATTAGGTGCTTAATTTTTTTTCATAAACTCTAGTGCAAAAAGTAGTGAATTTTTTTTACAGTAAGCTTATTTTCTAAAACATAAAATAATAATGTTAAAAACATACCTGTACAAATACAAATAGATCAAAATACTTCTCTTTTTAAAAAAAAAAATTTAGGGATAAACGAGTGGAGATAAACTACTTATAATCAAACGAATTGTGTAGCCGTGCATCAAGACAACTTCCTTCGAACATTAGGATTGGTTGATGGGGGGGTGGGGGAAAATTTTAGAAAAGACCCCCCCATATCCCCATTTAGTCGACGTTCCGACAAACAGTCTTTCAGGACTAATGAGGTTTTGGTGTAGTTAAGTAATCATATCGTCAAATAAATAATATCACTTATAGTAAACGAAATCTTTAAACTACTGATAATCAAACCAATCGTGTAGCCGTGAATCAAGACAACAATGATTTCCTTCGAAAAAATTGGAGAAATTTCTTGACCGAAAATGGACCAAATGTGGCCAAACACGAACGTTGGAGGCTCTGTAGCTTTGAATGTCGGCTACACGATGTGCCAAACTATCAAACGTCCAATGTGTAACGCCGACTTAACACAAGAAATTTTAAAATTACATATTATGTTTCTCCTATAGGCCGATTTTTATATATCTCGCTTTCTCATGTACGAAAAAAACATTTTTCAAAAAGTTATGACGTTAACAACAATTTTCTTAAAAAGCAACCCTTATTTTTGACAGTACCATTTGAAATAACATGTTTATTTACATATGCATATCGGACTGTCGTAAGATTGCTTCTGAAAGTGTAAAAACCACAAATAATTTTATTAATTTTATTCGTTTCAATCCTATTCTACAATTATCCAGCAAAATAGTTGTAAATAATTCGCTATGCGTATACTTATGCATCACTGGTCTGCTGATAATTGAGACGAATAAAATTATTATGTATGGCTTTGATTCTTCAAGAAGAAAGTTGCAATGTTAGAACAGCCTGACTATAACAACAAAAATTATGGTAAGTTAACATTATATAAGTTTATTTTTAAGAAAACATTATTTTAAATGTTTATGAAAATTTCTATAAGTTTCATAATTTAACAGAATCGTTAAAAAAAATTGTAAAATCACAAATTACAAACTTAAAAATTTGCAATAATACATGTTGGCCAATTAAAAAAAATATACAAAACAAATTTCAACGAAAAGTTTAATTTAAGATTATTGTTCAAAATATGCTCCGTTACACCCTAACAACGTTGCAGGCGATTAAAAACCTTCCTTTGAATATTAGCAATGACATCAGGGCTAATCTGACGAATTTCCTACCAAATTATTTCCTTTAAATCATTTACATAAGCAAGTCATTTATGTATACTTTGCTTTTTAAGTGACCCCATAGGATACAGTCCATTTCTATCCATCTACAAAGGAAATTCTCATTTAAGTACTTTCCAACATACGCCACGTATTGTGGGAGAGCACGATCTTGTTGAAAAATAATATCATTATGAGGGATATCGGGATCTTCTTCGTTTAGAAATAAGTTTGATAGGGCAGGAATTAACGTAGATTAAATATGCATAGATAGTCCATTCTTATGTAAATATTTATGATCCCGAAATTTTTATGTCGGCACGAACAACATCTATTTACGATATTTTCAATTTTTATATAGGCACACACTTGACATAGTGACAAGTTTCATTGGCAGAAAGTTCCCATCCTTACACTGCTTTTATAGTGCCAGGGAGAGGACTTTTCCAATTTAAGCGAATATTAAGGCCAAAGGGCC
Source organism: Rhamnusium bicolor (assembly GCA_029963845.1). Taxonomy (NCBI): domain Eukaryota; kingdom Metazoa; phylum Arthropoda; class Insecta; order Coleoptera; family Cerambycidae; genus Rhamnusium; species Rhamnusium bicolor. The sequence goes on along the minus strand of JANEYF010000646.1, from coordinate 15,163 downwards.
TTCACAATGCCCTGCAACATAGCAACGTCTAATCGAAAGACTTCTTTGACTAGATCTTGAACCCCATGTGTTTGTGTATTCTGATGAAGTGGTCATAATTACACAAACAGATGAGGAATATCTTCGTATCTTAGACGAAGTATTCCGTAGATTAAGAGAAGTTAAGTTGACAGTATTGATAAGTGCCAGTTTTGCAGGCCCGAAATAAAGTATTTGGGATATGTGGATATGTGGACTGCAATGGACTTTATATGGACCCAGACAAAGCCATGGCAATACTTGACTGCCTGTTCCAAAGACTGTCAAGAAAATTTTGCGAATTCAGCGGACATTCTCGTAATCGTAAGTTTATTCCTGACATTATCTCCACCATATCTCCGACTGAAGCGTTTGTTGAACTTCGTAATGCGAAGAGACCTTCAGGAAAATTAAAGCCTTATTTCAGCTTCTGTATCGAGCTGCCCTAATTATAACCTACTTTTCGTTATCCAGAACAATGCCAGTGGGTACGGAATATTCAAGAAATATAACTGGCCGATGCTTAGAAGTGATGTTTCTCAATATGTCAAGAATTGCAAAATATGTGCGGCTTAAAAGTCTGACCAGAGGGGGCCAAGAGGTTTAATGACTATTTCACCTCCAGTCAGTCATTCGTGGGAGATCATTTCAGCTAACCTCATGGGATCCTGTAAGATCAAGCTCGTGCTAGTCAAAGAATCAGTATATGGTCCAAGCCGTGGAAAACGTGGCCATCGGAGGGGCTGGTACGTTAGAATACATCTTCAGGGACCTGAGTACCATTCACCGAAATCCAAAACTTGTACACCTTATGAGGAGCTGATCAAGGCACCTCCTATGACGAAAGGCAAAGAGCCGAGTGATCTACAACGGGTAAACTAATCCTTTCCTTACAGATGGACCAACCCAGGAAAAGACATGACGCAACCATCCATTTTGGTATATGGTCGTACCCAGCCCTTTTCCCCCGCGGGGCCGGGGAGGGAAGGAGTGAGAAGGAAGGTCGTAGGCCTTCACTCCGTTAGTCCGATGCGACAATGGACCGCTGACTGGCAGTCACAAGTCTCAAACCACATTTGACAGACACTTTAGCAAGCTGGAAGTCTGAAGAAGAAGAAAGAAGAAGGAAAGAAGGGGCCCAAGCCACCAGGGAACAACACAAAGGACGGGGGGGGGGGGGGGGAAATTTTCGGCACCCCCCCCTTTTGGGGGGGGGGGGGGTCGTAAAGAAAAAAAAACCCCCCCCCCCCCGCGCCCCCCCCCGGTCTCCACCGCGACCTGGGGTAAAAAGGCAATAGTCCTGCCTGGCCCTGAGAATAAGATTCAAAGCCTTTTATCATTCGCAGTCCAATCTCTCAGAAAGACTCAATATACCCTTAAAAACTATGATTGCTGTGTCTGTTTCAGACAATCGGCATAGTGTCTAAAATCGCGTTATGCAACTCGAACAGCTAAGGACTCAGTGGAACTGAAAGAATCAAGCCTGTAGTCCCCTCAAAAGACTAATTTTTAAAAACAAGACCCTAATTTTTCTTAACTTTGGTAGATCTATGGTATTGTATGGTGAACACTTTAACAATAACTTAGATGCTGAAGACATCCAAGATTATCTACAGGAAGGGAATATACTACCGGAAAACCTTAAAAAGTTATTTGTGGATGTAAGGCAGAGATTGGATGAAACAACGAAGAAAAATAAGAGGACATACAATTTGCGACGAAGTAGCGAGAAATTCCTACCCAATCAACTTGTGTGGAAAAATGCGTACAGATAGTCTATAACAACATATTTACAGTTTCTAAATTACAAAATCCTAAATAGACACTGTACACAACGATATAAAAATTTGCCTCTATATTTTTAGAAAACTTTAAGTAATCGTTCAGAGCAGAGAAATTAAAATTTGAAATTTCAGAACCATTTTTGAAAGTATTTTAATGAATTGAACATAAATTCTCATAAACATCGAAAATATATTTTCCCAAAAGAAAGAGATGTAACATATCAGAATTTCTTGTGCTATATATGTAAAAAAATCTGCTCTTTCAAAAGGTGCCTAAAGACACACGTATATATCTTAAGACTTGAGCACACGATCATGTACGACCGTAAATGTACGCCAGTGTGCACACAAAATTTCAGTTAAAAGTCCGTCAACATGTCTTTTGTTGTTCCTTGAATAGAATTAAGTATGTGTGTAGGTAATACGAATACCACATACATGAATGGGCGTACATGCACGTGCGTTCATGTCGTAAAAAATGTACGTGTGTTTGTAGGCACCTAAATGGCACTATTACAAATGGAGTTGTCGTATAAAAAAATTGTCGAAGACGTCGTAAAGAAAACTTTTTTTATACATGAAAAAAATAGAGAAATATATTTATAAATGTATCTGTCCGAGCGATTTTTTGTTAGTCACTTTGTAACGTTTTTCTCATTTTTTGGACGCACTGTATAACAATAAGATGGTCTAGATGATCTGAATAAAAAAATTAATTTCCTAAAATGTACCAATATTTAACGATGTCTAGTCTTCTATATGTATTATTCACACTTCTTAACTTCATTCATTATTATTGAAAAAAACAGCACCTTCTGTATTGCTTTCTGATCCAAATTATTTTATATTTGACACTGGAATATTTTCAGCCTTAAATCTAATTTTATTTGTCTACGGAATATAAAATTGTCAATTTAAAACGAAAATAAAGGAGAATAGGTAATGTGCGAGTTGAGAATTATCCCTTGACTTTAGGGCACACAAAGGAGAGGGTTGAGGGTTGCATTTCAGTACAGAGCGATGACGACGGTGGCATTTGCCAATATGAGTCTACTGCGTGAATTATTGAGGGCCAATAACCACTACAGAGTATTGTGTGGGACAATAAAACCACCCACTATGAGTTATACGACTACTGTTTTGTGGTACTGACTTTACGTCTTGCCACTGGTTTTATGGCTATTTTTGCTATTACCTTAAAAGCATTGAAATATGGAGCAAAATGTAAATTCTAGAACTGTATTGATTTCAAAGAGAATAACAATTATATTTACCTGTATATAAAAGCTCGCAAACGATATTTGGCAAATAAAAAAATAACTTATACTTGTCGTTTAGTACTACAGTATAATATTGGGAGAAATATTTTAACCGATAAAAAAATGCCTGGACCAATAAGACGTAGATTTGTTCTCTCATGGATTGCAAAAATTAATAATATAAATATCTCATTAAACAATAATAAAATTGAACTGGTAACTGTTTACTAGTCAACACTTAAAGTAAAATACTTGAAATTATATCTCAAGTATTTATTAGTACTTGAAGTACTTATCTGAGTAGATGTTTGTACTTGTATTTCAATTATTCATATAAAAAAACTTGAATTTTACTTGATTTTGTCAAGTAAGTTACTTTAAGTATTCTTAACAATACTTGAAGTATTACATCATAATTCAAGTAATAAATTGTACTTGAAGTATTCTTGGGCTGCTTCAAGCAAATATTTGTGTGAACTTGCACTCTGAAACAATTACTTGAAGTTAAAGTTCCTTTTCAATTACATTTTGTTTGTCAAAACTCGCATAAACAAGACCATACAAGAAATGCTTTGGACTTACTAGAATTACTTTATTTAATTTAGTTCGATTCTGCAACGCCTCGAGGTAAGGTGCTTTTAAAAAGAACATTTCTAATATTGTATCTTGTGTATAGTGTACAATTATAGTATAATGCATTTAGTGATTAAAGATTTACAAAATTAAAAAGGTAGGTAGATAGCATGTATATCTACCTCAAACATTACTGGATAAATTAAGGTATATTTGCACGTCACGTAAGTCGAAGTATTGTATCAGCAGAGGATCGTCTCACTGATGGCAACCGGTGTAAATTTTTTCAGAAATAGGACTGGTATAGAACGATTTATCCTCTTATGTTTTTAGTTCGGTTAGTTGATATTATAGTTAACTCATAGATATACCATAACTATCTTTGCTACCAAAAACCATAAAGAAATATCGCCACCCTTTCGGCAGAGAATAATTTGTGCTTTCGGCGTTGTTTTAATTGTTTACCTTAGCACACTTCATACGCTTTTTTGATTCGAGATCGGAATTACGTGTGGTGGCCGTTTTAAGACAAAGATTTATAAGTTTTTTAAAATCCAGGATGACTATGTTATGTTATATCGGTGTGTTTAAGTATATTTACAGCTTACAGCTCTTTTGTTTTCTCACATTCTTTGGCATTTCGGTAATCGACATTGTCTTAATCATAATATATTATAATATGGTTAGGCCAGTGGTTAGGGTTGTTGTGCATTAAAGTAACAAGAATATTAAACCAGTTTTGTGTATTATATACATTATTTTTTACTTATTTTTGTAAATACATAGTAGAAAATAAGAATGAAAAGAAATTAAGCAAAATATAATATTATCATCATTACGTAATTATTATTACGATAAGGTTATATGTTGCACCCTTTTTCCTTCGCAACAATTAAAATGATCTCCATTTTAAAGGTTCAGAATAAAATTTTTTGGTGTAGACTTTGCTAATTTAAAACTGATTTCAGATATACCGAGTCCATTGCAGGGGGTCAAAACAAAGTAACATTTTTAAAACGCGATACCTGCATATAATAAATTTATTTTTATGTTTACTAATTTTTACTGTGTGCTTTACACGCATAATCTTAGCATATAAATAAATATGTCAAATTATATTTTTTACACAACTCTAATCTGAATCTGAAACAATTAAACCGTTTATCCATTCCAAAAATACAAATTATATTTAAATCGAAAGTTACTGATTTTCACTTAGTTTTTTATGAATTTTTTTGTAATACTTTAAATAATTTTTTGTAATTTAAGTATTCTATATACTTAAATTATGAATCATACTTCAAGTACTGTTGTTTGACCTCAAGTAAATTACTTGGCGATAAATCAAGTAATTTTCAGGAGGACTGATAATTGAAGTATGTTTTAAGAAAAAACAGTACTGGATACTTTAAGTTAACTTTTTATATTTGAATACTTGATACTTATATTTCAAGTACTTTCTAAGAGTACTTGTGACAGCTCTGCTGGTAAATGAAGTAAAAAATTTGGAATTGTTTTGAACTTTGTTGTTTTTAAATTTGAGCTTTAAATCACATGTCACCAATTGTATTAGAAGAGCTTACAGCAACTTGATTACTGTACAACAATAAGGATTTCCTTAATACTGAATTAAAATCTATACTTTGCAATTCATTGGTTCTTTCGCAGTTTACCTATTGTGACATTGTTTACGGCTTTTGCATCGATACTATGATAAAAGGAAGATACAGCTGCTTCGAAATTCATGTAAGCATTTTATTTTGTGGAATATCTCGTTTTCAACATATAGAGTGTTCCCCGGACTGATTTCACAATAGGTGAAATGGACGACAAATTTTAGAATTTTGTTTGCATGTTTGGGGCTTCATCCCTGCTTATCTAAAAAGTAATTTTGGATGTACTTTTATTTTTAATCACGTAGGCCACACCAGTTAAGCAAAAACTAATTTCTTGTTAAGTAATGTATCATTTCTATAAAAGATACAGCAAAATATCAATAGGAAAAGTTATTCAGATTAAAAAGTTATACTCCTGTGCAAAATTTCAAAAAAGATCCGCCTACTTTGATTATTTTCATCTTTTTCCACTATATTTGAATTTTACGTTAAAAAAATCATTAGTATATCGATTTCAAAAGTGTTTGATCCATACGTACTCGAAAGAAACTTTTTATTTATTTAGGTATTTTTCTTAACGTAAAATCCGGGTCTTGTGTATGTGTCAGATTTGTCTTACATGAAACAACATCTTACCTTGAAATTTTTTTTAGCGAATTCCGTATTATCCAAAGTCAATTTATTACAAGAATAAAAGTATATTATTAATATCTGTTCTAAATGTTTTGTAGTTAAACTTCGACGCCTTTCGTTGAAAATCCATTTATATTGCGACAAGGAATGCTCGACATCGACAGATGTAACTGGAGCATACTTAAGATATGTAAACTTTCGCAAAGTTACCACATTCATGCCCGGTGTAGCAAAATATACTTCTTTTGCCGTTTAAAAGGTCTATTACACCTATCATCGTAACAAATCCGGGATTTATTTGAACAGTTTGGAATTTTGTTTGTACTCTCCCAGCAATTTCTCCCTGTAATTGAAAAATATATTGTCGAAGATCGAACATAACGTTTATTGCAAGTGAAAAACTTCGGGGTTGGTGGGTTATTAAAGGTCCCGTATGGCTAGAGGAATTCGTGGAAAACTTTCGCTCCAGATTATCTTGAACAGTTGGATCCATAAATGCCTGTTACGTCTGTGAAATAGCAACTGCGTCATTTGGATTTAATTGCTGTATTAGGGATTTCACATTTTCAAATTGACAGTAATATTACGATACTACCTCTAGCCAAGTTCCCCATCGTGTTATAATGGGTAATGTAGTATTTGGTAGAATTTCATGAAATAACCGGCGCTTTAAGAAAAATTTTCTTTACACTAGATATTAAGTTATCAACATTAGGGTAGCACCCTCTAATAGCCTCAGCAATCCTATGAAGCCCATGTACTAAACATGTTGCATGAAGTATATTCTGATATGTTTCTTTCAAAATTCTTCCAACAACTTTCATATAATTCACTTCATCCATCGGTAAGAAAAATAAAAACTTGTCCTTATTTTCTGCATATTTGTCACCTCAAAAACTCTTCTAGACTTGAATTCTCTACCTCTGCTATAGTGCGATAATTTGTAGCTTCAATTTTCCTCCAAAGCACCCACTAAAACATTCGCTACCTTAACCCGCAAGCATAGTGATTTCGTCCACGCCAAGCCAGATGTATTTTCCATTAAGCTCAGAAGAAATTGTCTGTCTAATATTTTCACACTCCGTAGGATAAATATTTTTTCTTAGTGTAAACCCCGAGCGCATGTTAACATTGCTATATTTGCCACTAATACATTTTTCCAAAAATTATCTAAAAAGTGGATTGTGTATTTTCGACGACAGTATGTTACATCCTATCATAAATTCCACTAAATCTAAGTTAAAATTACGTTGCATGTCACTGTAAGTAAAGCCACCTACGCTCTTCTGTTTATGGTTTTCTGAGGAAATATGTCTATTAATATTTGTGTTGCATAACCTTGAAATTGCTTTGTTACGTCTAGTTTAATACAACTGCAAATCGGTAAAATCGCGAATCCAAAATTTACTGTAACTTCGTCGGTAGTATGTTGTGACAATTTACCCGCATTTTAGGCCATGAATGTCCTTACTGTTTGAAGTTATACTTCCCCTCGAGTGGGCCGGCTGTAGACCTTCGGTAATGTAAATTACCAACATACTGGATTTAAAGAACTTTAATTTTTTAGATTCTCTACAAAACTAGTTCCATGATATTGAAAATGCTTTTTTTGGAAAGTTCGGTGCAATAATTTTTTTCTGTATGGGACCGATGGTAAATCCCACGTAAGGTAATTTGTTTCGGTTTAAGATGGGAGAAATACTGTCGATGCGCTAGATGCGGTTCGGACTCCACAATAAACTATAGGGCTTCGTCTCTTTAGTCAACACAAAATCTAGGACTTTCTGGGAGTTACTTCGGTGACTTGACAGGCGGTTAAGAAAATATTTTAAGATAACATTTAAAAAAATTAAGTTTTCCAGATTTTAAATTTGACATTCGAGACATGTTTTAAACTCTGTTTTTAATTTATTTTCAAAACATTTTTGTCGAGTTTATTAACATTAAGAAGAAGTCAAAAAATCACTAATTACTATCAATTAGTTTTAAGGATAACCGCAATACCCGACGCTGCAAATGCAACAAATTTAAAAAAAAATTGGAATAACTCAAAAACAGTTTTGAGAATCAAGGTAGGTTGCATTATCAAACTTACTCTTAATTTTGATGAGGAATCCAAAAATGTAAGAAAATGAGAGGGTTCTATTTAAAATACTGAAGTTGAAGTCACCTTCCAGTATAACTTGAATTGATAAAAGTTCTAAAATATTTTAGAATTTAGAAAACCCGTTTGATTAAAATTTTAAAACGATATTCCCATTCAGTCCGGAGATACGTCTAGGGGGTAGGTTGAAAGCGAATACCCTGTACGGTATATATGACCCTAATGCAAGAATTTAGGGTATAGAGTCTACCATTAAGAAATTGACTTCCAATTTCCTGACACCCTGAATATGTTGATTTTCGTAATAACTTGAAACAAATTTAGTTACATTGTCTTTGAGTTAAAAATTGGAATCGTTATTTTCATTTAATAAAATTGACGAAACACTTACCGGTATAAAAAAAATATATTTAGAAACTAATTTTGATTAGAACTAGATCAAATTTCCACTATCTGTAAGAAGTTATATCCATCCCACCACGAAAATGACGTCTCTGAGTTTTTTTTTCTCCAAAAAATTTGTGTTATCACATTTAATTTTAAACACAATTTTTTGCATACAATTGCTTTAGATAAGATAAAAGTCAACGATGTATTCATAATTTAATGAATGAAAATCTGTCTAGTTGTTATTGGGGTAATTTTTACATAATTAAAAAACAAAATACCTCCAAATACGCAAATAAAAATAAACTTAAAAAATTTTGCATTTTGCAGATTTCACAAATACATTTGCAGGAAAAATAAAGTGCAGGAATCGAACACTTCTGGGATTTAAAATTCCCGATATAAAAACATCAATAAAGCTCCTAACCGCAACATGTTCAGTTTCGGAAAAAATGAAATCTTTTTTAACCTCCCTCTTCACATCCACATATATATATTTTCCACCCTTGAAATAGCTCTTCGATATACCCCGTCCCTTCACCACCCCGAAACCACCCCATGGCCCCGGGGTTACGGTAGTGAGTCGCAATTTTTCTCGCGGACTACGTGATCGGAATGCGAGGAACGCAAATGTTTTGTTTTGAAGGCAAAGGAATGGTCTGTCTCGGCCATTCTTTAGCCGGTGCCCCAGACTCGGATTTTTTCTTATAAACTTGAAAAAAATTTCAATGAATATTTTATATTGTCAACTTGCTTTTTGTTAAGTGAAGAAAAGGAAGTGTGTGAAATCAAAATTTGCACGATCACCTTTAACATATCTTTATACTATACTTCATACTTCAATTTGGTCATTGAGAGTATTTTAATGTAAGTAATGAATTTTTATTAAAAAAATATATTGGACTCGCATAATTAAGTAACAACTGTAATTATTTATCACAAAACTTTTACGTTTTTATAAAATATTTCTCATTTAATCTCCATAATTTTTAATTAAAAATTAAAAATGTAACATTTTAATGAAAGATTTCTTATTACAATTACTGTTACAATTTTTTTAACTAATGAGATATATTTTTTTTAATTTGTGGGAAAATGTAAATTATATTATTTATTTATTTATTTATTTGTTCTCTATAAGACATTATATAAAATTTTTACAATGCTCAATAAAAAAATGGATAAATGCACCTTAAATAGATACACATAGAACGGTATTGATTAGACTATATTTGGCTGATTTATAGAAATTAAGAAACAACATTAATCGATAGGTACAACATAAAAATATAAATGGAGTAGAACTATGAGACTCCCCATGTAGTTCGTAAAACATCATGATTAAGCCTGGCCAGGCGATGGTAGATTCAGGGTCGGGCGCAATACCAATGCCATCGCGCGCTTGTTTACGATGACGATGACACGACACACTTCAGTTGTTTTCTGTCGGTCCATGCATAGGGTACTAATAAATAATAAATAATGTTGAGCGTAAAGAGTAGAAAACGACCGTACGCTGATAAAGTGAATAAAATCAGTGAATTTCCGGATTTATTCTATGATGGATGTAAAATAATTTGTAAAGTTTTTGATCAAGACTTAATATGCTGGAATAAATACGGCAGCAAAATTCATGTCAATAGTAACCGGCATAAAAATTTAAAAAATGGCGTGTCTTCTTTGGAACCTCAGTTTATGTTTGATTTACTGTTAATGCTGATTGCCTGTGATGTTCCCCTGCGCATATTGGATAAACCAGCATTTCGGGAGTTCTGGAATAAATAGAATCCCCAGGTGAATTTACCAAGTCGTTCATCGTTACGTAGATATGTACCAAGTGTTCGTGAAGACATTGTAAATGGGATTAAATGTGCATTAAAAAATACACGGCTGTGGTTATGTGTTGACGAGATGACAGATTGTAAAAAAATTCTATTTTAAATGTTGTAGTACGTGTACTCGACCCTGTTAAACCAACATTTCCACTTTTACTAGCTAGCAAAAGACTAACTACGTGTACTTGCGAAACAATTACGCGGGTGGTGTTGGAGACTTTCGAAAAATTTGAACTATCAACAAGTCAAGTGTTGATGTTTGTGACCGACGGTGCTGCGACAATGCGTTTGGTGGGCCGTTTTCTTCAAAGAGACGATTGTAGGTTTTTACATGTTACGTGTAAAGTGCATGCGTTCCATCTTGTAGCAGAAACGATTCGAAAATGTTTTCCAGAAGTAGATGCATTAATAGCAAATACAAAAAAAAGTATTTCTCAAATCTCCTAAACGGCTTCGAGCATTTCACACAATGTGTCCTGGTATTCCGGAATCACCAGAACCGATTCTTACACGTTGGGGAACGTGGTTGAAGGCAGATTTTTATTATGCTGAATATTTTAAACAAACAAAAGCTGTGATACTACATTCAACCCTAACGAGGCTGTAGCTATTAAGGAAAGCCAGACAAGCTTTCAAGATGTAACAGATTTAAAAACTGTTTATAACAATTATAGAGGACTACACGACGCAATAGAAAAAATTGCAAAATACTTCGTTGTCGTTAGTGGAATCGCTGCAAATAGTGGACGACGTAAATGCACAGCTACAGACTATAAATGACGCAAAAATTAAGCTCGTTATTGACAAATTCGAGAGTGTATTACGGAAAAGATCCTGTTATTATAGAAGTGCTCCAGTTTGTGATAACGACAACCAAGCTACTCCATAAATCTGCTTAAGAAGGTGAGTCTTGTACATATTTTTATAAAGTGTACCAGTATTAATAAAATTTATTTCCATTATTTATTTATTTATTATTAGTTATCACTTAGATATACAATGTACATGTGTGAAAGTCATTTAACAGTTTAATAATGTGCAGCACTAAGCTTACAAAATATAAGGAAATACATAAAAAAAGAATTTAAAGCGAATGAAATAGTACAAAAACATATATCACAATATATAAAATATTTTTGTTTTTATTATTGTACTTATTTAACTATTATGATATGATGCATACCCAGTACGTCTCTGTAGAATTAATGACCTTGGCCAGGCTTAATCATGATATTGCAGAAGTGGACACAGGATTGTACATGCATCCGTTGGAAAACCGAAACAACAGACCTCAGTGTCCTTGCATAAAACATACGTGTAAATACATTGTAGCAGGAGTTAAGGCACGTAATCGGCTTATAATTTCTGAGGTCAGAAAGGACCCCTTTTTTCGGGATTAAGCACAGTACGGTACTCGAGAAATCAGTCTGGAATCTGTTGCCTCTTGTTCACGCGCGCCCGTTGTTTATACTGTCTGGGCCTGGGGTAACGAAATTCTTAGTACCAACAAGATATTGTCCGATTTCTTCCGTACAGATGACCCGATACACTTTTTCTGGCTCTGCAAGGTGTCTACGGCAGAACGCCTGGAAGTGTGTGTTTGCTGGACTGTCGCTGTTGAATGTACACGTCGTTTCATGGATTCTCTTCAAGGAGGTTTCGACATCTTCTACAGTCGGCGAATTATCAACAAAATAATTCTTGAAACAGGTGGGAAGAATTTGTATGGAACAACGTGTCTTGTTCCATACTCGTCACCCGCTTTTCAGCGTTTTCTTGATAGTCATAAGCGCTCGAATCCTATCTACACAGTGTTGCTTGGTGGTATGGAAAATCTTGAAAGCCTTTATGTTAAGTTCCTTATAAAGCTGTAGCAATTTGTTACTACAACATTTTTACCCCGATATATTCAAAGTATGTTTGACCAAAAGACGTATAAATTGCAAATGAATTAGTTCCTTGTTTCTAGTATCGTGGTTACGTATTTGATTTTTATGATTAAGTATATGTTCATGCGTTTTGATATGTCCCATTAATAGGTATACACAGAATGATATTACAATACATAGTCTTTCGTAATCGTACCTACATGTTTCCATCGGATGCAATTTTTGATAACAGCTAAATTTTTTCAAGTATTATGTATTATAATTATGTCATTTGTTCCTCCTCCATACTGTATAAGACTAACTACTGAGAAAGCTATCGTAAGCTACTGGACCATGTCAGTTTATGTCAACATTTACTCTCAGAAGTTTGATGTCATTTACTTGAATGTGCTCTATTGATAAAGATGGACTTGAAAGTTCAGGGGGGCGAGTGCCCCCCTCACGCCCCCAAATAGCGCCCTTGATAGTGGATGTTTTTTTTCTAAAGCTAACTGTTGGACATTTTATTTCTCTCAAGAGGGTGTCCGATATTTTAGAACACCTTAATGAGATTATTTCGTGATTTCAAAATTTTCGAATAAATGTATTTTATTTTGCCAAATTTCTTATAGTCAGAACCTAAATGGTAATTTGTTAACCTATTTCTTCCAACAAACTGAGGAAACGCCATGTGGTTATTGTAATTATTATTATACTCTTCTAAAAAAAATATGAAGAGAAAGTTGCAAATCTGAAAATCTAGTTATATATATATATATATATATATATATATATATATATATATATATATATATATATATATATATATATATATATATATATATATATATATATATATATATATATATATATATATATATATATATATATATATATATATATATATATATATATATATATATATATATATATATATACATATATATATATATATATATATATATATATATATATATATATATATATATATATATATATATATATATATATATATATTTAACATGGACTCAACGTTGAGTCTTGGAAAAAATACAATGAATTTAGTTTGATATATGTTTAATGTAACATGTCGAAAGTGAGTATAAGAACTGAGTTAACAAATGATATCAATTTAATTTATAAGCTTGGAAGGCTGTACTTGGTTAGCATAAACAATGATTCCTAAGCTTATAACAAAGGAAATGCAAATTAAGCAGTTAACAATAAAATATGCAGGAATTTGTTATTAGTCACGTAGTGAAATATGATATCCTGGGATAGTCTAGAATATAATCTAAGTTACTATACGGTGTCTGAAATATTATATAACAACTTCCCCCTTATAGAAAAGTTGGTGTTTATACAGCAACTTTTGCAAAAAAGGTAAAACAGTGTAAAAGCATAAAATCTAACATTACATAGTGTAAAATGTAAAATGGCATAGCGTTAACATTGAGAATGGTTATGAAATGAGAAAAAAAAAATAAAATAATAAAATAATAAAAAGGTGACAAAATAATAAAATGATAAAATTTAAAATGCATCACAAAAATGAAATAATATTCACTGAAAGTCTTTTACATTAAGTTCAGATAGACAAACACATTTAACAGTCTTTTTTAAGTCAATGCGATTTCTTCGGTTTCTTCTTCATGGATACTGGGTCTTTTCCTCGGAGGTAGAATGCTGGAAAATCTCCTGAAGACCTTACTTGGTCGTGGTGGAGGTGGAGGTGATCCGGATGGGTTGACAAGAGCCAGCTTCCGACTCCTTTTTTTGCATTTGCAAAATACATAGAGAAGAATAAGAGCAATAATTAATGTTATGGTCAGATATGTGAACCATGACATGTGTTTGGACACAAAAGGTTCGTTGATAAGATCGTCTAAATTTTTGGAATATTGGTCTAATTTGTGTTTGGCAATTTCGAGGTCTTCGGTGTTCAGGTGGTTTAATTTTAATGGTTTTAATTTGGGTAGTTGACTTTTGTATGGAAAGTTGTAGCATTCATACGGAATTTGAATAGGATGGGATGGGATCTTTGATATCTAATATTTCCTTGGATTCGGCTTGAATCTTGGTAATGCCGATAAAGGCGTAACAAGTAGGTTGTAATTTAATAATAGAGTTCTTCGTGATGATTTCCGTTATTGAATTTCTTAGGGCAACTGATAGTAACGTGTAGAGGTTCTACATTAATAATTAGCCATGTGTTCTCCTGGAGTTTTTGAACATTATTGTAACGGTCCATTTTTAGAAACAATTAACTTACGTTTTATTTAATGCTAATTGCATAATTTGGTTTGAGGTAAACCTTAAAAATTCTAGAACCGACTTTACGAATTTGTAAATCTTTGATAATTGGTGCGCCGCTGGACCTTGAGTGCGCCCGCGCGAACACCGCTATGTGGGAACGCTTGAACTGAGACGCGGGGACTCTCCGCCAAGCCACGGCAGAGATCGGATGTGTGTTCCGTTTCAGTACGTTACCTTTGTGAGTACGTTATGTTTTATATGGAGATTTGGGTTACACGATTTTGGTATAGTTAATCTGTTTGGTAATGAAGTTACGAAGTGACATAGAAAGCTTACATATGTGAGAAGGTAGGATCTCTCCTTATTGTTATTAAAATAGGTACCTATTCGAAAATTAAATAGTTTCCGCTTCGAGTTGGAGTTGGAAATCTGCAGATTTAAATTTGCATCAACGGGCTGATTTGCCTGTCCAATGAATTAGAGGTGGAGAAAGCCCCCTAGACTTTTTAATTTGCTATTGAGCTGTGCGAGACACTTTAGTGAAAAAAAACAAACAACCGTTCTTTCCCCCTTTCAACGGCACTAGTGTGTGTAACTTTTGTAGACTTTTATATAAACGAAAAAGAAAAGCGGGTGGCGCCCTAAAACAAACTTGTTAAGTGATATGATTCTAAGATTTTCTGAAGTTTGAATTTATGTATTTGTACCTAGTTTATTATTTGCTAACCACGCCCTGACTCTATTACGTATTATATTCTGAATATATGTATGTATTTTTTTTATGTTGTTTCATTTGAATCATTAAAGTTAGTTAAAATAGCGAAGAAAGC
>JANEYF010000645.1:0-303783 GCA_029963845.1 Rhamnusium bicolor | reverse complement strand
ATTGTAAGTTATTCTATACCTATATGGGTGATAAATTCTAATCCAAACTAATAGTGAGGAAATAATATTGAACAGTTAATTAATTATTCTATAACAGATTGTAGAAAACATGTACTTATTTTAGGCACTTCAATTATTATTTAGAATTAGTTATAGGTTAGTGATATATAAAAATTATAAACAAATACTCACATTAAAATTTAGTGTTTCTCGTGTATAAAAAACATAATGGCAGGAACATACTTGGTAACTATAATATTGCGTTTATTGAAAAAATACTCGGTATACTGGTGCATATAGAAATGAAAAATTTTTATATATTTCTTGAAATATGTGTTATTCTCGTCGAGGCTGTGACACTAATGAGATTATTTTTTAGCACTGTTAAACTTACTATAGATAAGGGATGAATAAGTGTTTGGGAACTAAAATGTTTGTTTATATAATAAGTAAACAAGCTTAAAGTAGAAAGGAACGAAAAGATGTAAATAGGTTGATAATTTTAAAATATCTAATGTATTATAAAGTCTTCATTTTATTAATTAGATTGAAATAACAAGAGTTTAAATTTTCAATGTCTTTTCTTGAATTTACTGATTCGAGTTTTTTAATGTTTATCATTTCTTGAAATTTTCTTTTTTCTAGATTAGATTGTTTAGATTCATCCCTTATCTATAGTAAGTTTAACAGTGCTAAAAAAATAATCTCATTAGTGTCACAGCCTCGACGAGAATAACACATATTTCAAGAAATATATAAAAATTTTTCATTTCTATATGCACCAGTATACCGAGTATTTTTTCAATAAACGCAATATTATAGTTACCAAGTATGTTCCTGCCATTATGTTTTTTATACACGAGAAACACTAAATTTTAATGTGAGTATTTGTTTATAATTTTTATATATCACTAACCTATAACTAATTCTAAATAATAATTGAAGTGCCTAAAATAAGTACATGTTTTCTACAATCTGTTATAGAATAATTAATTAACTGTTCAATATTATTTCCTCACTATTAGTTTGGATTAGAATTTATCACCCATATAGGTATAGAATAACTTACAATCAACTTAATTATATCTTACAGTGCCCCGAGGATGGTAATAAATTATACCGAAACGTCGGCAAGTTAATACAATAGTGTTTTAATTACATTGGACCTAATAACCCAAAAAAATTTGTACTTAAGTATTTAAATTGTGGTCTGGAAATTATTATTATATTTACTTTTATGTTCGAATTTATCATTTATCTAGTAATAAACAATAACGAAAAACATTAATTTTTATTGTGTTTATTTTAGGTATATGATTTCTTTATATCCTGAAAACGATTGATTTTTCTAGGGCCGTAGGGGACAAATTACAACTATTTCCTATGGGGCCGAATGAGGTCAGTTCGACCCTGTGTAGAGTTTACAAATGGTGATTGATCGTTGTTTGTAATATATTGATATTACAGGTCCCTAGATTATAGGTTTGCTTGCACACCTGAGGTAGTGAATTTCGTGATCTCTGTTTGTCAAATGTCAAATGGAAATTTTTAAGATGTGTAAAAAATTTACCACAACATATTTCTTTTTTTTTTGCATAGAGAAACTAAAAATAAAATCTTTGTGTGTTTGTATGTGAAGTGAATATGCATCGAAACTCCCGTCAGCTGTAATATCGAATAAGCACAAACGTCGTTTACTTAACAGAACGTGTTTTAAGTATATAACGCAGTTTTAAAAACTAATATTAATGGTTACTTACTGAACAACAAGATTAGTTTTAAAACAAATCTTATTGTTTTATTTCGTTAATTTTGTGTTCTTAAAATAGAGACGTTTGTATTTTATGGAATTGTCTCGTGATATGGAAAAAGTGTCATATTGGTTTAGATCCATCAGCCGAAACCCGGTTTAGATGCTTTTATACTTTCAAAAAGAAGACTTCACTACAAATGGTGATGCATTTCCAAATATTACACATGGAAATATTGTTAATTATTTAGTTTTTGAGTGTAGTGCCTACACAAAGAAAGAATTATGTGAATTATGTTTGTGGTTGGGTTTGATGCATTTCCAAATATTACACTTGGAAATATTGTTAATTATTTAGTTTTTGAATGTAGTGCCTTACACAAAGAAGGAATTATGTGCGTTTGTGGTTGGGGAAGGAAGTCTTTTTAAGGAATTTTCTGCAAGAGAAGTTTTTTGCAAAGGTAAAAATAAGTTCAATTATCAGGGATTTCTTCACTATAATTTATTATAATAGATTGGGTATATTTCCATTTTTAAATTGTACAATGCTCACAAAAATGTAAATATTTTGAATTCTCCATTTTATATTTGTACGAGTATTTCCATAAAAACACAGATATTATGAAAAATAACAAATTTAATAATGTAAAAAAATGTAAATCAATCAATCAATAGTGAGAAAAAATGTTTTAAGCTGTAGTTAGATTCTTTAAAACAATTCAACCCATGGGTTATGTTGTACTTTTCTGGCTGTTACAAGACGTTTAATTTTCGAGTAAAATATTTAATTTAAAAAAATGAGTACATTTTGATCGGTAGCATAGTTAGATGTTATTTATCTAATTCTATTGGAACAAGAAAAAAATTGTCGCTAAATAATGGGCGTTGAGATAAAATTTGGCAACACTGCCATGACCATAGACATTATTATATGTCTATGGCCATAACTTTCGCATACAGCTAGCTTCGTCAGCGGTTCTCAAACAATTTCATGTATTATTTAAAATATTTTTTTTTGCCACTTCTGAGGAACTTTTACTAAGGTAAATTTTTAGCAATCGACTTCTTTTACCAAGTACTACCTCCCATTAAAAAATATATTCCCAAGTTCGTAAACACCCTGTATATATATATATATATATATATATATATATATATATATATATATATATATATATATATATATATATATATATATATATATATATATATATATATATATATATATATATATATATATATATATATATATATATATATATATATATATATATATATATATATATATATATATATATATAAAATATATATATATATATATATATATATATATATATATATATATATATATATATATAATATATATATATATATATATATATATATATATATATATATATATATATATATATATATATATATATATATATATATTATATATATATAATATATATATATATATATATATATATATATATATATATATATATATATATATATATATATATATATATATATATATATATTATATATATATATATATATATATATATATATATATATATATATATATATATATATATATATTTTAAAAATTCTGAATGTTTTATTTACAATAAATACAGACGCAAAGGAGTTTGATTAAGTTTTCTCTGCATTTGCTTAAAATAAGAGGGTTGTTTGTTGTTAATTAAACAGGAACAGGGACGCCAGGCAGATTCGAATAAATTCGATTAAACTTGTGTTTTTCAAGCTTGAAAATATCCATTCCCTTCATCGGAAGAATTTTTTTTACGACATCAATAATTTCTTCAAAAATGATGTATTGTTTTAATGTTAATTACTTTAGAGTTTTGGATATCTTTAACGAAAAAAAATGATTGTTCTGTTTTGATCTAAAATCATCGTTAGAAACACTGACATTCTTCGTTTTTATCGTTCTTGTACACACATCCTTAATAGATTAACGATTAACGTATAGAACAACCTTGAGAAAGTTACGTTTATTTCGTCGTTACCAGCTTGATTCTGTCTTGGTTTTATTTAACCGTTTAACGTTTCACGTCATCCTTTCATGGGGCCATTTAACAAATTTTCCTTCTAATTTTGTGTTGCGTATGAGGCATGAATATTGTAATAGACATTTATTTATATAATACGTCTAGTGGCGTATATCTGTATATTTGTCGCTTATTAATAATTAATAAAAATATTAACATGTCTGATGGAAAGTTGATTATATTATAATATTTTAGATAATGCTCTAAGTAGAGACAAACAACGAGTGATAATTGTTGGAATATAGTAGTTCGATGATATTATTTATTTTTTATAATGTCTTAATCATACATTATTTAGGAATCATGCGGAAACTGTATTTGTATAAATAATCTCACTGATAAATTTACTAATTTACTAGAAAATTAAAATCAATATTTAGGTAATACCAAATAAATTGGCCAATAATGTAGATCCAACGCACCTTAGATGTGCATTCCTGACGGACAGAATCGTTTTTGTCTGACAAAGTCAGCCGACAGCCATGGACTGAACATAACCCTCGAACCCGCTAGTTTCCGTAACAGAAAATAGTTCTCTCACAATCGGCCTCATTCGGATAGAGGCAAAAAATTTTAGTAATTATGACTTGATAAACAGGCATGTGTGATTTAAGTGGATGGAAGAGCTAATGAATGAGTTGTTAAATTGCGCTTTGTTTAAGTATCTAAGAGATTCGTAAGAACATCCCATCAGCAAGCTCAAGACAATGTCATAATTCGACCACAACGACAAACTGGTGCTGGCAGCGAAAATTCACTAGAGCACACCGAAGGCGAGCAGAACACAAAGATTACCCTTAAAACCAATGCGGCTCTTAAGCCACAAGATCTGTCATAGATCAGCGCAGTAGTTGACGAGGAACATGCAGAAGACTTAGGCATCTGGCAGATAACGAGACTGTAATATCATGTCGCAAAACACTTTTTCTCACTGAGGAATACAACTACTTTCTCAAGTGGAATCGAAATAGCTAAGCGACATGTAAATAAGAAGGAATCAAAGTCGGCGAGACAACATGCTTCTCGAATCCCGTGTGATAGAATACATAACAACATCTGTATGCCAAGAGTCGGACGTACAGCAGTTGGACAATAAAGCCGTGTTTTCTAAGAACCACGCACACGTGGGTGCACGATAGGTATTGCGAATTCACGGCAGTTGAACGAATGAATTTTATGTGTACGTTTTGTGCTGATATGACATCCATCATGTATCATGTGAACGTAAACACTGAATCACACATTGTAGAAACATACCGTTTTCACTAACCACCCAAATGTCCTCTTGCTATTGCGCTATGCGTGTCGCACACCCACGGATGCGTGATTCTTGTAGAACACGTTTAACACTAACACCACACACAAGGAAACAATGCTGCAGAACATCAAGAGGCACTGGCTAGATATAGAAATAAACAATATTTGATCAGGCAGTCGAGCAGCATAGAACAGAACTAATTTATAAGACGACGCGTCTATTCATAGTGGATGCTCCAACACTAGCACATTTCGCAGAATTTTGCTGGAGACAGAGAAAATGAATCGACCATCAGTCCGGAGGAAGTTCAGCTGGTACCAAGATTATTACCAACTAGTAGTGGAAAAAATGTGCTTCCATTAACCGTGTTCTGGAAAATGTTCGAATCAACGTATAGTATTTCCATCTCAGTGTAAACAGTCCATCTGAATCGCTGTTACCAGGTAATCTCATGCCTGTCTGCGATGGAATAACATGGAGATCGTTCTTGAATATAACGAAAGATACCCGTTTGTTCGACGCCCATGGCATGGATGTAATTATAAGTGAACTTGGGCATTTTATAGTGTTTACACTGAAGTTGGAAAAACTTTACCCTAATATTCAGATGTATAAGATATGTATAAATAACTTGTAACGGGGATTAAGGCATGTAATCACTCTGTAGTTGCTCGAGCCATATAGATACTCGTTCTTAAGGCGCGTTCTCAAGACTCGATTTTATTCGATCAACTTTCGTGGATCAACTAAAATCGAAAGAAAATTGCTGCGAGAACATATATTTCAATTTTTGTCGATCAAGTTAAGTTGATTCCACAAAAGGTTGGCCCATTCAAACTTTATCGTTCAAGTTATGAGTCATCATTGTTTTTCAGACAAGTTGAAACGTATTTGAATCATATGAACATGTGTCAGTCGACTTGAATCATTCGATTATGGTGCATTCTATAGTCTGCTTGCTATTTTTTTGCGGTATAGGGCTACAAAATGACTCTAAAATGGTCAGAGAGTATTGTGTTAAAATTTATAGAATTGTATCATAATGATGACCGTCTTTAGAATCATGGACTAGACAGTAGACAGCTATAAAAATAAAGATGCCAGAGAAAATACATTAAGTGTTATTCTACGGGAAATGGAAATAAACGGCCTTAATAAAACGGAAACTCCATACTGGTTTCTCCTTAAAATCCAATTCCTTACCCAAAAACGGCGTTTTTTACGCTGTCTATCCCATCTCAAGATAATTGTTCTTATTTCTTTAAACAACAAACCAGAAATAACTTTTACATCTGCACGAAGAGCTGCATTTGACGCCATTTTATTTCAACTATGATTCAAATTTACGCTTGAAATGTGTGACCCAAAAAACTTGACCGATTTTAGTTGATCCACGAAAGTTAATCAACTAAAATCGAATCGTGAGAACGCGCCTTTAGAAGTAAGCACAGTACGCCTATGAATAAGTAAATTCAGGATTGGCTCGAAGCCGTTTAGGAGATTTGAGAAAAACTTTTTTTGTATTTGCTATTAATGCATCTATCTCTGGAAAACGTTTTCGAATCGTTTCTGCTACAAGATGTAACGCATGCACTTTACACGTAACATGTAAAAACCTACAATCGTCTCTTTGAAGAAAACAGCCCACCAAACGCATTGTCGCAGCACCGTCGGTCACAAACATCAACATTTCACTTGTTGACAGCTCAAATTTTTCGAAAGTATCTAACACCACCCGCGTAATTGTTCACCAGTACACACAGTTAGTCTTTTGCTAGCTAGTAAAAGTGGAAATGTTGGTTTAACAGGGTCGAGTACACGTACTATAACATTTAAAATAGATTTTTTTTACAATCTGTCGTCTCGTCAACACATAACCACAGCCGTGTATTTTTTAATACACATTTAATCCTATTTACAATGTCTTCACGAACACTTGGTACATATCTACGTAACGATGAACGACTTGGTAAATTCACCTGGGGATTGTATTTATTCCAGAACTCCCGAAATGCTGGTTTATCCAATATGCGCAGGGGAACATCACAGGCAATCAGCATTCACAGTAAATCAAACGTAAACAGAGGTTCCAAAGAAGACACGCCATTTTTTTTTATTTTTGTGCCGGTTACTATTGACATGAATTTTGCAGCCGTATTTATTCCAGCACATTAAGTCTTGATCACAAACTTTACAAATTATTTTACATCCATCATAGAATAAAACCGGAAATTCACCGTTAAATTTATTCACTTTATCAGCGTACGGTCGTTGTCTACTCTTTACGCTCAACATTATTTATTATTTATTAGTACTCTATGCATCGATCGACAGATAACAACTGAAGTGTGTCGTGTCATCGTCATCGTAAACAAGCGCGCGATGGCATTGGTATTGCGCCCGACCCTGAATCTACCATCGCTTGGCCAGGCTTATTGATAAGTGATACTGATAACTACTGTAGCACTTGCTCAATATTTGGCGGTACCATCACCAATAGTGACATTCAGTGAACCAGCTTAACCGTTACATCAGGTGCTCAGCAACTTATGGCGGAGTCGGTAATATTTTGAAAAGTCGTCTCTGATGCATCTCATTATCTCAGTAGTATTATTGGTCCTCCCAGCGATAAAGTCGTCTATAAATTGATTTTCCGACTTTTATTAGACACTGTCGCGACGTTGCAAGGCCATGTGTAATTTAAAATAATAATTTTCATACTGTTTCCTTGAGTATAATATTGCATGGATATAATTTTATTAATGCTCTTTATTATACAGGAAAGTTTCCATCGTAATCAGTAATACGTATTAGGTTATAGAAAAATTACCTTTGATATTAACAACTATTGCATGTTTGTAATACATCATAATTTTGATTAAATGTGATATTTTTATAATATAAAACATGATACTGCGTAGTAGTACATACATTATTAATTATTAGGTACTGCCAACTTGAACGCAAACACACCTTACCCTTCTGGAAATCGATAACTATGTTAACAAAATAAATATTCGATAAATCATTAAATTAGTTCTAATTTTAATACCAAGGCTTTTCAGGCAGTAGCTTTTAATAACATTTCGGTAATGTTAGCGTAAATATTTAATAAAATTCACAGGATGAAAATATAGGGAAATCTGGATTAGATAAATTTAATTTTTATAACAGTGTACAACTTAGATATTTACTGACAGATATTGGGAATAATTAATTGGGGTTAAGTGGAGTATTTGTAGAAAATCTGGTCTATATAAATAAATACGTAATGATGAATTATATATTATTACTATTATTATTATTGGAAAATGTGAGTTATAGAGTTATGACTCAGAAATAAGTAATATAAAGTTTATATGAATGTAAAACTATTTTACAAACGATAGTTTCTTCCATCAAGATTTATTTTTAAATAAAAAAAATATCAAATATTTTTGTCAGATAATAATTTTTGGCCAAATTAAAATATGTGTTTTTGTTCGGAGGATGGTTTGTTCTACTTTACATTTAATTATTTTTCTTTATACAATTTTGAACAAATAGTTAAAATTTGTTATGAGTAAAAATGAAGAGAAATAAATAATATTTGTAATATTTAATAGTTTCAAAGTGTATTTAGATGTAAATTGTTCCTCTTAAAAATTTTGTATTATTTTATCTACAAAATTGCACTTAAACTATTATTATTCTGAATTTAATATTACCTGATATTAAAGTCTTTCTTTAAAAAAAAATATTAAATTTTAATTTTAACAGTAATTTTGAATCGAGTGAGTTATACGATACGAAAAATACTTTTTTTTATACTATACTTTAGTTGATGCTTCTTACAAAATTTGGAAACTTTTTCAGTTGTTTTATAGATGGAAAACAAAGGATCCTATTGTATAGAGATTGGAAAGGGAAAATCGGAAAGTCATTATTATTACTAAAGAAGTACCACAAAGTTCTAATCTAGAGCCTCTAATGTTTTACATTCATACATCATTAATACATAGTTACTAAAACACATTAATTGTAAAATACATAATATACCTTCTGAGCTTATTCTGCTTACGATTAGGAAATTCGCACAATCTCGTAATACTTATGGTATTGCCTGTAAATATCAATTATTTAGCTTATAAATATGTAAAGCGTCATCTAGTTTATGGCCAATAATAGGTGGCATTTTATCAGTGTATAAACTGAATTATTAATATTTACAGACAATACGTAATGTAGAAATAATACAGAATGATGTACTTTATCATTTTCAAAAAAATATATATACAAAAAAATATATACTCGTTCGGCGTTCAGATATTCTTCCTTCCGGATGTGAACCTGCTCGATCTCGTCCCTGTCTTCTAGCGGTTTATATGTCAGAGTATGCGTAGAAGCTATGTAATCTTAGGCGAGGGTTGTGTAGGTGATGTACCATCCTTCGGAAAGGATGTAAAGCAGTTGATCCTTTGTCTAGTAGATGTTGGGCAAGTAAAAAATCCCTACTCCTTCATAGAGAACAAGTTCGGCAAAATTTCCAGATTGGGGTAGCTCATCTCCTGGCGTTGATGATTGGCCCTAGTAGCAAAAAAAGGCCGACGTTACATAAATGATTTAAAAAGAAAGCCCTCTCGACTTTTATTTGTGGTCAGTTGATTAATTCGGTATACAAAACAAACCCGATAATTTCGAATACTTAAAGTTGAAAATGTCTTGCTAAATTGCATATTGATTTGTGTCCATATTTTTGACTAACTTTGCCTGTGTATTGTATATTCGTATAAAAATAACTATTTCTAAATATAAATTTATTCTAGATATAGTTTGTTTTAGTTATTATCTGTTCAAATTAATAAATTTGTCATAAAATATTGAGCTAATTTGTGTGCCAAATTGAAAGAAGTTAACTACAAAGTATCAAGAGATAAAGCAAGTAATATTGTTTATCTTCAACTTTGAGAGCCAATAATTATTTAAGGAACGACTTTTGAATTTTGGGATTGGATTTTAATCAGTCGATTAAAATAAATGAATGGATTATTTGCCCGTCACGGATACAGACCCGATTCTTGGTATGCAGTCACAGACTGTAGACTGGAGAGCAATGTAAAAATTTACACACTGGGTTAATAAAAAACCGATGTCGGAGCAATAGATTTCTGTAAAACTTTAAAACAAATTTAATAATTTAACTACTGTTTACTCGGACTTTCAAATTTTAATGAAGAATAAGATGAGCAGACATTTTCAACTAACTCTTTCTGCATCTTAAATTTATGATTCAGATCTTCTTTATTTTAAACCTCATTTAGACGTAATAAATATTAGACTGTGTGTGTTTTTATACCAATTGAACGATTATTAGAAGAATTTTTTTAAATGCTTGATCCATTGTTTGATTAGTCAATTAATCGACTATTCAATTATTTACAGAAACATAATAGAATAATCGATGAATCCTTTATTTTTTTCAGCTTCAGCAAATAGTGTTTATATGACCATTATTTACTACCCAGAATATGCCATTTAATGTATGACACGCTTTTCGGTTACATCCTTTGTAATGCAGGTGTAATTGTCCCACTTTCTCCAATATATTTTATTTAGATAAAAGCGGTTTGAAAAACGAAGAGTGATTCAAATGATGTATGTACAGTCACATACATCAAATTAATTTTAGATACCTAATATACAAACCGTAAGTACCTGTAAATAAAAATCACCAGACTCGATGTCTACCAATTGAGAAATGAAAGTGTTAAACGAAATTGGCATCAATCACTCCTCATATACAGAGTCACGGAATAAATATTGGTTTTTCTGATTTTTATAAAAATATTACAGAGATTTTCTATGTTTTTGTTTTGTTTTTAAAATCAATCAATACAATTAATGTTTTTGTCTTGTTTTTCCATTTGAAAAATTGTTTATTATTTTCGTTCTACTTCTAAAGGGAACAGACAGGTCAATTGGGTATTGATTATACCTATTAAAAACATAATAATTACCTAAATTTATGTGACCTTTAGTTGTTGGTTAATGAACGTATTATATGTGCAGCATTATATTGTCAAATTACTCAGTAGATTTTTGTACGAAATGGTTATCAATCCTTAGAGACAAGGTAAGTAGACAAAATATCAATATAGCATAATGTCTCACATGCCTATGGAAATATATAAACAGAGAAACTATCATGTTTGACATTGCTGCAAAGACAATATTTTATCAAGGGTTACATATGTATATCCCGAGTGCATCAAGTTTAATCGGTTAAACTGTGTACGTCACATAATTTTAAAAATTTTGCTTAGCAAATGACTTGAGTGTATAATAATGTGATAAAACCCCGAGACCGTAGGTCGAGGGATTTTATCTAAAATTATTATACACGAAAGCATTTGCTGAAAGGCAAAATTTTAAAAATTGTGTAACGTACACATTTTAACTGATTAAAATTGATGCACGAGGGATATATGTAAAGATTATTTCCAGAACAGAAATCGTTATAGACAACAAATTGCAATTTTTATTTTATTAATTTTTATTTATTTCATAAAAATTATAAAGTACAAATTACATTGAAAATTCGTTTTTTTTTAATAAAGAGACAATTAATTATTTTTCGTTGCGTTAGTACAATTGATAAAAAAATTACATTTTTGATATACAATTTGAGCTTGTTTTTCTTCATTAATGTTTTGAATAGTAGTATGTTCTGATGTTGCCTTAGAAGTGCTTTGTTCATTTTGTATTTCATTTGGATTACATCTTAATTTATTTATCACGTTTAAATGATGTAGAGCATCTATTTGCAAATACGGTTTTATGGAATTTGCACTTCCATGGCCGGTTATTTTGATAAGCTCTTGCTCCTGTGTTTCATTCTTTATTAAGTTACTGACAGCTGTGGCTCGATTGGAATGATTAGTTATTTTTACAGTTGATATATCTAAACCGATTTTTGCAGCTGATTCCTTTGTCCATTTGGACAGTTCATTTCTTCCAATCGGTGAATTTTTATACCATAGGAATTTTCGTATTTATTCCAGTACCTATTGCATGTCAGAAATAAATGATTTGTTTTAATATTGGAACCCCTATTGGATAATAGTTGTTTATATAGCCTTACAGAACATAGATCGGCATTAAATTTCATTAGGTCTCAACCATTTAATATCGGCGCATTTCTTGTCACCTCCCTGTGTGGTCTTACTAATCACAGGGTTATATTCTAATCGTCCTAAAATGGCAAAGAAGACTTAGTTAAACAGTTGCAAATAAAAAGTGAGCCGGTTTTTACCTGTTGTCTGTCCTCTGTTATCAATTTCTTCTTTAAAGTGATTTGTTACGCAATTTGCTGCTTCTCCGCCTGTCCAAGCGAGCTCAACTGCGATAATATGCAGTCCGTCAAGAGTGTTTTCATTCCAAAGAATTTTAATTTTTTTATGATCTTCTGAATCTAACGCAACTGAGGAGGCTTTTTTCTCAAGATGTTTTTCTGTAAATATTTTCTTTTAGCATTACGAGCATCCCTAGCGCACTTAAATTGAATATCCTTAAATGGATCGAAAATGACGTTGTATTTTAAAAAATACTCCTGAAACATTTCTACAGTTATGTTTCACATGGTTTTTATCACATTTTCGTTATAATCTTTACCATATATCCGTCATGTATTGAAAGCCCCGTCTTTAAGTACCAACGCAATATAATCTATGGTTGTATCCTGTTTCATTACAAAAATCAGTAAATTGACCCTATACTGGTGAAAGATAACCGATTATTTTTGCAAAATAATTACTTATTTAAATAAGTCACGTGGTACAAATTTCATGTTTCTTATTGGTTAGATTTATGATGAGGGAGATAATCATTTCAATTGGTTAGTAAATATTTTAATTCAGATGTATAAAAACAATTAAATTATTTTCTAGGTGAGTATTTATATCTTACTCTAATTGTAATACAAGCTTGGTTATTATTTTTTACTTTTTGATCACGGTCATTATTCTTTGAGGGGTCACAAAACTTGCCAAGACCACAGGCCCCAGACTGAAAATCCGTAAGATCATCGAACCTCACATGAACGACCTCAACGATATTTGATCTGAAACCCAAAGCATATTTCGAGGTCACATACCTTGTGAGAAACTCCTTTGTCGACGATTTTATTGTTTTTTTATATTTATATACTTTTGCAGATATATGTATTTTAATGAGATTTATAGGAAATAAGGAAAATGTAATAAAAATGTTACTAAAACATTTATATCAATAATTTTCGTACCCAACTTTCTAATTTTAAAGTTTATAAGGAAAAAAGTGAATACGGGCACAGAAGCATTTAATGCACGAGGTTGAAATTATGTAGGTACGTAATTGGTGTATAATGAAAATGATCCATATAAATCAATGCAGACGAAATGAATCATCATTTTATGATCCAAAATAATTTACACCGCGATCGCTACAAAAAAATATCTAAAATCCAGCCAATTTATAATAATTTGTGAGGTAAATCATACACCTCAAATAAATGTATTTTTTGTAATTATTATGAATTTTTATTACATTAACTTAAAGTGAAATACAGAAAATCCTCGATTTCCGTTTTAAGTAAGGTTTCTTAATCATTAATCTTGATTTATATTGTGTCAACTATAAATTAAGTGACGCATATTTTAATCGATATCCTTAATCATAATCCTCGATTTGTATGTTGAATCACCCTTAAATATCGTTTAAACACCTCTTGTATTTTGTATAACTTATTTGTGTCTGTTACTTCTTTTGCTTTATCTAACATTGATAAAAAAAATATATAAGAAATAATGGTCTTGCATGATGATCAGGTTAGCATAAGGATGGTAAATGTTCAAAGTTCAGTCTCTGATTCTGAAACTTTTTTTTTCGTGCAACTCGTGCTTACTTTAGCTATTCAGTGTATAGTCCAACTTATCAATATACCATAGCTATATTTTCTATTAAAAAAATTCCGCAATTTGATTGGCATTTGTTGTCTTAACATGAAATGTATATACAGTGTTATCATTTCAAAATGAGCTATGCTAAATATTTCTCGATGTAAAGCAAATGTTATTTTGATTAAAAATACGTCGATTTAGTTGCCGAGGTGAATGTTAAAATACACTGTTAAATAAATGTTCCATTTCCTCCTATCCCCTAGATTCCTCAACTTGAAAATTTAAAATAGCACCCCCTAACTCGTGTTTTTTCATTTTGAGGAATATAAAAATAGCAATCTTTTGACATCGGAAAAATTGGAATTGGTTCATTCGTTCACAAAATAAAACCAAAAACTATTCGAATAGATTCACCCTGAAAATTTCGTGATCTAAAGCAAATATGTATTTTTTTATCACTGGTTTTTCATTGGCCTGTTTTTATACTAAAGCCAATCACCGATGCCGGGAGATAAGCTTGTCAGTGCATGTGTGTAAGTACCCCTAACCAAGAAATTTGCCCAAACCCACACTTTTGTCGTATGGTAGAGATCTTTCACACATCACAAATACACGGAACCCATAGTGTTACATCCCTTTCGAAAAATTCTGATGCGAGCAGATGCATTCATCCACTATACTTCATCAACTTGGTCCTACCCAGTTTTGAACCCGGGCGGCTTAGGTGGAACCACGTGCGACTTTCCTTCACATCACATAGTCAATGAAGCAGTTTCTCGGAAAATCTGTTTGTTGAGGACGAGAAATTGATGAGGTCCAAACAAGCTATTGTTTAAATAAAATTAAAAGGAGCTATACGTATCAATGGTCCATCGACGCAAGAAGTCTGTACGTTATTTATTGAAATTTATCCCAATCGTGCTCAAATTATTCAGTGTTGGGTCTCCAAAGTAATAAAGGAATATAGGCACGGGAGGTTTTAGGGATGCATCAAAGTCAGGCCGACCAAAAATTGTTAGGATGGGGCTCGAACAGAAAAGAGAATTGCCGAAGAAATAAAACAAATAGATTTAAATGTGTAAACTCACACTTGACCGGCCTGAATCGAGTGGCAGGCGGATAGCCGTTCGGATTTCTCTAGGAGCATTCGATCGGAATATTTTCGACATAATGTAAATTGGTCTACATATAAACGAAATCAACTGAACATAACACTAAACTATTTAAACTAAAACATTTTTTTCTATGCCCTTCCTCGAGGGATTGCGCGTTCAACCATTGGCATCCGGAAATTCTGCTACTGTGTGGACGTACCATTCCGAAGCCAATTCCGTGCGGATCAGTGTGGCCCATACTTTACCGATGACTGTGCTGCTAGATGTATTGTTGGCGGTAGAATAAAATCCCAGTTTATTCGGCAGTGATCTGGAATGAGGCCATGGCATTTTGCGAAGATTTATTCCCAGAATTATCAAAAAGGAAAATTCCATTTTGATAATTCATTTATTGCAGTAACTTATAGAACACTATTTCGATAGGTTAAAATTTTGCAAAATTATGAGTGGTATGTGTTAATTAAACCTATATTTTGTAAACAAATTTCGTTTTCTGACGAAACCAAATTCATGTTGCATGAAACTGCAAGTGGGCATAACTGCCGTTATATATTATTCCCATTTGAAGATTTACTCCAGAGAGTGAATGTTTGGGTAGATGTTATCGGCAGTCACATAATTGATCACTTTTTATACAAGGAAATTTAACAATTTAGCTTTAGTAACATAGAATATTTTTCCTGCAATAGAAGCCCTTTATCCCATAGACAGCGATGATATTGAGTTTCAACAAGATGGTGCACTCCCTCACTTTGGATAAGGTCAAAAATTAATTACATAATATTTTTCCGAACAGGTAGCTCGGACATAGAGGAGAAGTAGAGTGGCCGGCCCGGTCAGCTGATTTGACCCCCTGTGACTTTTTTATGAGGTCATATAGAAGACCAAGTGTAAAAGAAACGGTCAAATGATTTAGACGACTTGATGATAACTCGAATTATTGGTGCAATTAGGGCAATAGAAGACTTAGTATTTGCGAATATAAAACGATCTTTTATCGATAGATTAGAGCTGTGTATCAAAATAACCGTAGACATTTTGAATATTTAATCCAATTGATGTGCCGTGAGTATTTAAATTTTCTGAAATTATAGTAGTTTGCTGTTTTCATTATGTAGTCGTATGCAGAAAGTTGTGCTGATTCCAAAAAAAATAAATAAATAAATAAAAATAAAAAAAACGTAAAGTGTCATTTGAAAAACAAAGTTGTGTGCCTCAGCAATGATACTATAACAGAAAACAAAATTTCACCAGAATATGTAAAAAACAAAAAAAAAAGAAACAAGTAAAGCAAAACTGTTAATTTTGTTTACGGCCATGTTATTAAAACGAATCGGTTTTATTGCATTCTTGTGTAACTGTTTTTAAACGTGTTTACAAAATTTGTAACCTCTGGAATGTATAATATAATATGTAATATTAGTGTCTACGCATATTTCTTAAAAAAATTAACAATTGCACTTTATGAGTCTTAGCACATTCAACTTTGAATTATATAAAACTGTCTATTATCATATTTGCATTGCTCCAATTAAACAAAAAACAGTGTCTGAATGCATGTGTGCAATATGTTATAAATCTAAACTATATGATAACATAACAATCAACTTTTACTTTATTGTTAATTATGCATTTATTTAATAAATATGAAATTTTATGGTTTTTATTCTTTAGAATTGTTTAATAGTACATAAAAGGTTAACGTTAGAAACTCCAAAAATGTTTTGTGATTTCAACACAGTTTTGTACATTTTCTATGATGGATTATAATAATTCAACTAATTAAACAGATTTAAAAATCACGTTTGAACACAAAAACGAAAATAATGTGAAAGATGTCTTAAGGTGAAAGTGTAATTCAAAGACAAAATGGAAAATTAGTTCTTGTATCTGAAAACTGGTGAGAATTTTTAATAGATTTTGCCAGTGCATTGTAAGGCATATGTATGTTTAAGTTAAAATTACAAGTGTATACGAGGGATTTTCGATAGCGCGCAAATATTTCACGAACGGATTTCATAAAAATAGATCGAAATATAAAATTAGTCCGAAAAATGGAACCTTAACAGTACAATTTTAAAACTATCTGATGCATCATCGTGATGAAAAAGAAATTAATGTTATGGACTGGATCTGTTGAGGCACAATTTTGATTAAAATTGGTTTAATTTAGATGGTTCAATCAGCCCCAATCCTTTATTTATAAGTTACTATATCCTATGAAGTGCAAATATTAGAGGATTAATTGTAATGTAAATTTAATCGAAAAAATTGATTTTTAAGAACCCTTCAAGGAAATGTAACAGTATAACTTTTGAACGATTTGATGAAAAAATATGGAAACTATTGTTGTTAAAATTAGCTTATTTCTAGGCTTATTTATAATGCATTGTAGTAATTAGCCGGGAAAGTAGTTGTTACAAAGTGGTTTTGTACTTATTTGTGATACGCAGAGAAATGTCTAATATTCTGTTTGTATTATAAATTGTGTCTCTTTTACCACCATATTTTGGATATGCTTTTATTGAGATTTCAATCAAATTTGGTTTACTTGTTTTGTTTCATATTTTGATTAATTAATCAAAAAAATATAGAAAAAATCAGTAAGTTATATTAGAGATTAAGATAGAGTATTTCATTTTACAGAATCTTGTTCGGCATGCCCTAAAACATCTGTATACCAAACTCTATTAAAAAATATGTATTCCTCCTATAAAAAAAACAGGACTAGGATCATCATATAGTCACCTTACTATCCGAGTTATTTATTGTCGGATATTTACCAAATTTGTTAAGTTTGTAATAATGACGTTAGTAAAGCATCAGACACGTTTTTTTTTAAACAGGAGCTCGAAAAAAAAATTAAACTAAACTTTAATTTAACAAACAGTAAAATATTTGGAACTTTAAGAAAATATAAAATACTAAATATAATCTTTTCCACTACTCCTTCATCAATTCTTAAATATTTTTCAGTTCTCGTCGTATTATTTTTAACAGCTTTTTTTAATTCTTCTAATATTATTTCATTACACGCTTCTCTAATTCTGTCGCGTAGTACAGCTCTATTTTAGGGTCTACTTCTTTTTTTAGTGAAATTTGGTATACAGGAGTTTTAGAGTTTGTCTAATAAAATTCTATAAAGACAAATAATCTATCTTAATCGCTAATATCGTCCTGATTTTTCCATTTTATTTTGATCATATTTAATATCGGAAAATTTTTGTTTCCAATTTAATCAAAATCTGAAACAAAAGAAGTAAACTAAATTTGATTGAAATTGATCACTAAATGGCCGAAATATGAGGGTGCAATGGTGAAAAATGTGACTCTATACAAGGTGTTTCAGGGAGATTCCTCTCGTCAACAAATAGCAAACAAACGAGAATAAAATTTTTTTCCAAAAAACGCTTTCTAAGCTCTAAAATGCTTTGAAGCTGTAATATTATACATGCTTTGTAATTAGTCAGTGATGCCTCAGAATACCGACTTCAAACTTGGCAGGGAAAATTATTTTCATTGTAGTACGTGCATCCAAATTAACAAAACAAAATATTTTCTGCTACAAATAATTTTTTTATGTTAGATTCTATCAACTCAACCCGCCCTAGCTCCAACGCCACTGGTTAATTTTTGATGAAACTTTTTGTGTACTATGTAACAATTTCCCCTGCCGAAATCAGTTTTTTCAACCATCACTCATGGTATTCTTATATTTTTGCTTTTTTTGACGAGAGGAATCACCGCTCAAGTTTATCTTGACATTATTGACACATCCCTATTAATTTTCTTTTTAATTAAATATCATGGGTATTCCTGTATCCCTGAAGGTACCTCAAGGTACCTTGTGTGGGAGAGGGTTATACACATTTAGAGACAATAGACACACACACCCAATATCCGAGTATGCTACGATAAATTTCTGGCCTAGAAAAATCCTAGCTGCTTGACCGGGGATCGAACCCGTTACTCCAGGGTGAGAGGCAAGTATACCGCTCGACCACGAAGCCACATATGTATATAAATTAATGAAAAAGGTTTAACCTATGTTGCTTTCTAATTGCATTATCTAACATATTATTATGTATGCTTGCAAATCTAGATATCAGATTTCAATATAGTATGTATAAAAATGGATCTTTTTTTTCATTATTTATGATGGCATTAAATAACATTCATAAAAAATGTTAAAAATGTTTGAGTGTATCCGCTCAAAACAAATAATCTGTGTCGTATTTTCGGACTTTATATTCATTGAATGTACATACTTGTGAAATTATCGCACAAAATTCCACACGTGATGCAGATAAATTACCTATGATATTTTTAGCGGTTTGTAAACGTGAAGTGTCTTCTCATATAACAGAAAATTAATATATTGTCATATAATGGCATGTTCTCTTCATAGTTCATAGTCTAGTCCACAATAAAAATGTATTACTTAGTTTAAATCTATCTTTATTTTTCTAAATCGATCCATGGCAATTACGCAAACTAAACTCTTTAGGTTGAGAACTTTTTCTGTGAAAGATACAACATGCAGGGTTTTTACTAGGGTTTGTCGGTTTCCAAAATCCAGGTTTAAAAACCAGTTTTTTAGATAAATTTGTAAAATACGAAAACCGATTTTAAAATTAAAAACCTGGTTTTAGATTAAGGCTGGGAATCGAATACGCATAATTCGAGTATTCGAATATTCGAGTATTCGAATACGAATTATTCTGATGGAAAATTATTCGAATATTCGAATACTCGAATAATCGAATACTCGAATATATTCGAGTATTCGAATATTCGATTATATCTGAGTAAATTTGAATATTAAAATATATTATTAAATTATGTACGAATAGGTATGCAGTATGCATCCAACCATGGTAGGTAGATAATAGGTATAGGTGGGTACCTATTCTAAAATCCAAATATATAATAGACCACATTAGTGGCACGTTTTACTCCCAGTCAAACTATTCCATATCTTTCTCGCCTCGACCTTATTCTTACTGTACTAAGGCAGGGGTTAAAATTAAATTTTAAATTTTAGAAAACCTGTAAATATTTAACTATTGGCTTTTCATGTATTTGTTTTACCTTCACAATCTGCGTCTTTTTTAAAAACATTCTAATTTTAGAGCACTTTTTATTTTTTTTCGAAAAAGAAAAATAGTTATGACACGGAAGTATAATAAACTAGCTGTTTTCGTTTTATTTAAGCTTCAATAGTTAAATGTGAACAATAGCGCCTCAATCCTAAAATAAAATACTAACTAAATAATTCTGACCCTTAAAGCACATGTACAGGAGACATACCCTATTGTGGGTATGGAAAGCAAATCAAATTGCCTGCTTAGTGGATTACGTCACGACTATTATTGTGGTCTATCCAACCAAATACTCAAATAGAGTAATCACTATTCACTAGTATTCAGTGCTATACCTATTAATAATGAATGTTCGAGGATCCGGATTATTCGGATACTTATTCGAATAATTCGGACTGTTCGAGTATTCGAATAGGTATTCGAATTATTCGAATATCCGAATACTCATATAAATCGAATATCCGAATAATTCGAATACCTATTCGAATAATCCGAATATCCGATTATCCAAATAGTTCGAATATTTGAATATTTTCTCGAACGAATAATCGAATACTAAAATCTGGAAAATTCCCAGCCTTAATTAAAACGTTATTATTTTGACTTGAAATCGCCTCGGGCACAAGTATATTGTAGTAAATGTTTACTGTAAAACTAATCTTCATTAGTCATGTGAATGTTTGACATAGATATCCACAAACTCATTCTATTATAGAGCTCGGACGGAGATATCGGTTCCCAGTAACGGCTTTTATGCAGGCATGAAATTATATTGTAAACACATACTGAAACATTCCCAAACAACACAAAATTAAACTTATACAACATGATAAAATGAATTTTATTCCATTTTAAAATGTTCATAAGATAAGTAAACTAGTTTTATTGGAAAACATATGACAAAAAACAAAAAAGTTATGTTTTTACTATACAAATTTGGGGGTGACGTCATGCTATATTTTTCCTTATACTTAACTCGTGAATAAATATTAAATGAACAGAACAATTGTACGAATTTTTACAAATTTTAGTTGTATTTTGATATATAGTTTTTTAATTATTTGGTTTTGTATAGATAGAGTATATTTTATTTTGTAATATTTTTGTAGCTATTGTAGTTATTGTCTGAACATTATTTGTGGATTCTCTAAATTTCTTTTTTGGGACTTACTACCACATAAATAATTATTATTCTTCTCTAAAAATTAATAATTATTATTCATGTAGTAGTAAGTCCTAAAAAGAAAAAGAAAATTTTTTGTAGTTCCATAAATACTAAATGGAAAAATTTTACTACAATTATATAAATATTTTTTTTACTGTTTTAATCACGACACACTTACGTACTTTGTAAGTGTATCGTGGTTTTAATTATATTTTGTTTTTTTATTTGTAAACATTCGAAAACTGATTTAATCGGTTTTCTTGGAATACTAGAATTCTAAAATCGGTTTTGTTAGAAGTCGGTTTTTATATAAACTGTAGTTTCTACCAAACCTGAAAACATTACAAGTCATGAAAACGAGGTCCGTGAAGTTGGCGAGCACTACTGAAGCATTAATATTGAGATTTTCCCAGTCGTTAGTGCTTCGTTAGTGCTTATTAGTACCTTTTTCTGATTCTATGCTTAGTTTCTGAGAAAAGTAAAATATGAAACTAAATTGCACGCCGCTTCACGCTAGCGAACAACTTTTTTGATACTTTAATTTTCATGAGATGAAAAGTAGGTGCCTTAGTGGTGCGTTTTAGTGCTTTACTACTCTTTTCTTAAATATTTGTAGTTTAAAAGGAAAAAAAATATATGATCTTAACTTTTGTTTTAAAAATCATGATGAAAAAAATCATAAAATTTAAATTGAAAAATTGTGGTTTAGATGTCGTTATTATATTCTAACAGTAGAAAATATTTAAATTAATACATACCCTTAGATGTTGAAGCCATAATTCCAAATCCGTTTAAAAAATATAGGCGAAGAAAAATTAAAATAAAATATCCAATTTAATGTCAATCAGTTTCACCAACGCACAACACCACAATGCAAAACCTTAGAAACAACGAAACAACCAATGACCCGTCACTACCTGTATCTCAATTTAAGGTATTAAGTGGTGGAAATAAAATTTTCAAAGAAAAAACCGATTTATGGCCAGGTTTTAGGTCCCAATACCACAACACTGTGCGACTTCTGGTTTTCGAGAAAATTGAGAAAATTTCAAGCTTAAAGTTGGTGAGCATTTTTGAGGTTCACGTCACCTATATTAGAATAATGGAAGGGCAAAAACTAGTCCACCTTTAGACAAATTTGCCCATAATTTTGTTGTTGTTGATATGATCCCATTAATTCTGTTTTCATCAATATATATCTATCATTTATATTTCTTTTATTGTCTGTTCAGTTTTGGTGAAAGAATTTTTTTTCGGTTGATTACTTCCAAACTCCATTGTTTGTTTAGTTTTGAGGGTAAAAAGTGAAAAATAGCAAATTAGAACGGTTTCTTGCTGATTACTATTCATTTCATCATGAAAGTCCACGAAACTTTTTTGCATTTTTATACATGTTTTCACGGGATGGTGTCAGGAATGTATAATATCTTTGACTTTTGATGAAAGGGCCAAGGACGACTTTTGATCAGAATGATTTGGGCAACAACTTATTAAAAATTCAACAAATCTATAGTGTGCCTGGTACATTTGAAAGAATTTTTCGGAAGAAAAATCTTATGTACAAGATATCTCTAATTTATGGATGCTCGATACGGTACGGTATTTTCAGATACCGGTACTTTTCTTCCCGATCCTCGATATTTTGCACCGGTATTACAGTTGACGGTACAGTACGATACGGTACAACAAGCATTTTAGTGAAATTGATCTCATGGCACGTGGCCATATTACCTTAAGTAGCACAAGTAGTGTTCATATGGAAATATCTTTACGGTTATCTTTGTTAAAAGAGTTTAGAATTTTGAGTTTTGTCTGTATTAATGTTTTCATATCAGTGGTAAAGTTTTATATTTTATATTATTGGCAATAAAGAAAATTTTAAAAACTCTTTCAATAAATGCCAGATCGGAGGTGAACCGGTATTTCGTGTATCGGTACTTTTCCGTTCGATATTGTACCCAACCGCTAACTTATAATCACTGCGATACGATACACGATGAATCGCACAAGAAGAGGATACAAGCCGTGGAAAACGTTGCGCTGAGATGCGCTGTGGATGCACCATGGTTTGTAAGAAACACCGACATCTTCAGAGACCTGGAATACACCCCAGTGTCGAAGATCATCCAGGATCGGGCCAAGAATATCTTCATACGAGCGGAGACCTATGCGAATCCTCTGATCAGACGAGCCGTCGATTATGATCCGGCAGAGGCTTCGCGGTACAAGAGACCGAGGCTACAGATCCTGGACAACGGCTAACAGACACCGGCAGGAACGTGATCACCAAGCCCCCCCGACAAATTCCCAGGGCAGGACGGCAACAGTTGCCCTGCCCGCGACACGACGACGCTCCCGGGAGCCGACAGCCGACGAAGAAAGAAACCAGAAACAAGAAGAGCGCCAGAAGAGAAAGGCCCAAGTCGGCTGGGTCCAACAAACCAGGACCGGGGAGGTCTGTCAAAACGACCACACCGTTCGCATCAGCGGACGGGGTTGCCGGTGGAGCAGGCCTGCCCCTTACGAGGTTAGTCCAGGCCTATAGCGATGCGTTAGGAGTAAAGGAAAGTAAAACTTCCGACCCCTGCCATCCGAGATCATCGTCAAGCCAAGAATATTGGCGCGCGATACACGATATCGGTACTTTTAAATGTGTCGCTTATTCCTACCCTGATTCCCTTAACACAGAGCAGAGTCAATGGTGATATACATTTTCTTGTCAAAATTACTAATTTTTGAAAGAAATTAAAAAGTTATGGATTTAAAATCGTAACCTGGATGTCGAGGGTTTTTGGAAAAACTAACGAATTCTTAAGATTTTCAAACGAAATAGAAGTCTTGATTTTTAATTTTTATAAGTTCTTCCGAAAATTTCGTACTTTATTGATCATTTGATTTTCTATTTTTAAAAGATTTAATTCTTTAAATTTACTGCCTACGTAAAATATGTATGAATTTAGAAGAATTTTTCTTAATTCGAAAAATCTGTGTGTTTTTACATGTTCTTTTTCGTAAGTTAATGCTTTATTTTTGGTCATGAAGTTTTGAATTCTGAGGGATTGCTGGGATCCTTGAATATTATTATGACGAGTTATTCAGAATCAACGACTGTGTTTAAATCTTAACCTACAAGAAATTTGCTGATGCTGATGCTGATGCTGATGATACTACAGTCACTATATCTGCCTCAAATCGCAATGACTTAGATACATTTGTCGCAAATAAAATAAACTAATATTAAATGAAAAAAAACCGTTTTTATAAATTTTAATCAGAGGAAGTCCATATTATTAAATAACATAAAATTAAGCACCTCAACAAAATTTTTGGGTACATATATAGATGATACATTGTCCTGGGAACCACACGGAAATCAGGTATGCAGCAAACTAAACAAGTCCTACTTCGCAATACTGCAATAATTGAGAGATATTTTGGACGAGGCAGGACTCGTCGATGGCTACTATGCACTGGCATACTGCCACCTGTCTTTTAATATTTGTATTTGGGAAAAATCTAGTCAATTGCATAGAGTATATTGCAAAAAAGGCTCATTAGGTTACTTTTTAACCCAAATTATAGAGAAAGTTGTAGGGATACTTTCATTGCAAAGAGAATTCTAACAGCACCTTGTATTTACATATATAAATGTTTAATATATGCGAAAACTAACTTGCAAACATTTGAAACTCTCGATAGAAATCATAATTATAATACAAGACATGGAAGCCTGTTATCGATCCCACAGCATAAAACAGCAAAATATAAAGAATCACTGCAATATAATACCATTACATTATATAATAGTCTGCCAGAAGACATCAAAACCTGCAATCTGACAAAGTACAAAACCAATGTAAAAAAATTGCTTCTTCAGAATGCATACTATACCATTGACGAATTTGTGACCAGACAGGTGTAGGTATTGAACCATATGATAAACTGTGATAAATTTTGGTATAAGTTGTAAAATGTGTTTTATGGATGTTATATTTTATTTATACAATTTTAAACTGGTATATTTTATTTGTACAATGTTAAACTGTGATGTATTTTTTATCTGACTTACCATATGTACATTAATTGTATCAAACATGGTGAAATAAATATTATTATTATTATTATTTAGCCTACTCTATATTGAGCAAAATGCCATTATTTAGAAGGCAACCATTAAGGTTTTCTTCAAGATTGTAAATTCTGTCACTCCTAAGTACATTTGATTTGGAAATCAATCTCGTAAAACTGTTAGTGCGAATCACATCAAACCCTTGCTCGTAACCTAAAGCGTAATCCACCCCGTAAAAATACACAGAGGGTGCCATTTAAAAAAAGCGCAACTTTTGTTAGTCGCACTTTATAATCCACTTGAATAAACTATCTTTGAGATATCCTTTACATTTTTTTTATTTAAAGTTTTTTGTATCGCTTCAAACGAGCTACTTTGCGTCCGGACAATAGTAGCCCACCCTGTATATTCCTTAACCATCGTTTTTACGATTGATTAGATTTTTATATAAATACTATATATTTTTTATGCTCTATTTGATAAGTGCAATAAAATGCTGTTTAGGCGTTTAATTCTGTAAATTACCTTCAAACAGTGTTTTATCTTCATGTCAACAGTTTGATTTGTGGTTTGTTTTTTGTTAAGTTGGTTTATTGAAATATATTGATATTAGATACCAGTTCGATGTCTAGACTTTTAAATTATGGACCAGAATATCATATGACATGGCAGTGGAATGAATTCACCCAATTTGAGAAACATTTGAGTCAGTAATCCCGACCGATTATTGCATTAGTTAACTCTCATCAAAATCTTTTTTTTGAAATGTTGCCTCAGATTCCGGAAACTTGTTTGTGAAAATTACATTTTGTGGAAACTTTTCAAATAATATACTGGTTTTCAATAACTTTTGTGGTGAAAAAAATGATATCATAATATACCGGTTACTCCATAAAAAAAACAGAATTTTCGACCGCTTATAATTTTTTTCTTTTAAGCAATTTTAATGATTTTGGATACAAATACCACACAAACCTATAAGCTTATTGGTCATGACGGTAAACATTTTTTTTAACTTCTAAGATGCCGAACGATGCTGAAATATTTAATTAATTTATCTTTTATTGGTTCCAATATATTTTTCTCTTACTTAAAATTTTAAAACTGTATTCTTTTGTAAACATTTCACAACTGCACTTGCCAAAATCAATCTAATAATTTTAATGGTGTTCACAAATTAACTTCATGTATTCCAACATGTACCAACATAACAAATTAAATCATTGTTAATTTCAACCTTCGACAACTTTTTACCTTTAAGCGGATATTAAAGATTTTGGGCTTAAAATATTTCAAATTTCTTCAGACTATTTGTCGAACCTTAGAATTAGTCACCAACTAGCCATGATTTAAATCTGTATGATTACACCGGCACACAAAAAAAAATTGTTTGTACATTTGACGCCATCTACCTCCCGACATGTATTTCGACGCGCTGAATCCGAATTTGAAGTCAGTTTGGACCGTACACCCTCAAATATCGAGTAAATTGAAAAAACCGTAAAAAATAGCGAAAATTGGGTGTTTCGGTAATAAAAAAAATTTGTGGATCTAAACCAAGCCTAATTTTTATGTATTTCGATCCGCTGAATACGAATCTAAAGTATATTTAGGCCATAAGCCGTTTTAAATCTAAGTAAATTGTAGAAAACCCTCGAAAATTGCTAAATATGGCAAAAACTTGTGATTATGTTGATGAAAAAAATTTTGTTGACCCGGATCGAAGAGGATTTTTATGTAATTTGATCTGCTGAATCCGAATCTGAAATATATTTGGCCATTAATCCCTCAAAATCTCAAAAAATCGCAAAAAAACCGATAAAATAGCAAAAAATTTAAAAAAAATCTATGAAACACGATTAAATACGTTTCTTGTATTTTTTTATGCATAAAATACAAGTTCAGAATCTGAAAATGTGAAAAATTATAAAATCTATAAAAAAATGACGTATAAACAGAATGAAAATTTTTTTCATCAACATAATCACAATTTTTTGTCATTTTTAGCAATTTTCGAGGGTTTTTTACAATTTACTTAGATTTAAAACGGCTTTTGGTCTAAATATACTTTAGATTCGTATTGAGCGGATCGAAATACATAAAAATTAGGCTTGATTTAGATCCACAAATTTTTTTTTATTACCGAAACACCCAATTTTTGCTATTTTTTACGGTTTTTCAATTTACTCGATATTTGAGGGTGTACGGTCCAAACTGACTTCAAATTCGGATTCAGCGGGTCGAAATACATGTCGGGAGGTAGGTGGCGTCATATGTACAAACAACTTTTTTTTTGTGGGCCGATGTTATTTTATATAGTTACATCTTCAACGAAATGTTTAACTAAATGGAATAACTTATAGTACATGATTAGTTAATATTGGCGCATAGGACCCAAATGATATTTTAAGGTATGTTTGTCAATACCTAAATGAAGAAGTGTTGCAAAAGAGATTGAAAACACTAACGTGGTTTTCTACAAAACACCATATATTTACTGCACTCGACGCGCGTATGACCAACCACGTTGGCATAATCTGGCGACGATTAAAACTGTTTTAATAATAATAATCTCCAGATGATGCCAACGTGGTAGGCGAAACGCGCGTCGAGTGCAGTATATGGTGTTTTGTGGACACCACGTCAGTGTTAGCTTCATAACAAAGGGTCCAACCCACTTCAGGACAAAAATATTAAACTAAAATTTTACAGAAAAAAATTGCGAAAATGGTGTGCTCAGCTAGATAATTTTTAGACAATCAAATGTAGAAACAAAATAAGCATAATAACCCGTTCAAAAATTTGAAAAAATAAAAAATGTTCGGTAAAATGAACTTCTTAATATATTTATTTTTCATAACTATTTATAAATGTCCATTTCTAACTAGTAGAAGTTCTTGAAAAAAATCTTTCTCTCCGCTCGTTGACGTGGGAGGTACATACGAGGAACGGACAATCTAGGATGAATACTTCTGTGAATATTGATCATCGTGCGGCTATCTCTGTCTAATTGGTGCAGCTCATCTACTATCCGCTTTACTCTTCCGAAGGAGTAGAGCAGAACCGGAGCGGCAAGCATATTATTTGCAGACACCTTGTTCTTCCCCGAAAGTTCGGAAGAGCAAATCTTTCGGAGGCGGTGTCTGTACTTACCGCGGAGAGAATACTTTATTAGTGTTACATCCTGGATGTGCCTTTGTTGCACACCCAGATACGTGTAGGTATCTCCTGCATCCAGATGTCTTAGGATGCTTCCATCTGCGAGCTGCGCATCTTCAGAGAATTCCCCGCATCGTCCTCTCTTGAGGTGGACGACTGCACATTTGTCCAACCCGAACTCCATACCAATTGCCCGCGTATATTCTTCGACCACCCTAAGAGCGTTTTGTAGTTCGCGCTCTCCGGAGGCATAAAGTTTAAGGTCATCCATATAAAATAGATGGGTGACCTTATGCCTCCGGTCACTGGGTAGTCCACATTGATATCCGCGGGTTTGGTGGAGTCCAACAGAAAACGGCAGCAGTGAAATGCAGAAAAGGAGAGGACTCAGGGAGTCGCCCTGGAAAACTCCTCTCCTAAATGCCACCTGCTCTGTCGTGACCCGCTGTGCACCTGATGTTATGGTGAAGCGAGTCTTCTAGAGCAGCAGCAGCTGTTCTATGCATCTGACTAGTGGTGCTGGTACCGCAAGGCAACCGAGCAAGTGCAACAGTAGCTCGTGCGATGTCGTATCAAATGCCTTGCGGTAATCAATCCAAGATAGATTCCACTTGTATGCACAGAATCCTGTGTAATACAGTGGTCTATCAACAGGTAGTCCTTGCAACCTGCAATGCCCTTCTTGGCACAACGCTGTTCGTGTATCTGCTGGAAGACCTTAGTGTCCTAGCACAAGATACTTATAAATATCTTTTAGCAGGAGTTAAGGATTGGCCTATAATTCCTCGGGTCGAAAACATTCCTCTTTTTGGGGATAAGCACAGTACGTTCCTCGCCGAACCAGCCCGGAATCTGCTGTTTCTCGTTCAACCATGAGCTGAAAACTCGCGCTAGATAGCGGTGAGTGGAAGGAAATTTCTTCCACTACCAGTTGTTATTGCAGTCTGGGCCCAGGGGCAGCGAAGTTCTTGGTACCAATAAGTGTTTGTTGGACTTCCTCCATACTGATTGCCGGGCACACTTCTTCCGGCTCCTCCATGTGCCTGTGGCACAGAGCCTTGAAATGTGCAATTGTTGGAGTGTCGCTATTGAATGGATACGTCGTTTCGTAGATTCCTTTCCAGAAGGTTTCGACATC
This sequence comes from Rhamnusium bicolor, assembly GCA_029963845.1. Taxonomy (NCBI): domain Eukaryota; kingdom Metazoa; phylum Arthropoda; class Insecta; order Coleoptera; family Cerambycidae; genus Rhamnusium; species Rhamnusium bicolor. The sequence goes on along the minus strand of JANEYF010000645.1, from coordinate 274,052 downwards.
TTCTACAGTCGGCGGATTATCTACAACACGCTGTGGTTCTTGAAAAGGCGGGAAGGATTCGTACGGAACAACATGTTTTGCTCCATACTCCTCACCCGCCTCCTCAGCGTTTTCTTAATAGCCATGGCGCTCGGATCCGATCCAGACTGTTTGATGGTAAGCATCACTGCCAGATTTAGAGTATGGTGTCGTCTGTCCGGCTGCTATGCGCCGGATCTTGGGAGTAGTTAAAATTTTTATTTTTACCGGCACATGATTCCGAGCAAATTTCAAGATGATTGCTATTTTCGAGCAAAGGCAAAACCTTTACAAACAACTTGCTTTTGTATAGCCTCCTCTATTTGCCACATTATTTAGCCTATGTAGATCGAAATTATGTAGCAACGTTTGCCTCAAATAGAAAGCCTTGAGTTTCGGAAGTGGCATTGTTTGCTGTAAATCCGAAGTTCTGTAACACTTATTTTTATCAACAAAAGGCTTTTCTCTATCTCATCGATGAGCCTCAAAACCTGCTTTGTAATTTGCTGTATGCTCATGAATATTTTGTCCAATATCATTTTTCGGATGCCCAAAAGTAAAGTTTAACTTCGTAGAAAAAAATATGAACATATGAGGAAAGTGTCACCTTAAAATTATCGCAAAAATGTTTGTTCTCGCATTATTTAGTGTACATTTTGTATATTTGAGTTATATTGAGATGAGGTATAAAAAAACATGTTATGGTGATTTTTATTCCGTGAATAGTGCGACTGAAAATGTTTTTATATGTCCTTAGTACTTAGTCGATGTGGTCTGCTTGAGTGGTGCTTTCCATTTTATTAAATAAAGTAGTAGATTGTCCTGTTTTCAGTTATTTTAATAAACTCAAATTTTTCCTGCTATATTGAATTAATGAACAAAATACCAAAATTGTTTGTCTGTCCCTGTAACTGAATTCTTTATTACGTGAACGAATATTGTTTTGGAGTTTTTACATTAACTCTAACGCCGACGCGACATGTAACTGGTGTTAAAGCAGTACTGTTAAAAAATGAGAGACAATTTCCGAAGTCAATGTCCAAAAAATAATAATTGTTCAGAATAGCCTTTTTGGCTTCCAGGTTAAACTTTTCACTGCACTTCAATCAGTATTTTTCTTTGCACGATTAGTCCCTGTTTTATCTTCTTTTTCAGCATAAATTTTCTATTTTGGGAAGGATATTCTGTCTCTGTCTCTTGCAATTGCTTATCTTTTTCCAATTGGTTTGGATTTTGTAGCCGTTTTCTAGAAACTTTCTCTTTTAGATGAAAAAATTTTCTTTTTTAACGTTGCCTTTTTTGTAAAAAAATGACATCTTTGCGGCCATCTAAAACTTATCCATTTTCGGCCATGACAGATATTTATTTTCAAGGTAATCATTCATTATGTCTGGTAACCCTTCATTTACAAGTTTTTCAAACATTTTCACAGGAATTTCACATTTATCACTATTTCCGTCTTCATTACTTGATAGAACATCTGCAAACGTCTAACTATACCGATGCCTATGAAATAAAATAAAGAATGAAAATTGAATTAACCGCTATCGGAACTTTGCACTTGTGTATATCTGCCTGCCGTCTGCACCAATCATCAGCGCGCATTTTGTTCCCTATCCTAGCTAACGCTGCAAAGCTTATGTGAATAGATTTTAGAACCAATATTCATACAAGATCACCGAAAAAGAGGTTATTCAAATTAGAATATGATTTTGAAGCCCATCTTTGAAAACATCCATGGATCCAGTTTTATTAATTAGAAAAAGTTGACTTTATTTTGTTGCTTTATTTTTAGAAGCTATTTTATGATTTTTTTTATAAATCTGCTTATAAACTTTTTTCTCCCGTCTTTTGTTGTAATAAGTAAACTATTTCCATCCTAACATGATAATAAAGTATTGAAAATATTGGTTTCATTTTATCCGATTTTATTTTTAGAATAAATTACCTTTTATAAATGTTCTTATAAAATGTTTTTGTTACAATAAATGATAAAAATATCTGTTTATTTCCATCTGAGAAAAATATATATTTCTTTGGAGTTCCTAGCCAAAATAGTGGAATTCCTTAGAAGTACTTCGGAAGTAGAAGTTTGGTGTATGTACAGATTTTTGTCAACAGGTTTACCCCTCGTTTACGACCTTAAAATCTGCTATACTAATAAATTTATCCTCCAAAGTATTCTAGATGGAATCATGCAGATTTTATCCACACAGACGCCTCCAAATCGAGGGCAGGCATTCTATTCCTAATAAGAATCACGAATTCAAAATCAAACTCTCACCGGACCATTCCATTTTCACAGCTAAAGCAACAGTTTACGAGGCCATCAAATACACTATTGTCTCCAACAATAATACTACAATAATTCTATCAAATTCTCTATCATTCTTTTAAAGTCCTTGCCAAACACTTCCTTAACGAGTATCAATTCAAACCTCTTAATTCTTAAAATTAAACATCTATTTGGAAAAAATATACTATTTAGGTAGACAAGTTCATTTTGTGTGGGTAAAAGCTCACATAGGACTCATAGTTACTTACAGGCCTACACCGGCAAAATTGCCTTAAATCTAATAGGTGAGTTTTATAGTTTTTTTAGGTGCTAATAACGGGAAAAATAGTGAAAAAATCCATCACGTGTGATTTTTTCACAATAAGCGATTTTTATATTGATATTAGACACAAAATCAAGCTCAATCAATGATAATTTGTTTGTATGATTATAAATACCTATTAGACTTTTTTAAAGTAGGCAATAGTGTATTTTTCATACAAATCAAAAATAAGTAAAAATATTTAACAGAAAAGAAAAGGAAAGATTCGCATTTGGATTATTTTCCCGAGAACCTTGAGCGGTAAGTGAAGAGCAAGGTGAAAGATTCCATCAGCATATTAAATAAATGGAAAAAAGATACCAAGGAAAATGGAATGTTGCAGAACATGTATAAGAGAAAAAGCTATGAAGGTTAGCGGAAAAGACATCATAAAGACATAATAATTTTCTGTGAACTTTAAATGCTTTTTGGATCATATTTAAGTAGATTTAAGTTGTAATTCACTTGCCAAAACTATGTATTAATAAAACATTAATTAACAAAAATATTATTTTGCGTAATTTTTAAAAAAATACCTTTATTGTGAAAAAAACGTTACGTGATGGAAAAAATAAAGGTCTTATTTTATATCAACACTAAAGACAATGCAAAGTTCACCTAAAATATTTAAGACCATTTTCCAAAAATTCATTTTTGCAGGCCTGTGTAATGAAAAAGTAGATCATTTAGCCAAGCAAAGTATAGCTTCAGACTTACCCAGCGACAATAGAACATGCTTATCTGATGCTTTTCACATACTTAAACTGAAATTAAAAAGTAATTGGAATCATCTTTGGAGTGTATTCTGTTTTACTAATCTCACTAGATACGCCAGAAATTCTTACAAAATTTTGGCATGAAAACTTAAATTTCCCGAGAAGATATTATGTAACAACCATTATAAGATTGAAATTTGGACATGCTTGTTACCCTGATTATCTGTTCAATATTAAAGTACTCCTATGACACTTCTTCATCCTGCAAATCAACTGATCATCTTGACCATATATTTTTTTGAATGCCTCAACAATACGCAATAAATTAACAAATTATACTAGGATATTATTATATGAATATACAGACCCCATTTAATTATTAAATAACAGAAATATCTTCGAAGCCATAATCTTATTTCTGGAAGTGTCCAAAACGAAACTTTAGCTTTCGTATCCCCTTAATATTTTCTTGCTTCCCGTAGTTCTGTAGTAGTTCCACTATATATCAATTAACAAAGTCCTGAAAAACTTCTGGATAAGATGTGTGTGACCCTGTTTTACATCCCATGCTGGAATTGTTTATTATTAATGATGTTCTTTCAGGAATTAGCGTAGGGAAAAGTGGTATTATTGCTTCCGCGATATTATTTTTGAGTTTGGCTGCATGGCTATAAGCCCAAAGCCATAAAGAAATCTGCTATGCACGAAATTAGATATCATTGTGTTATGGCTTTTCGTATTGTAAAATATGGTAATTTCCACATAGCAGTTTTTGACTTGACAGCGACGATATTAAGATATGCCATCATCTAAATTCACCAATCACCATGTCAGTGCGGTCGATTTTACTTGTATCAATTTTATCGAATTTATTCATCAATTGGGACTAGTATACATACATACATATCTGTATGTATTTGAATTTAGTTTGGTTTTCACCGCCACATAAAATTTAAATTAAAACTTGGAAAAGTTGTAGATAACAATAGTATCAAATTTAGTATAAATACAGAGAGTTAGAAAATGTCACATGCTGGCTGAGTGATGTAAATTTTTTCATTACCGTGATGTATAAAAGTACCTATTGTCATGTAACGCACAAACGTAAAAAATTATAAACACTATAACGTTTGCAGCAACAATAACTGCAAATCAGTATAATACTTTCAAGGTTTTTATTGTGTTTTATCTGAGATATGGCAAATTACTTTCAGTTGCTTCAATTTTCTACTGTATTAAATATTGCTTAGCCTATTCCTATTACATTGAGAAACAATAAGAATTAGCAGTCTCAGCAAGACCATGTCATATAATATAAAATGTAATTTATATTTAAATTTATTACGCCAGGTTAAATATTTTTGAACCACTTTGGGGGTGTTAAAACTTAACATGAAACCAAAAACATACTTAGGTAATGTTTATATATACAGGGTGAGTTAAAGTTAAATTTCTTCCAGAAATGAATCATTAGAAATAGAAAAAAAAATTTCAGTTTCCTACATACCTAATCAATTGCAAAAAATCTGACATTATTGCTTCGTATTAATGCATTCCTAGAAAAAATAATAAAATAATTATTGGGTATTACAAAAGTATTCTTTCAAACCCAACATGATAATATTAATAAATAGTTTTTATATTGTATACTGTTATTCTTTTCTGAATATGCTAGTATAAAAGTTTTAGGTAATATTGAATCACCCCAACCCCCCCCTTTTTTTATTATTATAGTATTATTTATCCTTCTTTTTAGGGAAAGACAAACAATACTTTTGGCCGTTTACGTGATCGTCTAGTTTTCTATAAATTAGGACCCAAATTACGTTGTGTGTGTAGTAACCTCAAATTATTATTTCCCCAATCTATGTTCTACCCCGTTTATGATTTACCCAGGTTCTTTTTATAAAGTTTGATAATACTAGCTATTGATTACTTTGTAAATTAAATTTAACACTTGAGACATACCTTTACAAAACTCTCATAGTTTCCTAGTAATTATTCCATCTTAGAAAGAATCTTTTATGCACTGTTGTTTGTGAAACCAAGCCACTATTGCCTTGTTGAGAAAACCGTTTTTATTATTGATTTTATGGTTTTGCTGTTTATTTTATAGCACTGAGTTTGTTAAGTCGAGTGAGGCTAATCTCACCCTGTATATGTTAGGTAACGTTTTGAAAATAAGTAAGAAGAAAACAAATATATGTTTTATACATTTATTGTTGCGAGAAATTCTCTGATATGTTGCATTATATAATAACAATTGTCGTGGCAATCGCCTGATAATGAAAATACAAAGCTAGTGGAAAAATAACCACTGTTTTATAGTCGAATATAATAATTGATGTGGCAAATAGCCTGAAAACTTGTTTAGGTACTGAAGAGACACAAAGCAATGCTGTGATGTAATTACATCAATACCTGTTCCGGACTTGCCAATATAAAACATGTGCAAAACAAACAATGTTAAGTGACAGAAATGTTCGTCTAAATTTGACTGTCGGAGTCTGAAGTCAGCGTAAATTCATATCTGCTGTACGGGAAATTTCCCTGCATGACTCGCGAACATGGCAATCTCGAGGTTTCTTAGAATCACACATGTAACCCAACTGCTTCGAGGTTTTGACTAGAACATCACCCAAATCAGGCGAAGTGCTCTCTACCAATTGGCGTAGTTAAACAGTCAAGAAACAGGCAACCCCAACAAATCTAGAGTAATACCTTAATCAATTGATTATCGTAATAACAGGTACAGCGCAGTTATGAACTGACGGCCGAAAGCCTTGTAAATTAAAACAGCCGGCCTCCCTGCGGTGCGGCCTGCATCGGTCCTAGTGTGCATTGACACAAAATGGCCACAACAAACAACGCCGAAGGGTGGTCGGGGACGGACTCAAAATATGGTGTCGATAATAGACAGCTGACCTATTTTACAGTACAGGTTATTGACCGAATAACCGATTGCACATATTTTATTTAGCAAACCCGACCCAGTGAATTGAAATCCCACAATCACAGCGAGTTAAGTTGATATGAATAAAATAATTAAAACTGAAAAGTTACCCTAATTAACTTTCCTATCTACTAAAATGTTTTCTTGGTACCACAATACGTAAGTTATTTACCTTTACCAGAGAACCAAAACATAAAGTCATATTTAATCTTATAGAACTCTAATTTTCAGAGATTCAACTAAACATATTATTTTACGATATTTAAACTTATGAAAAATTACTTTAATCATTTAGAATTTGGAATAAACTAATATACTAAAACCCTGTTAGATAGCCGAACCTTTACCTAGTGATTCGTCCACATTATCTCCCCCGATTTCCTCAAGTCGTCGCCCCGGGTTGTGCATACCGGAATAGTTGCACTTCATGGACTTTGGAAAATAAACGCCCCTTGTCTTCCCTCGTTGTAAACTGTAAGGATAAATCCTCCAGCTAACTCAGAGAAATTAATCTTGAGCTGATAAAAACCGTAAAGGCTAACTCGGAATTAATCCCGAGCTGGATGATCGACTAGCAATCACGTCGAGTCCTGCCGGGACCCGTGTTTTATATAAATTGTATCCCCTGACGTCACGACCTTAAAGTCGATTTTCCCTTGAAATGTTGATGCGTTTCTGTTTCCCACACACCGACTGCAGTCACGTATGCGTAGTGCATTGGAATTCCTATGTTCATATTAACATATTGATAACTGACTAAAATTGTGCGTTCAAACGTGCACTTTTGCTCCTAAAATGAAATGTTATTTAACCCTGAGATTTCTAATATAATACGATTTATATTCTGGTTCTTTGTATTGAAATAATAATTCACGTTTAATGATCTTAATTTAGAAATAATAAAGTAATTAATTTTGGTAATAAATAGGTAAAATTTGAAATAGATGAAATGACCTAGGTATGGTACATTTCAATATAATAAATCAATAACAATACTTCCAGTTTATTTTATCATAGAAACTATTAAAAGAACTACTTAGTCTAGGACCAAGAACTGCATTGAATTAAATAACAGTGTTCTTAGTATTAAAAGCAAAACAATATTGAGATTAAAAAAATATTAATTCACAGAAACGGAAAATTTTTACAATTAAGAAATGATTTCCTCCAGTTACAATACAAAAACTAAAACCCCTAGTCCGAAATATATCTACTTTTATTCTTCCTTAACTCGTCAGAGCGTCCGCGAACAAATTATTTATAAAAATATTTAAATTAGATAGGTAATTCAAAATATGACCATTTGTCATACCGGGCTATTTGGTACAAAATTTTCACATTTCTTCATTTTATTGGAAATCTGTCGCAACAAGTGTTGTTTTTTTTTTGGAGATGTTGTCTATCATCGACCTTTAATATTCGCCGTCCATTTTAAAATGGACGGCAAATATAAATTATTTTAGGTGGTGTTCCAAATAACCCCTTGGTGGGGTTTATTGGAACACATTATGAATTTCAAACTGTTTTAAGTTATACTGTAATTGGGGTTATTTGGAATACAAAAATAAGTTTTAAAAAAAGCTTTACGAACATTAGTACCATAATATAAGAATATTGACAGTATTTGCATTTTCGGAAGAATTCTAATTCCATTAAAATAAATGTATATTGTAAGTCGTCAAAAAGTTTTTTTCTTTAAAATTAGAGTAATACACAACAATCCTAAAAAATAATTATATTTTTAGAAGAACTAGAAGATTCATCAACAAGTTTTACTGTACAGAATGGTAGAACAGATAAGTCTATTGTTGCCCAACATGCGTTTGGGAACAACCATAAAATAGATATTAGCAATTTAAGGTTAATTAGTAATGAAACAAATATTAGACAGGATGGATGAATTTGAAAGCTTGGAAATCATAAAGTGCAAAAATAGTATGAATAGTGACAGAGGGTCAATCCCAGGTAGCCCGCTTTATTTGTTAGTGGGTCACGGTTCACCGAACCGTGACAATAGTTTGGGTACAAATAGGGTACATTGTTAGCATAAAGTTATTTTTAATCATCTCCAGATGATGCCAACCTGGTTGGCGAAACGCGTGTCGAGTGCAGTATATAGTATTTTGGTGTTTCGTGTTATCTTCACATCAAAGGTTCCAACCCATTCCAGAAATATATTAATATATTTATTAAAAGGAGTTATGATAAATATATCTTTAGGCCAAATTGAATAAATAGACTAGAAAACGGAGCATTTTATCGACTAAAAACAAGACTTTTTTTTGATAAAAAAATCTTGAAATTTTAAATTTTGGTATCGAAATTTAAAAAAATGGGTATACAAAGACATTAGGGCACATTGTAAAATTCATCCCCCCTGTTTAGGATGCCTATGATTAAATGTTTTAAACAGTTTTTACGTAATTAATTAAATATTAAAATTTAATAAATATCCAATGTATGAAATTTTATAATTCTACCTTCATCCATGGAGATATTTAGAGAAAACCATTATCGGGGCTCCCTTTTTTAGGGGACTGTAATTCTCTTAGGAAATATTTTTCGACCTATATTTATGGGAACATTGTTTACTTATATTTGATCGTAGAATTCGCTGGCGAATTATTGCACGCTAATTTCGAGACAGCCTGTATATGTAACTAAAATGACTCGCCCATATTACCACCCCTTGTGTAATGCAGTAGTATAAAATTAATTTCATTGTCGCACTTAATTGTTTACTTTAGGATAATATTTACTAAAATCATAATACAGAAAATCACATACGAATTGTAGAAGCATTAAAATAAAATATCTGAAAACTTATGGTATGTCAATGTCGAAGATTTTTTAATCACAAAGTGGATGAGTGGCAAAGCATAGAAGCCGATATGTTGATGCCAGAGTTGTGGAAATTGAGGTTTTCTTATTTATTGTATATAATTCTTTTGTAGCTTATATTATTATATACATTTTTATTTTGTATTATACTTTCTGTAAGAATAACGTTTATTAAGTCTATACATATTTGTTTCTAAATAATATATACACATTCTGTTTTGTTTTCTACTCAAAAAGATAGAATTTGCTATTTTTATGAAATCATGTTATTTCAAACTTATTTGCAACATAAAAAACATCTGCTTCCTTTGATCCCTGTACCATCACCAACACGGTCGACATTTTTTTTATTGCAAATAAGTTTGAAAGAAACTTTATACATTTCTTTTAATCCAAGGAAACGTTGCCATTAAGTTAAACTTTTGTACAGAATTTTAATATATATTTTAGACACCCCTTTGGTTTTTCATAGAAACCACATACTGTAAAATAGACCAGGTATTTCCTGTTACGATAGATTGATTAATTTCAATATTTTCTGGAAGAATAGTATATTATTCAACGAGCTTTTAATGATGGCTATTATTCGTGAGGGTGAAACTTACGACAGTGTCGTAAATCACCCAAGTGAATAATAGTCATTACATGCGAATAAAATACTATCTACTTTATCCACGCCTATAAAATAATAAAAATTTTTAGTAAAATATCGCACTAAAAATGTTTACGTTTATCTTTGACGTTTCGAATCAAACAGTAATTTCGAGCTCTGCCATTTTATGGTATATTGAGTAGTAATGTAATAAGTGCATTGAAAATTACAGATTTTTGCACGAGTGCAGATTTCCCAAAAACTGTTTCAATGCACGAATTATATTTTTTCAGAAAATTTATGATCCACAACACATTTTTATGAAATGTCACGATGACAGTTTATAATAATTGTAATCAATTGTAAAAATTTTATTAAATAAATTTTTAAATATTTCAAATTATGTTATTTTATACCTAAATAAGTACCTAACTTGAATAAACTTGACAAGAAATATCAAAAGTGACAGCGGTAATTTACGATAATTTTTATTGGTGCAAAATTATCGCTGTAATTCGAAGTTGATTTGTCGGTAAATTCAAAATAGAGATGCATGATTGGTCAAACATTCAAAATTGACAGATGAATGAAGTTTTTAATGAAATAAATTTTAATAAAACGTTTGAAAACCAGTGAATAATGAAATCATTATTCACTAGTGAATAATTGATAGCGCTATCCTTGAGAAAACACACGCATAATAGATACATTATTTAATAGTCGTGGATAAATTAAGTTAATATTGTCTGACCGTTATTTGTGTCATTCTCTAAATTTTTCTTTTTTTTTTTTTGGGAGTTATTGCCACATGAATAATTCTTCGTTATCTAAAAAATATAGTTAGTTACCCAGTATGTTATTAGAAAAATAAACTTCTGCGCTTGTGACTTTACGTCAAAAGATTAATCAGAGGTTATTTTTTGACAACTAGTATGAGACAAATATAATAATATAATTTTCTGACATTTTAGAAAACTAATCTGTTTCCTTTTTTAAAGTTATTTATCTTTTTTTTAGAGTATGTCAAGCGTAAAACCTGACGTATTATTATTAAGTTATCAACATAATTTATATTTTATATCCAACATTTCATTGAGAATAAATCGAAGTTAAAGTTTGCCTCAAAAAAAGTTTGCCGCAGAAAATTCTCTTCACACAACATTTCTCCTCTAATTCAAGCTAAGATGGTCCCATGTCCTTGGAATTGGATTATAATTTGTATTTCAATACGGCTGAGAACGGCAAATGGCATAGTATTTTGCTGGTTTACTGCAAGCAAAATTTGTTCACAATTAGAACAAATTTAACTGACATATATTTCCAGGGCTTTTAAATTGTCCGTCAAAAAAAATTTGAAGTAATCATCATATGCACGCCAATGCAGAGCGATAGATATCGTGTTAAATCGTACGTATCGCAATAAGTAGGCCATTGGGTGCACATTTCCTTCTACCTTCATATTTTAATTAGCAGTACCCACACATCACACCTTTATGAGGGCGTATAAAATTTTATTACATACCTATTTGTGGCATCTTATGTTTTCTTGCACTTTTTTTGGATATAAAGCCATTGTCCCACAGATTATTCAAAAAAATTTATTAAATTTGAAAAGTCAAACATTTGTGAGCGTGGAATAACAACCATAATATTAAAGAAATTTTGCAAACATTTTGGAAAAAGCAAGTAATATCACAAAAAGGATACAAAGAATTCACTATTATTTTATTAAACACGTAAATGTGTATCTAATTAATTAATCGGTAGATTTTTGTTATAACTGATTAACAATTTTTATTAGAGACGAAGTATTATCGAGAGATTAGCAAAAAACACGATTAAGGGCACCTACGAATTTTTGAATTGAATAACAAAAAACTGTACAAGTCTGTAATGTGAAATTAATAAATATGAAACAAAAAGTATATATTAAAAATATTATAAGGATACTTAAAGTTGATCACTTTTGCATCGTTTGTTTAAACATCTACAGGTGTTCCATTTGAAAAAGTATAGAGCGAATTCAGTAAATGGAACAAATGATTTACCTGTAAGAAGTTCATTACATATTACACAAGTGTAGTTTTTCCAAATACAAAAAACCGTTTAAAAGAGATTCAGGACACACAAAAAGGGTTCTGAATACCATTAGAGATTAGGTATACTTTATCCAATGTCAGTTTAAAGTATTATAAATTCAGCGTCAGTGTTACGTGTATAATTAATGATTTTTAAAATATTGTAGGGCATGTATTGAAAAGCCTTGAAAAGTAAGTTACGCGCGCCTATGGATGGCATGAGTTCGAGGTCGATTTACAAAGAAATGACGCGCTCTTGTTTCTTATATCGTTTTATACTGACATTGGATAAACTATAAGCAAAATTAGTAAATTCTTTAAAAATTGTGCGCGTATACATCAAGCAGTGCTACTACAAGTGTTCCGTTTGGAAAAGACCACGCTCATATAATATGGAAAGGATTTCTTTAATGTAAATCGTTTGATCCATTTATTAATTTGAAAGCGGTAGTAAGAGCAATATCTTCCAATTGAGGCACAAAAAACTGCGTTTACCATTCACCGTTACTACATTACTTGCCTCGTCTTCGAAGAAAAATGGCCTAATGATTCCTCCAGACCACAATGCACACCAAACAGCGACACGTTTTGGATGCATTGCTTTCTCATGAATCATTCGTAGATTTTCTGAGCCCCAAATGCGGCAGTTTTGCCTATTAACGAAGCCATCGAGGTGAAAATGATTTTGTCTGCAAAATCGCATTCACTTCTTGTTGTTCAAGGATTCAATTGGTGAACTCTCTTCGCTGTGCATGGTCTGTTGGCAGAAGTTGTTGAGTCAATTGAACTTTGTAGGCATGGAGATGCAAATCTTTAGTGACAATACGCTGAGGAGTGGCTGTTGTTGCGTCCAATTCTTGTGCACGATGACGAATCGACGTCCCTGGACTCTCGGCCACGCTCTCGCGAACTGCCGTGATGTTTTATTCTGAACGACCTCTACGAGCTGTTACAGTAGATGAATGAGGAACATTATTTCAACCGAAAATTGGATGCACTTTACGAATCGTGGCAATCAAATTTTCACCATTTTGATAATAATATTTAACAATCAGGACACGATAGAACAATCGTGTAATGCTCCATGTTTACTAATACCCATCTGTCTCCTATCGACCTAGCATGTCATAATCTTGTGACATCATGGCAGCCAAACTGGCGCGCAATTCAAGTTTTGCATTCTTATTGAAACATCTGTCATAAGCACATCAAAATAGATATTTTTTTAAGTCCACAATGTAAGGCGTTACAATTCCGGAAAATTAAGCCAAAAATTGCCATATATCCGATAAAATTCGTAAGGTTTTGAAACATGGCAGAAATGTTAGGACAGACATCAGAATCGCACCGTAGTTTCATTATCCCTTAAAATTGCTAAAACCACCCCCATATTCAATTTAGCTCGTTTATCTGCTAAACCGTCCACTTTCGGGAAAAATACCTCTATACCAAAATGTTCCTTATAATTTTGTATTAAAAATGTTCTATTAATTTTTTTCCGTGGAATGAATCATACTCTCGCAAATATAGCGCGAAGATAAGGGTAAGTCGTACTGCTCCACATACTCGTATCCATCGCGGGTTTTGATTGCAAATTACTCGAAACACTACTAATTTTACACAAAAACTCAAAAGGTGTCAATCTGTAGAACGGGATGTGAAGTATAGAGTGCTCCTGTTACCGTTTTCTTCCTTAAATGTTTTGCTCCATTTATAATATTTTTAAGAAAACCGTAAACTCATATCCACATGTGGTTTCCCCTGTAGGCTTACTCCACTGAAGTTAAGTCCAGTCTATTGAAAATTATGATGTCATCAGCGTCGAAGTCATCCTCATCTTAGGCAGTATCTACATTTTCAACATTCAGACAGGCCTGGCCATGGCAGTGATAGCACATTGTTGAACAACGTAGGCCAGCTTTTACGCACCCGTATCTGGTTCCACATCCTAATTTGCAGCTGCTTGAAATTAGAGTTGGAATAGATTTTGGGGCTGGTGTTTCGTTGTAGTAATCGGTGCTAAGATGTTACAGACTTTTTTCTATCCCAACTCTGTAGCATTTAACGAATTGTTCTTCCATGTCTGAATTTGGTGAAACACTCGATAGAAGTGCTGACATGCAGCAACAGAGGATGGCGGTAGTTTTGTGTCTACTTTACCAACAAGTTTGTTGAGGGCCAGGAATCTGTAGTTATCGAGACTTTTTTCTGCGGAAGGTGATTGATATAAAGTGAGAATAAATCGCTCTCCTGCACTTGCGATGTCCTCTTGGCTCACTTCTTGATGATTAGGGATTAGCACGATAATTATCAAATCCTCTTTTTTGTTAAGTAAGTTGATAGTTTGGGTCGACGTACGTAGTGTCGCAACCGCTAATGGCGCGGAAATAGCATCGCTTCTTTGCAGTTTCTCTGAAGTGTTGATGAATGCAAATCGCGAGAACTATAAATTCTTTTGTTGGTGTTCCCCTATTGGTTTTTTTTTTAAGAAACACCAGACTAACTACCTACACCCCTTCAAAATGTACATGCACTCTGAGGGTGAGAGAGAGAGATCGTCAGAAGTATAATTTATGAAACAAATAACAGTTTTCTTAAAAATATTAAATAATATCTGATAGTTTTTTTTGTGGGGATTTCGGTCAGGTATAACTAATTTTATTATTTTTTCTAACGTCTTGGTTCATTACACCATCATCAGAGAACTACAATTAATACAATGTTTTAAAAACATAGTTATGGTTATTTTACATTACAATTTACTCACACTATTAAATATTAGGTATTTGTTTTAAAAAATTTTTTACATGTTATTAGATTGTCTGTTTTAACGTAACTGTCTAACGTTGGAAATGTATACATATGATTTACTGTAGGTGTTTTGCTTAAATAGTGAGTATATAATACGATATTTTATTTTGAAAATTATTTTTTTGTATCGGTAAGATGCAAAAATTGATTTCATGTTGTAATGTACCCCAATCATTTAATTAAGTTAAAATAGGTTTCGCTTAAATTTTCTATATCAGTGCAATTATTTATGGCATTGATATATCTTTTTATTTACAGCATTTCATGTATGTTTCTTCAGTTATAGTTAGGTTCTTTTTCTAATATTTGTATGTTTTTAAAATTAAATCGGTGGTTTTGTTCTATGGCATGTTTGGCTAGTGCTGTCGTGTTTTGGTTTTGAGTTTTTATGCTATATTTGTGCGTGTATACTCTTTTATGTAGATATTGTTTAGATTGGCCTATATAGGTACCATTACAGTTGTTGTAGTCTATCTTGTATATAGTGTTAGTTTCGTCTTCGGTTGGTAGTGTAGTTTAAGTTTTGTGAAAAAATTTTTCGTGGTATTGTATGGTTTATGGGCTATTTTTATATTGTGTTGTTTAAATACGTTTGTTATTTTTTCGGATATTGTTGGTATGTATGGCATGGACACATATTTATTATTACTATTATTTGATGTATGGGTTGTTTTATTATAGGTTTTGTGTATTCTTTTTTTTATTATTGGTTCATAAAAGTGTTTAGGGTAGGAGTTTGCTTCTAGAACTTTTTTGATTCTTTTCAGATTATGTATTTGGTCTGTATTTTGGATGTGACAGTTGGATGGCACGATCTGTTAGGCTGTTGATGACGCTTTCTTTGTAGTTGTTTGGTGTGTGGGATTTAAAGTTTAAGTATCTTTGCGACCATACTTCTTTTGTGTACCAGTTGGTTTCGATGATACCGTCCTTATTATATTTAACTGTTAAATCTAAGAAGTTTATGCTATTGTTTTGTTCTATTTCCTTAGTGAATTGTAACCTTGAGTGATAATTATTGAAAACATTAACCGTATATTCTATTTTGTCTTTTAGTAAGCACATAATGCAGTCATTTACATATCTTTTGTAGAATTTTGGTTTATAGTTTAGTGATTTTAATACTTTATTTTCTAATTCTTCCATTACTAAATTTGCTATAGTAGTCGATATAGGCGACCCCATGGCGATTCCGAAAATTATATGTGGGTATATTTATATTGCTTACTATTGGTTTTAATGGAACATTTTCATTATGCAGTTTTGGTAGGTCGTATATGAAGGGAGCATGGCCATTGTGACAAATAAGTTTATTTTTTTTGTTGTTCACTAATTAGGTTTTTTCTGAGCCACGACTTAATGAGGTCATTAAGCTTATTTTGAATTTTTTTTATTGGGTTGTGATTTTCTTTTCTGTATGTTGTTTCGTCATTAAGCATATTATTCATTTTTCTCTCATACTCTGTTTTATACATTATTACTGCTTTATTACATTTGTCGGCTGTTACTATAAAAATATTTGAATTTTCTGTTAATTTTTTTTTGTTTCTTTAATGTAACGATTTAATTCGTTTTTGGTTCTATTATTTGCATTTTTTTAGTTTATTTTTATAGTTTGTAAGTATATTACAAATTTTGTTTCTAATTTCAATTTTATTTTCGTTGTTAATATTTATTAAACCTTGTTCTACACTTGCAATTATTTTATCGATAGGAAAAGTATTACAAGGCAGAGAGAATTTTGGTCCCAAACTTAATATGTATTTTACATTATTAGGTATTGTTATTTTTGTTAAATTTTTAAGCCAGTTTTGATTAATTACAAGTGGTTCTGATTTGATTCTTGTGTTCATTAGGCTGTTGATTTTTTTAATGTGTTTGGTTTTGTGTTTGTAAATATGGTTTCTGTCTTTTCGTTTAGTTTTTTGTAAAATTCGTGTAGATAAGCGTTGTCGTAAAAGGTATTTAATTTTGATTCGTTTTTGTCTATTTCTCTTTCGGTTAGTTTTTTCTGTGCGTATACGTCACTGATACAGAGATTTAAGCACTGAAAATAGAAAACTGAGAGTATATTAAGATATTTTGATTTCAGTTTTTCGTTATTAAACATGTAAGTTTTAGAAATGATTTTTAAAAAATTGGAAGTTAATTGTAGAAGAGTTTCGTTAAAACAGACAATCTAATAACATGTAAAAATTTTTTTAAAACAAATACCTAATATTTAATAGTGTAAGTAAATTGTAATGTAAAATAACCATAATTATGTTTTTAAAATATTGTATTAATTGTAGTTCTCTGATGATGGTGTAATAAACCGAAACGTTAGAATTATAAATCGAGTAAAACTTTTAAGGAGGGAAACCGTAACAAGCGTATATACCCCATTTCCCGTTCTACAAATTGAGTTCTTTGGATTCTTTATGTAAAATTAGTAGTTTTCGAGTAATTTGCAGTCAAAACCCGCGATAGGTATCTATTAGGCGGAGCACTCTGATTTACCCACATCTTCGCGCCGCATTTATATACAAGAGTACTATTTATTCCACTGAAAAAATGAATAAAACATTTTTATAGAGAACGTTTTTGCTTAGAGGTATTTTTGCCAAAAAGTGAACGGTTTAGCAGATAATTAAGCTAAATCGAATATGGGGGTGGTTTTCGAAATTTTAAGGGATGATGCAACCATGGTAGGGGTGGGAACTTTTCTTTATTCTGATTCTTGTGTATTTTCTAATGATTCTGTCAAATTTCAAAATTTTATGAATTTTGTCGGATGTAAAATTTAAATTCTACTTGATTATTACTGAACGAGTCCAATTTATGGCTGAGGGCTAAGCGAGGCTACCTAGCAAAGCCATAAAGAGGACGACTTCAATAAAGCCTTATTTTATTATGTAGGAGCAGATTACAAAGCTTTATATATGTTTTATGAGAAACGAGCAGTGTGCATTTTCTATTGCTTGATTACAAGTTATTTATTTATGACATAGGTTTGTGGCCATAAACTATCTCTTTGTGGTATTAGTAAAATAAAGTTACTTTATTTTACTAGTATTATAAATGAGATACTTTATTACCGCAAAACTATGTCATAAACAGTACTTTATAATGCAGTCTTTCATAAATATATTTAAAAAATATTTTATCTGCAAGTACCATCTAAATATTTAAGTAACACAATAGAAATTACATACATTCATTTCATTAACCGATATTATTTCTTGTGATAGTGCAAATATGCAATTAAAAAAAGTACATGACTACTAACACGAAGAGAAATCTGATATTATTAATCAGAATGACATAAATTACGGCATGGTAGATAAATGAACTAATGTAATTTATCTATGCATCATTTATATTTTCAATATTTTTTTGTTTCCGTAACCACTTAAAAAATAGAAGATACAACTCAATCATAAATGTCTTTTTTAACACGCTTTTATATTAGCTTCACCTGTATGTTTGTGAGTTTGTTTGTTTGTAACCGACTCTTTGGACTCGATTTTGACCCACTTTAAACGGACAGATTTAATTGAAACTTTGTACACTTACGAAGAACCGGTAACAATACAATAATTTGATAAGTTTATATCATTATCCTGGATCAGGATCGCCAGAATTAAATAATTTCCTCACGTATCCTCTGCGTGAGAGCAAGTGGCTTATTACTGTTAGTACATTCCGTGATTCTCAGTTCGTTCGTTGGCCGAGCGGGCTAAGGCGCAAGTCTTAGTCGACGCGAAACGACTGACTCCTCGGGCGTGAGTTCAAATCCCGTCTATGGCTGAAAAAATATATATTTTTTTTTTCAGAAGTATCTGTTGGATCGTAATATATTATAATATCAGCATCAATAAGCAATATAAATATAGTTTAAAAAAACTAAAAAACCCGCTTTCATAGCACATCAAACTAAAAAGTGAAAAATAAATATAGTTTAAAAAAACTAAAAAACACGCTTTTAAAGCACATCAAACTAAAAAAGTGGAAAATAATTATTAATATAAACTGAAAACAATAATGAACGAAAAATACTAGTATTATTGTGAAAAAAAGCGTGGGGCGCTTTGTGCCATATTTTTCGTATATCGAGCAACCCACGCTTTTTTTCACAATAATACTAGTATTTTTCGTTCATTATTGTTTTCAGTTTATATTAATAATTATTTTCCACTTTTTTAGTTTGATGTGCTTTAAAAGCGTGTTTTTTAGTTTTTTTAAACTATATTTATTTTTCACTTTTTTAGTTTGATGTGCTATGAAAGCGTGTTTTTTAGTTTTTTTAAACTATATTTATTACATTTAAGGTACTGGAGTTTACAGAAGAAATATCTCATCATTACATTACAGATATAAGTATTATATCGAGCATTACATCGCCTGGTTCAACATTTAATGAAGTCGCCACGTTATTATTACAGATTCTTATTTGTTTTTAAAATCCAATTTACGAACCCTGCGTAAATATTAGGATATTGAACCTTCTGGTTAGAATTTCTCCAACTACTGAACCGGAAGACCAATTTAAAGAACTTTGGTATTGAAGTGGCCAGTTGAATTTAGAGCCTGTGACTTGTTTATTTCCAAAATGCGTTTAAATATTTTATCGTGAATACTGAACAATGACATTCTGGAATGCTAATTTGTTTAAAAACAAACAACATTCAGAACGAGATAATGCAAAACTATGCATTATGCATTAATTTCTAAACTCCCCCTGCTACAGGATATAATATATAAGGTAAGAAAATGGAAAAAGACAAAAACCACTTCAAGTAAAATGCATCTGTGGATACTATACTTCACCTAACCAATTATGTTGAACAACCCACAATATTCAAAACGATAAAGATGAAACTGTTAAATTATCATTAGTACTTTTTTTATGAATAAACAATAATCAGTTAAATCTAGTTGGCTAGATAATACTAGTCAGTCGTTTCATGAAAATTTTAACTTGTAAACATCAGTAAGTTTTCAAAATTGGCAGAAAAATCCTGGATCTTTTTGCTAAATTGAGGACAGCTACGTTAACAATCTGACAAATAACGAAATTTTCATACAGTGCAGACATAGTAGGAAAACCCTGAACCTTGACGATCCATCAGACTAGTTAGTATGTATATCAAAGGTTACTAAATAAATATAGTCTGGCCGTTATAGTTTGCAACTTTCGTCTTGAAGAGTCAAAGCCATAAATAGTGTTATTCCTTTCAATTGGCGTCGGTTCTCAAACAATATGTTACAATTTATGTATTACTGTTTGAGATTATTTATTGATAATAGCATTTATTATTAAAATATTTTTTTTAGTCTTTGTGCATTGTTAATTTTAGGAATAACAGAAAACACAAACTAATAGTTAAATGAATTTCAAAATAAAAGCACAAAATATTCATTTACCTCGCTATTTACTGGTTGAGATTCACTGTTAACAAATCCTACACTACAATCATCCAACAAAGTAGTTGTAAATAATTCGCTTATTATGAGTATACCTATGCACAACTGGTGTGCTGACATATGAAACGAATAAAATCATTTATGGCTTTGACTTTTTAAGAAGAAAGTTGCAATCTTACAACGGCCCGCCTATATTAGTGAACTTTACTAGTATTATCCAACTAACTGGCTTTAGCTGACAATGGATATAGTGTATTTATAGGCAAATAATATAGTGGCTGCCTGCTATTAGCACCGGCTATAAACCCAGCGGTGGTGCAAACAGACCCTTATTGAACAAAGGACCGTCACGTCGCCGTCGTTAACTTACCATTACAGTGGATTATATAAAATAAAATACTTATTTATTCTAATTTCATTTTATTCACATTTTTTAAATAAAGTCAGTTTCACTATTGCTATCGGCTTTATAATAATACATTTTTCTGTGAAAATATGACATGTTATTGCTTGGTATTTATGCATTTTTAGAAAAAAATAATAAAATAATCATTCTGTACATAGGCATTCCTTCAAACCTAACGTGATAATAATAATACCTATAGATTGCTATATTTTATACTGTCATTCTTATCTGAATACGCTAGTAAAAGTTTTAGGTAATAATAAAAAAATAAATACATTTTATCATAGAAACTATTAAAACTGCTCAATCTCGGAGCACGAATTGCATTCAATTAAGTAACAGTATTTTTAGTTTTAGAAGCAAAAAAATATTGAGATAAAAAAATATTGATCCACCAAAAAGGAAAACTTTTACACTTAATAAATGATTTCCTCCCGTTACAATACAAACAATTGAAACCCCTAGTCCGATATATATCTACTTTCTTTCTTCATGAACTGTTCAGGGGGCTAGTTCTTGAACATATTATTTATAAAAATATTTAAATTACATAATTCAAAATATAAACATTTGCCATATTTATTTTGACATTTTAAATTGAAAGACAATATCTGGATTAATTATTGTAACTTCGGTAATTATAATGACATTCATGAAATCTAATCTTACCTAAATAAGCCCATATTTTTCATACATTTTAAAAAATCTGACATATTATTGCTTAGTAGTTATGCATTTGTAGAAAAAAATAAAATAAAACAATCATTAGGTATAAGCATTTTCTCCAACCCAACATGATAATAATAAAATACCTATAGAGATTATTATATGTTTTCATTCTTATTATTATGAAATGCTTATTTTTTTTTTTATTTTTTTTTTACACTGTTCAACAGGTCCAGGAACCCAATTACAGAATAGGAACAATACAAAAAAGGTATAAGTATACACTTAATCTATAAACATTGAAATTTAACAACATAAATATTAAATATGAATATACACAGAGACAAATATAATAAGGAACATGCTAACAGTCAGAAAATATATAATAACATGGCACCAACCAAAAAAGAAGCTAAGAGATAAGGCAACTATAATTTAAATTTTTTGATTGACCGGATCTTGCAGGATACAATGTCTGCGCAGTTTAGAGAGTTATAATTATTACACATATTGTGCAGAGGAGAATATTTTTTTATATTCGTTCGTGCAGTTGGTAAATAAAACAAATTTCTCTCTTGCCCCACTTCTAGATGTGTGAAAATTTAACATACCTAGAATTTGTATACAGTTTACGTCGTTGTGAATGATCTTGTGTAAAAAAAATCAGATATGCTTTTATGCGTCTAATTGTAAGCTCAAGTGATTCGAAACCAAAATGTTTGAGAAGTTCGTTTTGGGGGAAACCAATAGCATGATATTCCCCATTTGTTCTATACTTGGCATATTTTAAAAATCTGCGCCGTAATCTGAATTTGTAATATATATGATCAGTTCAATTAAGGATACTGTTAAGAATGAAAGAGGATATAGTAGATATGCACTTAACACCTTTATCCATGCAAATATCTCAATTTTCAGCAAATTGCTGTACCACTTTTATCCACTTAGATCTTCAAGAAAGCTTTTCCACATCACAATTAATTAGTTCTAGTACTATTTAGAGTAGGTCCATTTTCTCTTCCATATTGTTTGATTTTTGTCAGATATTGCATTCGCCATTCTTGAAGTCGTCTTGATTCCATAACTTGTCTCTTCATATACCTTAAGATTTTTAGAAAATTGTAAGTACGATACATACCTGGACAGTGGACTTATTTGCTTGATAGTCAATCTTAACAATAGACTTTTATTGCAGCTGTGTACTGGAGACAATAAGCCACCTTAGAGCCAAACCACACGAGCGTTAATTCAACGCACGTTCGACGCACGTTGAAATTTCGCGTTGTAGAAATACATTGAAATATATTGTGCCATCCACACGAACAACGCGTGTCATATTTAACGCGCGTTAAAAAATGACAACGCTTGGTATCTCCACAACGCGCGTTCTACGTGGCAACGCGCGTTGTACAAATACGTTGTATTATATGTGAGCATACACACGATATTAATTTAACGCGCGTTTCAGTTCGTATGAAGACACGTTGCTAGTTAAGTTACAACCTATTTAAAGTACGAATTATTCCGTCTTTAATTTTGGTAAAAAGTTCATCAAATGTTGCAATTGACATACGAAAATAATTAAAAAATTTTATGAGATCTTCTCGAAGTCTAGGAAAAAGACAGTAGAATGCGCCCTCGCTATATCGTATTTCATTAATAGGATGTACCCATCATTTTCGGTTTCTAACTCTTCTTTTTCTTACTATTTTTGCACTTAAATAAACAAACAAAACGAGCTCTACATCATCCATGGCTGAATTAACAATGATAGCGCGCGTTTAATGCCTATTCATCTATCTCGTGTGGATGGACAAGCAACGCGCGTTATTTTAGCGCGCGTGCAACGCGCGTTAAATTAACGCCCGTGTGTTTTCGCTCTTAATTTCCACACTGTATGATCAATTCAATTAAGGATGCTGTTAAGAATGAAAGAGGATATAGTAGATATGCACTTAATACCTTTATCCATGCAAATATCTCAATTTTCAGCAAATTGTTGTACCACCTTTATCCACTTAGATCTTCAATTATTTCAACACTTTACAGAAAGCTTTTCCACCTCACTATTAATTAGTTCTAGTACTATTTAGAGTAGGTCCATTTTCTCTTCCATATTGTTTGATTTTTGTCAAATATTGCATTCGCCATTCTTGAAGTCGTTTTGATTTCATAACTTGTCTCTTATTAACTTTTTTTAAGTTTAAAACCGATGCATTGAAGACACTTCTTGTTGTTCTAGTACACTTAATTTCAGATTCATCTGTTATAGGTCTTTTCAATAAATTATCCAAAGTTGGCACAGTTTGTCCTTTATACATTTTATAAAACTTGCGTCGAATTATATCCTCGTCACTTCGATCTAATTTTGTCGAGGTACCGGCATCGCTTCTTTTTTCTTTCTGAAACAGGATTGTTCACAATTTTCCGTATAGCTGATACGGGCATTTTTGTTAACATAGCCGTTCCTGCTACCGCTCTTTTTTTTCCCATATTTTTGCGCTCGATAATTGTTGAATAAATATTGTTTATAATTTCTTCGGCATCTGTAGATAAATATTTTCTATGATTGCTACACTGCGCCCGTACACTTGATTCACTCCGCTGATGCCACATTTTTGCGATAACTAAAAAGATCTTTCTATGTTCGCAGATGAATTCTACATGACTAATGTTAGATACCGTAGATAAGTTATCCATATACCTTAAGATTTTTAGGAAATTGTAAGTACGGTACATACCTGGACAGTGGACCTATTTGCTTGATAGTCCCTTAACAATAGAATTTTATTGCAACTGTGTACTGGAGACAATAGGCCACCTTACTACGATGGTAAATAGAGGTTTAAAATAGGAACAATGGCGGTACAGGGTTATCCAACGAAAAGGCCCACCCTTATATTTTGTTTATTTTTCGGGTTAGAATAAAATTTTTCAAATAAAAATTGTAGTGAATCAGTTGCGCTCTTTTAAAATCTCTGCAAAGAATATACAGGTGGTCCCATAAAAGCGGGACAAACCAAACTTACAGTTTTTTAATGGAACACCCTATACTTATTTTTTTACATTTTTGAAATCCGTTTTTTTGTGATTTCATATATTAAAATAGGTTGTATCTTATCTTTTACTGTTTTTTATTTACTACAAAGTTCGGTTTTTCGACTTTTACGCACATGTCAACATCTTGGTTGTTTGTAAAGTTATGAAAAAACAACTTTTACATTCTTCAGGCACTTTTTTCTGTGTAATACAGTGGCGTCGAGATGATTTAAAAAAAAGTGCAATTTCGAGTTGACATAAAGTTGTATTTTTTAATATGGGAATCATAGTTGGCTATGGTTTAGTTAAAAAGGAATTTTTCTTCTCTTTCAAACTCTATATCATATGTGGGGTCGCCTTTGATGTGTAAGTATTTAATAGCGAAAATATTCTTTTAGTAGATTACTCTTTGCGTTTTTTTATATTTATTCCTAATAGGCGTATGTCATCTATGACAGTGTTTATCCGTTTGGAAGTAAATTGTATATTAATAATTTTGTTTCCGTCATAATTACACCCCATTTAATTGTAAAAGTGAAGATGTCTTATGAAAATTACGAGAAATATGATATGCTAGAATGCATTATTCAAAGTAATAACAACTGTGATATTGCATCCGAAATATATTTTAATCGCTATCCAGAAAGAAGACAGCCTAATAAAGTTATTTTTAAAGACGGAAACAAAATTATTAATATGCACATTAATGAAAAACGGATAAACACTGTCATAGATGACACACGCCTACTTGGAATAAATATAAAAAACACAAAAAGTAATCTACTAAAAGATTATTTTCGCCGTTAAATACCTACACATCAAAAGTGACCACACATAAGATATAGAGTTTGAAGGAGAAAAAAATTTTCTTTTTAACTAAACCATAGCCAACTATGATTCCCATTTAAAAAAATAAAACTTTATGCCATAACTCGAAATTGCATCATTTTTAATTTTCTCGACGCCATTGTATCATACAGAAAAAGTGCCTGAAGAATGGCAAAGTTGTTTTATCATAACTCACCAACAACCAAGATATTGACATGTGTCTAAAAGTCGAAATATCGAACTTTTGTTTATAACTCGAAAAAAAAAGACGACAGCAAATTTTTGTTTTCGTCAGTGAATTTGTCGCCAAAAAAAGAGGTGTCTTCCATTTTTTTTTATCTCTTACAGTGATCGAGTTATCCTATACAAACATCGAAATTTGCCCACCCTGTACAATCATCAAAATCGATTTTAAGTCAACATTTTTGAACACATCGATTTAGTTATTAAAACTGAATATTTCCTATTTCTTTTTCAGGGTTTTGTCGTGAAACAATAACATTATCGACTATTTTTTAATGGTGCCTGTTTTATTACATTTACTTTTCAGAAACCTGTAAAAAAATAACATTATAGAAAAACATGCATTTTTGGAATCTATATCGACGTGTCCGCCAGTTTTACCCAAAGCCATTACACGTTACTCTTTCCGCTAGCTTTAGATCAATAAAAATCTTGATAACTATATTTCCTGTTAGTCGAGGAAATAAAGCACTAAAAACGGCTCAACCTCCGAAATTTCCGCAGCACGACGGATTTTAATGCGGTTTTTTGCATTCGATTCGTGAGAGCATCAGGAAATTTTGTGAACTAATCTGATGAATAGCAAATGAAAAATTGCATATTTGCATTGTAAAAATGTATTGTTCAAAGTGCATTTAGAATAATTAATTTGCAACTCGGTAAAAATTGATTGAAATCAGTCCAAATTTATTACTTGGGGGTTCTCGGGGTCGCTGAACACGAATATCACGGCGGCAACGGCCTCCGAGGTACCTGGAGCCCAGGGTGGATACTATCTACCTCATCTCCTGGAATTTCATGTGAATTTGTAATATATTTAGTTGAAACTCATTACTCGGGGGTTTTCGGGGTCGCTGAACACGAATATCATGGTGGCAACGACCTCCGAGGTACTTGGAGCCCAGGGTGGACCTCATCTCCTGGAACTTCTTGTGAATTTTTAATATACTTAGTTGAAATTCGTTACTCGGGGGTTTTCGGGGTCGCTGAACACGAATATCACGGAGGCAACGTTCTCCGAGGTACCTGGAGCCCAGGGTGGACCTCATCTCCTGGAATTACCTTGAGTATAGCATTAATCTTCATTACATTAATCTGCAATGTTGCTTGCAAAAATTGTGCTGGCTGCAATTGTTCTAATGTAGAACATTATTTAGAAGAAGAACAATTATCGGTTGGAATTGGATTTGCAGACGAAGAGAATGAAGAAGAAAACTTCAATGTGTAATTAAACAATAAATGTTTTTCATTGTATAAGTTTGTGGTATTTTTTTAAACAATAAAACATTACAAATACAATTGGAGTTTTCAGAAATTATTTTTGAAAAATATTGTTTGAATCTACATCTTCATTATAATATATAAATAAATAATTTTGAGTAATATATGCAAATTCGTATAAAAATGATGCTATACTCAAGGTAATTCCAGGAGATGAGGTCCACCCTGGGCTCCAGGTACCTCGGAGGTCGTTGCCGCCGTGATGTTCGTGTTCAGCGACCCCGAAAATCCCCGAGTAATGAGTTTCAACTAAATATATTACAAATTCACATGAAATTCCAGGAGATGAGGTAGATAGTATCCACCCTGGGCTCCAGGTACCTCGGAGGCCGTTGCCGCCGTGATATTCGTGTTCAGCGACCCCGAAAACCCCCGAGTAACAAATTTGGACTCATTTCAATCAATTTTTACCGAGTTGCAAATTAACTATTCTAAATGCACTTTGAACAATGCATTTTTTACAATGCAAATATGCAATTTTTCATTTGCTATTCATCAGATTAGTTCACAAAATTTCCTGATGCTTTCACGAATCGAATGCAAAAAACCGCATTAAAATCCGTCTTGCTGCGGAAATTTCGGAGGTTCAGTGCTTTATTTCCTCGACTATGTAGGTATTTAATTTATTTTGTAAAATTTTTATAGATGTAAAAAAATAAGAAGCAGGCTAAAAATATATATAGTGTAGTAATATACTTTGCAAGGAAAACTTTTAAATTGCAAATCTACAATTTATATAGAAAAATATTAAAAATGCCTGGTACTTAAATACTAATAAAAACATATCTATTTACTTCTATTTGTTAATATGTCAAATGAATATGGCTCCAAATTTGTAAATGAAACCTTGCAAATCATTTACTCATTTAGTTACTTTATTTTTTGTTTAACCTTGGTTAAGAATATTAGCTTGTTATCTATAACATTATAGTATTTCATCACAACTATGTGTAAAATTTGATAAACATTTGTTCAAGTTAATATAAAAATATTAATTAGGCTTTAACGTTTAAAATAAACTTTCGGTATTATTAAAGCAGAAAAACATGCAACAATCTGATTTACTTATAAAGCTGAAAATGGTTTCATTTTTAAAAACTTTTCAAAAAGCAAGGAAGTAACATAACCGAGCGTATAAAGTCCACATTATTTCAATTTTGATAGCGGAAATTGCATTTATAAATCATTGCGTAACACAATAATAATAATAATAATAATATATTTATTGGTCCAGTGGATTATTATAAAATAATATAGGATAGGATTTAGAAAAAATAAATAAAAATAAAGTAACTATTATAAAGTCATAAAATACAGTAAATAAGAGTTACAAAATAATTGTATATTACAAACAAACACAAAAATAGGTAAATAGATAACTCCAAATAATATACATAAATAAATAAATAATTTAGTGTACGCATATCTATCCTCACACGTATACATACAATATAAAATATAAACATTAGTAATATATAAAACAAGTAAGTACAAGTATAGATACTGACATATGTGTGCTAAGCTGTTTTAAATATCATAATCGGTCATTTAGATACTCACTGAGCGAGTAATACGATTTATTAATGAGCAAATCTTAAATAGGTTTTTTACATAGTTTGGAGTTTAAAGATTTTAATTCACGAGGAAGTTTGTTATATGCCTTAATGGCTAAGTATTGTGGACTGGTGCTCATAGACTGTAGTTCGATGTTTAGGTATTTCTAATACATCATTATTTCTAGTATTATACCCAGGATATCGTTCGGCATAAAGGTGTCTAGCTGCAACGGCATTTTTTCTACATTCACCATAAATAATTAACATGTTCACTTTTTCATCTCTTGTATAAATTTGCGGCATTTTGAACATAATTAACAAGAATTTTAAATAATTTTTAAAGACAATAAAAACACCGGTAAACCAACAAATGTTTGACAAGCTAAAGATTTCATTGTTTTCAAAGCCACCTTAGTTAGTTACTTCTTAACATTTATTTAGAACAAAATTGTATTCTCTTATTTTCTTTTAGCTGTAATTTTGTTTGTATTTATCGCACGTTTCAATACGACATATGAATAAATTCCTTATTAATAGTACTAATAAATGGTACCACGGTATCAATATGGTTCCATTGAAAAGATTGAGTTCTGTCCCAAAAACCATTTTGATGAACTTTATTTGCTCATAAATCATGTAATTTAATATTTTTGACGAGATTTCGATTTTTCTAGCATTACACGGGTTATTTAGAATAAATCGGAACCATCATGGCACACTTAAATGGAAAACTAAAAATTGTATTATAAAAAATACTAACGTTGAAATGTCACTTACTTGGTATCGTTAGATTCAGAAAATTATGCAGAATTCAAAAAATGCAATAATATAGAGGGTGCTCCATTTAAAAATCGAAAGTTAGTATCACTTCCGGCGAAACCGGAAGTGAAAAAAAAATCACTTGTATGCCAAAAAGTGCCGCTTATTATGTATATAGGATATCCCAAATTTCAATGAATTATCTTCAAAACTAAAGGAGGAAAGGGGGTGTACCATGATCCTGCTACACCCGGTATATATAGGCTGTTATCAAAATTCGTTACGGTGATATTGAATTGATTTAACATTGATTTCTTAGTATTTAATAAGAGTCTGTTGTTGATGAACCATCTATAAGTATTCTCTAATTGGTCATTACTAAAGCTGGCCGAGGTCACCTGGCCGACAGAGCCGTCATATGACTCATATGTTTACATCATATCATAATACTGGAATAAGTACAATAAATGGAAATGAATTTTAACAATAATGTTACATTTTATAAAAATTTATATAAAACTCACCCTTTTAAGCAGATTTATGAAGTAGTTTGGTTGTCGTCATCACAAAGTGGGGAAAATCTATAGTATAATAACATCAGGTATGTTTCTACAGCTGTCTCCGTCAACGATGTTCGCTTTGGTGAAAAAATATGTTTGTATTTTGAAAATGACCGTTCGACATCTACGGATGTAATACAGGCATAAGTAAAACAATCTGTGAACTCACTTAACGAAGTTGTAGATGCACCATCACAAATTTGTCTTAATTTGCTAAAATCACGATCTTTCTGTAATACACTCTCGAATTTTTCACTAACGCGATTTATTTTTTTGCGTCATTTATAGCCTGTAGCTGTGTATTTACGTCGTCCACTATTTGCAGCGATTTCACTAACGACAACGAATTAGTTTGCAATTTTTCTATTGTGTCGTGTAGTCCTCTATAATTGTTATTAATAGTTTTTAAATCTGTTTCAAGGGAAACGTCTTGAAAGCTTGTCTGGCTTTCCCTAATAGCTGCAGCCTCGTTAGGGGTGAACTGTAGTATCACAGTTTTTATTTGTTGAAAATATTCAGCATAATAAAAAGCCGCTTTCGACCACGTTCCCCAACGTGTAAAAAGCTGCTCTGGTGGTTCAGGGATACCAGGACACTGTCTGTGAAATGCTCGAAGCCGTTTAGGAGATTTGAGAAATACTTTTTTTGTATTTGCTATTAATGCATCTACCTCTGGAAAACATTTTCGAATCGTTTCTGCCACAAGATGTAACGCATGCACTTTACACGTAACATGTAAAAACCTACAATTGTCTCTTTGAAGAGAACGGCCTACCACGCGCATTGTCGTGGCACCATCAGTCACAAACAGCAATACTTGACGTGTTGAAAGTTCAAATTTTTCGAATGTCTCCAACACCACACGCGTAATTATTTCGCCAGTACACGCAGTTAGTCTTTTACTAGCTAGTAAAAGTGGAAATGTTGGTTTAAGAGGATCCAGTACACCTACTATAATATTTAAAATAGAATTTTTTTTACAATCTGTCGTCTCGTCAATACATAACCAGAGCCGTGTATCTTTTAGTCCACATTTAATCCTATTTACAATGTCTTCACGAACAGCTGGAATATATCTACGTAACGGTGTACGACTTGGTAAGTTCACCTGGGGATTGTATTTATTCCAAAACTCCCGAAATGGTTGTTTATCCAGTATGTGTAGCGGAATATTACAGGCTATTAACATTAACAATAAATCAAACATAAATTAAGTTGTCAAAGGCATGCCATTTTTTTTATATTGATGTTGCACGGTATTGATATGACGACGACAATCTGTTTTGTGCCAGCACATTAAGTCTTGATTGCAAACATTACAGATTATTTTGCATCCGCCATAGAATAAATCCGGAAATTCACCGATAAATTTATTCACTGTGTCCGAGTACGGTCGTTTTTTACCCTTTGGCGCGTTTGACATTATGTATAATTTATAGGTACAACCTCACGCATTAACCTTTCAAATAAGACTGCAGCGTAAATCACGTCTAAATCGGCACGTGTGACGCCAGCGCAAGACCGTGACTGTACTCCAGACACCTCGGCCAGCTTTAGTCATTACTAATACTAACAGCATTGACACGTCTTTATCTGCAACTACTACAGAGGTGTCATCATAAATATGTTATGAGCATTTAGATCATTTTTAAATATTATAAATAACAAGGGGCTTAGTATGGATCCTTGAGGGGCACCAACTGTAGTATGAAGAGTTTCTGATGAATGTAAATTAATGCTTACTAGATGTGGTCTATTATTCAGGTAGTTATAGAACCAGTTGAGTGGTATTTCGGAGCTCTTAATTTGAATGATTTGCACATTAGTTACGATCAAAACCATTTTCTCCACCCCAAAAATGAATCACAAGAGACCGGAAGCAAGAAGTAGAGATGAAAAAAATACAGTATTAGACATTTTTTCTATTAGACCCGTGTATATTGTCTATATTTATTTATTTCTGGCATCCTACAATATTTTCTCTCGCCTTCTTTGGTCATTAAGCCACTGTTTTATAAATTACTTAAAAAATTCTTAAATAAATCCCTGCGCCAAAAGAGAGGTTGGTTTTTGAAAAAAATAGTTTTGCAAATCAAAAAAATGTCCGCTAAGGAAATATTAATCTGAAAATTAAATTGTTAAATATAAGACATATTAGTGGTAATTCTATAACTGCATTTGTTAAATTTACCCATGCGCCAAATTATCGTAAATTAACATTAAAATATATTCTACAAAATGAAAATTATCGTGTGCGTTAAAAATACGACAATTATTTTACAATCTTTTATAAAGTAACCTTTAAGTATTGTGGTTTAACACTGAAATTTAACAATAGGAGTTAAAATTTTGCATGAGAAATGGTTTTAGAATATAATTTTCAATGGTTTATTGGAACTAATATGTTAAAATTAAAATATATTTGTTACAGATTAAAGTCACTTTTTAAACAGGCTTTAGAATAAACATGCTTTAAAATTAAACATATTCTTTATAGAATTACCACTATTATGTTAGAAAAATTTACGATTCGGGATAAAATCTGATTTTTGCGTCAAGGTCAAACAACAGTTTTCTGTTTATATATTTCTACAGACACCTGAGACATTGCTATTGATGTTGTGTCTACTTATCTCGTCTGTCTCAGGATTATTAACCTGTTACTACAAAAATCTATAGAATAATTAAATTAGTAAACCATTTAAAAACAATTTTCACTATTGATATAATCAAATATGAATAAACCCTAGAAAACGTGTTGACATTTCACGCAAAATGGTCCTTTGCTTGTCCTTCATGCATATAGTATAAATGAATATCAAATGTTTTTTCGTGTACCAGAACAAATCCATTAAGTATTCTTCTTTATTAAATGCCTATTACAATAGAATAGTGGCCCGCCTTGCCAAAGAGATAAAAGAAATTTATAATATTTTCCATGTATTTTTCTTTACTCATATCGAGAAGAACCACACCACAGCCACAGATAGGAAATCCCTAACAATATGAAAGTTGCATTCTATCATTATTAAATAATAACCACAAGATACTGTATTATTATAAAATTCACAAGAGAATTACTAGTATAAATATGATATAACAGGTCTACAAAATATTTAAAATACACAGGATGTCTGAAAAGTCTGTACAAGAAGTATGTGTGTTGAGGTATTAAACATAGTATATGAAGGAAGATTGAAAATTGGCATCGTATCGTGGGCAGTGTGCACTGTTTACCGCACGAATGCTAGATGTAAATGAATTATCTGATATCTTAATGCTTACGCTGACGAGCGACAGCTTGCCTGCCTCTGATTTACATTGTAACGTTGCCATTTAAGAGATCTATGTCTAATGATTCAGTACACAATCTGTATATTCCAGGAGCAATAAGTCCGAAAAACTGGCAGCGTCATTGTTCTTTTTTTACATCGCATTAGTCTGCTATGTTTTGCATTGAACCTCACTAAACCTTTCTACATTATACTGAGTGTCAGGCACTTGTCATTTTCGTAAACTGGACCAATGATATTTTTTAATCTGAAGTAATATGTTAAGTGCATTAAAAAATCTGAATGAATATGTTTTACCCAGAACAGAGTTTATTTTGATTGTTATTTAACAAAATTGTTACAGTTAACCACATGGTTGGCTGAAATAGATGTTTTTTTTTTATTGTTCAGCGGTCTCGATTTATATGTTTTTATGACTAGCCGATGTAGACAAGGTTGAATCTGCTTGTTTTTATTT
Organism: Rhamnusium bicolor; assembly: GCA_029963845.1. Classification (NCBI taxonomy): domain Eukaryota; kingdom Metazoa; phylum Arthropoda; class Insecta; order Coleoptera; family Cerambycidae; genus Rhamnusium; species Rhamnusium bicolor. The sequence goes on along the minus strand of JANEYF010000645.1, from coordinate 240,952 downwards.
ACCTGTGTAGTTGTATCCACTTAATTCCTTTTTCTTTACTGTTTCTTTATGATTATCCAGCATGAACTTGTGCTTGAGTGACAAGTGATTTTTATTAGTTCACCCACTCCCCCTTTGGCGAATGTTGAAAGCGCGGAATGCCGCAGGGAGCAATTTATTTTGTTTAGTCGCCAACTTCCTTTGCTGTATTTTTGGTCCATTTTGAAATTTCATTTTGCCAATAGGTACGTCTTTATACTACTTGCCATTTTCTCTATCTTCAAGAAGAAACAAACGCTCCTCATATTTTTTCATTTTTCTATAAACGTTTTGTAGAGTCTTAAACGACACAATCTGAGTTCGTTCTATTAGCAATTAACCACTTTGATTCTACACATTTTTAGTTTCAACTTGATCAGTTTTTACAAAAAATTGGGCAATACTCTACTCTTCCAGTTTTGTTTCCCAAAATGTCTAATTCCTTCTTGAAAACGCCTTCACCTGTTTACAACTTGGTTTATTTATTACAAATCCTGGCAATGCAAAAATTATATTAGTTTACTGTTTAATGTTATTTTTTTAAGAGGATTGGTTAAAAATTTCCATCTGATACAATTTTAAAATCCCATATTTATATATACAGGGTGTTTGATTTATCGTTCTACAGCCTATAATTTTTAAACTAATTGTGATATCAAGAAAACGCATAGAGTAAAAGATTTCCGCCTTCCTCAAGCTAAATTGTAACGTTTTCAAAAAAACAAAAAAAGCATCGTTTTAAATTCCAACAGTTGAAAGGAGCCGCCAAAAATTTAATTTTTTTTTCAAATTTTAAAATATCCACACCATATTTAAAATCACCGTTCAAATTCAACGCCAGCTTGGTAATAAAGTTATCCGCTTAAATCATCGCTAACTGCATTTATTTCGATTTTTCGATTTCATAGAGTTTAACTGTTTGATTTATCGTTCAACAGCCTATAACTTTTAAACTAATTGTGATATCAAGAAAATGCATAGAATAAAAGTTTTTCCATCTTCCTCGTGCTAAATTATAACGTTTTCAAAAAAACAAAAAAGTATCGTTTTAAATTCCAAAAGTTGAAAGGAGCCGCCGAAAATATTATTTTTATTCAAATTTTAAAATATCCAAACCAGATTTAAAATCATCGTTCAAATTCAACCCCAGCTTGGTACTAAAGTTATCCGCTTAAATTATGGCTAACTGCATTTCTTTCGATTTTTCGATTTCATAGAGTTTAACTGTTTGATTTATCGTTCTACAGCCTATAACTTTTAAACTAATTGTGATCTCAAGAAAATGCACAGAATAAAAGTTTTTCCACCTTCCTCAAGCTAAATTATAACGTTTTCAAAAAAAACAAAAAAGCATCGTTATAAATTCCAAAAGTTGAAAGGAGCCGCCGAAAATTTTATTTTTATTCAAATAAAATATCCACACCAGATTTAAAATCACCGTTTAAATTCAGCACCAACTTGGTAATAAAGTTATCAGCTTAAACCATGGCTAACTGCATTTCTTTCTATTTTTCGATTTTATAGATTTTAACTGTTTGATTTATCTTTCTACAGCCTATAAGTTTTAAACTAATTGTGTAATTAAATATATTAACAATAATAGATCTTTATTAAGCAGTTTGAGACTTTGCAAGTGTGTATTATGTGTAGGAATTCGAATGAACCTCAATAGTATATAAAACTATAAATTTGTTTTGATTACGAAAATTCAAAAATTAGTATAGGGGATTTTTCATTGATTCCATTAGAATGGTCCTTTTTCTGGGTTAATCTGTCAAAAATTGACTGTTTGCCTACGCTCCTGTTGCTCTGAATTTTCGAATTTTAAAATTAAATTTATCCACTGGCATAAGACCAATCTTTCCTCTTTCGATCGAGACATCGACTGCGGATTCATATAGTATCGTTACGTCAAATAAAAATTTCATGTCTACAAAATTTATTTTATTTATATTTGAGCACAGAACTATTTTGTATAGTTCAGTGTATTTTTTTTCACTTTCAACTATAAAATGGTCTAGAAATGAAAATAAAATGAAAACTCAAGTCTCATTATACTGGGTGTTCTATTTAGATATTCTGTTATGTTACATTTTGTGTTCCTTTTAAATTTCGTCTATTTTTTTTATTTGCTTTTTTTTCGAAAACGTCATGATGCAGCATGAGGAAGGCGAAAAACTTCTTCTGTGTATTTTTTTAATATCTCAATTAGTTTAAAAATTATAAACTGTAGAAATCAAACAGTTAAATTCATTAAATTCAAAAAAAATCGAAAGAAAATGCAGCCTTGAATTGATCGGATAACTATTACTAAATTGGGGTTGAATTTGAACGGAGATTTTAAATTTGGTGTGGATATTTTAATATTTGAAAAAAAATTGTTGCATTTTTATATCACATTACTTTAAAAAGATATAGGCTGTAGAACAATAAATCAAACAGTTAAAAATCTTTAAAATCGAAAGAAAATGTAGTTAGCTATGATTTAAACGGATAAACTTTATTGGTAGTTGTGGTTGAATCTGAATGGTGATTTTAAATCTGGTGTGGGTATTTTAAAATTTGAAAAAAAAATTAAATTTTCGGCGGCTCCTCTCAGCCTTTGGAATTTAGAACGATGCTTTTTTGTTTTTTTTTTAATGTTATAATTTAGCTTAAGGAAGGCGGAAAAACTTTTACTATTTTATTTTGTTGATATCACAATTAGTTAAAAGTTATAGGCTGTAGAACGATACATCAAACAGTAAAAATCTTTAAAATCGAAAGTAAATGCAGTTAGCGATGATTTAAGCGGATAACTGTATTACCAAGTTGCGGCTGAATTTGAACGGTGATTTTATGTCTGGTGGAATATTTTAAAATTTGAAAAAAAAAAAATTTCAGCGGTTCCTTTCAACTTTTGGAATTTAAAACAATGCTGTTTTGTTTTTTTTTTTAAACGTTATAATTTACCTTGAGGAAGGCGGAAATACTTTTACTCTATGCGTTTTCTTGATATCACAATTAGTTTAAAAGTTATAGGCGATAAAACGATAAATCAAACAGTTAAAGTCTTTAAAATCGAAAAATCGAAAGAAAAATGCATTTTGTTAGCCATGATTTAAGCGGATAACTTTATTAACAGGTTGGGGTTGAATTTGAACGGTGATTTTAAATCTGGTGTGGATATTTTAAAATTTGAAAAAATAAATAAAATTTTCGGCGCCTCATTTTAACTTGTCATTGAAAACGATGCTTTTTTTGTTTTTTTTTTTTCGTTATAATTTAGCTTGAGGAAGGCGAAAATACTTTTACTCTATGCATTTTCCTGACATCACAATTAGTTTAAAAGTTATAGGCTGTATAACGATAAATCAAACACCCTGTATAGAGAAAATCAAAGGTTTGTGTAAAATTTTAGCATAATTTAGCATTGAAAAATAATTAATTATGCCTCTGTTCTTAATTCATATTAGCTAACTATATTTACTGAAATAAAAAATCTGTGATTTTAGGTTTTGTTGAATTATAACTGACGTTTCAGTTGTCAAACCAGTACTGTGTGCAAGTTTTTTGCACTAAGCCATTGTACTAATAAAACGTTCAACAAAGGAAACATACTTCCATTGTTTTCTTTTTCTTATTTATTTATATGGTTTTCAAAGAATGCATTATTTTTAGTTTTTCTGATATTGTGTGTTGAAAAATGAGATGGTAAAACTACTTTATTACAGAACAATAATAGTCCAGGAACCAGCGACCGAAAAGCCTACCATGATTTCTATGAGCAAATTTCTAATTTCCTAGTATTCTCGTACAATTGCCAAAGCTTGAACTAAATCTCTGGTTGCTCTCAGTGGGTGGAGTCAGGGTGGCAGGCGGCAATGGTTGCAAAAAAGAGGTAAATTACGTCATGTTTGTAAAGCTGATATTTTTTTAGCATCTAATGATGTTTTATTCTGGAAAAATATACTGCCAGACGTCTACGTGGAGGTAAAAGCTATTGATAACCTAAATACATACATATAATAAATAATACATATAATAAATTGTATTATTTAAAACAAAAATTAAGTACTTTATACTTGCAATATTATACTGAAAATCTGGGTCTAACATTCCGCCAAATACTGGGAAATAAGAAATTTGCTCACAGAAATCAGGTAGGTTTTTCGGTCTCTAGCTCCCCGTCTATAACTCCTTATGAACCGTAGACAAGATGTTGAGACCATTAAAATTCTGTCTCCCTAGTTATGGCACGTGATATAAAAAATTATAATTCTCTGTCTCTTTCTTATAAGTATGTAGACATATGGATTTACTTTGTGTTGCGACCGTTAATTTTGCCCTATCACGTGGCCATAAGATGAACAACCGCAGATCTTGCATGATTCTTTGTTAGATTCCTGTTACTAATTTAGGTTTAACTAAAGGAATTAAACAATATCATTAATAATATAATATCTGGCAAAAAATGTGCCGAGAAGTTAGAAGTTACACACTGTTTAAATATGCCTTTGTCTAACATATGAGTTTGTGTATGTTGCACAATCTTTAAAGGCATGGTTCAAGGTAAAAACTCGATAACTGAATATTAATCGGGATTTTATAAAATAAATACATACATAGTATGTGCTGTTATATTTTTGGCATTAGAGGATACATTTCTATTTTAATAGATATGAAATCTCATCGCCATTGCAAAAATTAATATAAAGTAACCAAAGATTTACAATAAATTATTATTATAAATTAACTTAATACAAAGAAGATAAATGAACCCCGTAATTCAAATGCTTTTGGATTTGTCTAATTTGACCAAACTACTTTGTCAAAAGTGACATAATTGACCAATATTTTTCTTTTCATCTTTAGCATAATCAATCACAATGAAAATCTGTCATAACATTTGCTTATTTATTATCAATGAATAATTTTCAAATAAATTATAAATATAAAAGTATACAATTTTAATATACAAAATATTTCATATATTAGGATATGCATTTAAGACACCGGTGTGAAGTCAGCCAAAACATAGCAGCCAATTTACCGAAAGGACCCGAATGTCCATAGGCGTACATAACAAAAATGGTTATGGCAAAATTTTATACAAAGAAAAATAGGAACAATGGAGTACGCACTGGGCATTGACACAGAATATGCAACAGAAGTGGCACGTGAGATTTGCAAACCGTGTAATGGGGGTAAATTTCCATTGTAATAAATAAATAAAACAGACAAAAGCGAGAACGAAACTGAATCGTTAAATTAAGATGGGAATAAATATATGGCTAAAATGACAGAGCGAAAGGTGATTCACTTGATGGCCGTCTAAGGGGTGGAAACACATCCCTATATGATATAAATAATAATAAATAATAATAAATATAAGATATAAACGAAAAGCGAGTTTCACATGTACATGGAGCAGAAAATAAGTTATGACAAAACATACTCGAAGCTGATGTACTTTGCGTTACGTACGTTCAGAAAATATACTTTCGTACATACATTCACAGAATCAATTTTGTTTCTTAACAAAAGTTGTCCGTTGAGCGGTTCTGAGCATAATCTGTAAAATAAAATATTTTGTCAGACGTACGTTTAGAAAGTAATGCCGATTTCTTTGTAACAAAATTGTTTATGTACCCCCCGAATTGAAAAATTTGCAGGACCAGTTTTGTTCCTTAACAAAATTTGTATGTTGGGTACTGAGCATTATCTGTAGGATAAAATAGGTTGTCAGACGCACGTTTAAAAAGTTATAACGCTTATGTTATACTGCTTGTCGTCTCTCATGTTTTCTGTCTCCTTTGTTAGTTTACAGTTGACTTTCCATTTCCTTCCTATATGTATGAATATTTTTCTAATAGGGGGGTAATTTTTTCCACCCTTTAGACGGCTTGCAAGTACATCAGTTCCTAGTATATTATTCCTTATCATATTGTTTGTATCTTGCGTTCATTTAAAGTTGACTTTTCATTTACTTCCTATACTTATTAATATTTTTCTAATATATGGGTGTATTTTCATCCCTTAGACTGCTTGCAAGTACATCATTATAAATTATCCACCCCTTATCATTGTTATTATTGCCTATAGAAGAAAAAGTTTTAAATAAAAGTTGTGTGGTTATGACTGAATTTTGTTAAAATGTCATCAAAAGTACAGTAGCGTACAGATTTCAGGAGATATAAAAAAAATATTTTTTTTTAAAATAGGATACCCTGTATATTATTAAATTTTTGAAATGATCCTTTGTTCCTGATTCCAAAAATATATATGTTACCTCTACCATGTACCGTTTTTGAGTTATTAAACGTCGAATATCTTAGTTGTACTAGTTGCTGTAAATATCATAAAGTTAACATTATTAAAGTGAGCTATGAAAATGACAACTATTATGTTTGATAAGTGACATTTCTTTAATGAAATAATCAAAATGGTTTACAGTGAGGAAGAAAGAAACCAAATATTTATACAAAATAGATAACAAAGATTTATTTAGGAAATTTAAATATAAATAAATGATAACTCATAAAAGATGTTCGATGTGTCCACCATTATTGTCAATGCATAATTGATAATGTCGTCTTATATTTATAATTGCACCGGAAATGGCTTTGCTTTGCTTTGTCATTTTGCCATATTTTCACTCCCGTCTTAATTTAATGTTGGCATAGTTTCGTTCTCACTTTTGTCTTTTTTATTTATTTATTACAAGGGAAACTTACCCGCATTACACGTTTTGGAAATCTCACGTGCCACTTCTGTTGCATATGTCCAGTGCGTATCAATTTTGCCATAAGCATTTTTGTTATGTACGCCTATGGACATTCGGGTCCTTTCGGTAAATTGGCTGCTAACTTCACACCGGTATTTAAGACTTAATATGTTTTTTATATTGGAATGCTAAACAGGATGTACGAATTAGAATCATAAGGCCTTAAATCTACAGAGGTGTTAGATGAAGAAACCCCAGTCCCTAATATTCTAACTAAAGTAAAAAAATTACCTTGTAGTTCGAAATTATCTATTGCGACATTAATATTAATATATGTGTTTTGTTTTAGGTAAGTACGCTGCCATTTTCTACTTAGAAACTATTACGACTCTTGGGTAAGTACACAAGTACACCATAAAGATTGTTCTGGATTAATACAGTTCATAATTAAAACATAACATGAATGTCAAAAGCTATTCTATATTTGGCATTTTCATGATTTTTTTTATTGAATCAGTTACAGAAGCAGTATTAACACAACTGCAAAATTAATAAACTCAAGCAATTGACAAAATTGAAAATATTTGAATTGAGGAGTTTTCATTGCAAATTGGTATCGAATAGAATACAATATACACTGTTACCGTAAAATATGGAATAAATTCATTATTTCTTAAACTAAAAGTATTTAGAAAAGATCCTCAGATACGTCGATTTTTAATTTCAATTGCGCACATTATTCATTATTTTTTGGTTATGACGTGGTTATTGTTTCCGTTATGACGTCCACGATATATTTTTTTATGGAACACCCTTTATATCTCAACAGCTGATTCCAAATATGTATCACACTTAGGATCCAAAATTGATAAGTTGGAAGATATGGCCATTAAAAAAAAAAACAAGTAAAAATGTAAAATAATCACGTTTTTTTTTTAATTTTTGAAGTAGGCTAGTTTTTATTTAGTTTCTTGTTTTATCATTATCGCCTTTGACACTTGATAATACTTTACACCAGTAGTGGTTTCTTAATTATTGTTGTCGATTTATTTTAATTTATAACATGAGTGTATATGTACAGCAGAGAATTGAAAATCTTACGATGATTGGGTTTGGTGATAGGATGTAAACTAAACAAAAGTATGTAATTTATTTAATACTAAATATGCAGAACGACCCATAACTCAATCGACAGTGAGTAAAATTGAAAACAAATTTAGACAGACTGGTACGGAGGAAGTTTACTCAAAACAGGTCACTCAGGTGTTGACGAGGATACAAAATTAAATGTTTTACTGGCTGTTGAAGAAAATCCACATGCCAGCGTTCGACAGGTTAGTCGCAATTATGATGTTACTAATATAAAACATCAGTACATACAGTATTAAAATTAGAAAAATGGCATCCCTTTAAAATTCAGCTTGTGCAAGAACTAAGTGATGATGATCCAGATCGAAGGGTACAATTTTGTGAAACAATGATGAATATGTGCTATGTGTTCCTCTTCTGATAAAAAATATTATTTCCTCCGATGAATGTACTTTCAAATTAAATGGTGAAGTGAATCGTCAGAATTGTAGATACTGGGCAAGGGAAAACCCTCGATGGATGCGGGAACAGTACACACAGTATGCTCAAAAGGTAAATGTGTGGGCGGGAATTGTAAGAAATAGAATCATTGGACCCTATTTTTTCGATGGAACTGTAAACGAACCATCATATCTCCAATTCTTAATGGGCTATCTCATCCCACCGTTATTACATTTATTCTCCAGTAGAATAAATCTTGGAAATGTGGACGAAAGCATGTGGTATCAACAGGATGATGCATCTCCCCATTATGCAGCAGACGTTCGAAGGTATCTTGACCAAATATTTCTAAACAGGTGGATTGATAGACGTGGACCCATCGAATGGCCACCAAGGTCACCGGGCATTAATCCATTAGATTATTGTAACGGCCCACCACCTGTCGTGTATTTAGTTTATACTCTGGTCACTATGGCATCAATGTGACACCCCATCCCACCCTCGTATATACTTTTATTTTATTAATTTTATTATTTAATTAATTTCCATTTTTTATGTCTTACCCTGTCGCGAAGCGACAGGTAATACCTAATTAATTGGCCTTTTTCGTGATCGTCTAGTTTTAGTGGTAGGACCCCAAATTTGTGTGTTATTGTAACCTCCCAGGTACGTTTATAAAGTTTGGTATTACTTTGTTTCGTTTATGAGATTTATTTGATTTAATTGGATTACCTATTTTTACCAATTATTATGAACCTTAATCTGTTCTGCTCTAATATATGTTTTAACAATGAAAATTGTAAGTAAGATTTAACTTTATATTTATTATCACTAATTTGCTTAGAATTCACTTTTGTACCTGAAAATAGAAACAATTCAGGGAAACTAAAATAACGTTTTAACAAACTTTATTTCTGTACGTAGACAACTACACGAAAAACATTACATTTATCTAGTTGAACCTGCAATGTAACAAAACCTTGTTACATGCGGCAGAAACTTCCGCCCTGTACTGGAAGTAACATAATATGTAAAACCTAACAATGGGTGCAAGAGAAAATTCTCTTGTATGTAAGTCCCGAATGTCCTCTGCCAAGCTAGACGGACAGACGCAAATAACAATGCTATTAGCTGAAGCACGGGTTCAATGCCGCAGTAAAACATTACTCTAAATACAAATAACACTGCCAATTAATATTCGTTAGGACAACTGTCCAGATGTTTGTTAGGCTTATGGAATACACCTCGCCGTCAAGGCTTAAACCAAGGTGAAACGAACTACCTCGTAGTGTTTTGTAAAGTGTTGACAGGCGTCAATTGCATCCAGGACAGACGTACGTAGGTGGTGGCCATAAGACATTAAACGATATCCGCTGGGTGTCCACCACCGGATCTCGAAAGATAAGTTCCCATTGTCAACACCTCAGAGGGTTGAATGAACTAGCATATTGTATCATTGACATCTGGCCGTACCGACCTAACAGTTGATCGCTCGAGCCTCGCATATAAGGAGTGAAATTTGATAATGTTACATTGCAGATTCAGCTGGACCCTATTTATTATTTACATCATCATATTGTTAAACCTGACCTAATATTGATACGGACAAATGAACGAAAGTTCCAACCACTGATACCTGATTTTATTTTAATTAGTATTAAAAGTACGAATTATTTATGAACTTTTATTGAGAAATGCCTTGAGATTTTATGCAGTTTTGTCAACGTTTTCAAATATTTAAATGAATACTGTGTGTTCTTTTACAAGACGAATAATTTAGACTCTATAGTTTTACAGCTATTGAATAAACACGTTTTTCTGGCCAAAATTATAAGAAAATGATTTAACCTTTTTTTATGTAATAATTAATTTGGAATTTAATGGGATAAATGCTTGGAAATAATTTCGTTTTATGTAAAAAAAATATAGGAAAAATATTCACGATGAAGCAGCCCAGGGTGTTTTCTAAGAATCACGCATCTATGTTGTGAAATCGTAGCAGATCAACGAATGAATTTTCGTTTTGTGCTGTTATGACATCCATCTTGTGAAAGTGGACACTGAATCATACATTGTAGAGATATGCCATTTTCACACACCACACCACACCACATACAATCCAGTGTGAGTCTAATATTCTTTGCAATTTTTTAATGGTAATAATATGTTTAAAATAACGTATTTAGACATTTTCTTCTAAGAATGTAGTTTTGAAATTATATTGAATGTGTGGTATTATGGTATGTTAATCTTATCAGGGCATTGTTTTTATTTAATTCTGTGTAAATCTTTTCAGTCTTATAAAAGAGAACGCAGTTGTCAGAGAATAATTATTGTATAATATGAGTTTCATATTTCACAATTTTTCACAACCTTATTAACTACTGAAGCAACTAAATCGACACATTATATGACCTGAAAAATTTTTTTCTTACAAATTGAGCATAAATGTTTTATTTATTCAGTAACGGATTAACTAATACTAATATGTCAAAAATAAAAAAAAATGTTTTTTAAGAAAAATGAGTTGCATATAAGAAGTAACGCTAGGTTATTAAGGAGTCAAGAATACCGCATTGAACTGATTGATTGAATAATGATATTTGGTCTTCCATGTGAAATATTACATTACCTACATGTAAGACTAACGTTGCATTTTTGGCACATGGTTCTGGCACTTGTAGAATGAACCTCTCGTATTTCGCCTCATAGCCTCACTTACTAGAAGTTCTTTCTATGTCCATTTCACTATCCCGAGTAGTAGTCTTTCCAAGTTTGTAGCCAGGCAGGAACATACTCTGTCAAAATCAGTAATAGCAATGAAGCATATAATTTCATCTGCTGTTATTTTGGATTAGGGAAACTTTTAAACAATGCATACTTGGCCGTTTCAGTAACAATATGCTCAATAATTTCATCATCGAAGAGTTTCTCGTGAATTTCAACACTAGTCATGTCACGATATTTGCTGTAGTCTGATTTAGTAAATTTTCTGCCTTATAGTTCTACAAGATCCACATCAACCCATGAAATATTATCAGAAACATTGATTTTGGAACCTTTTGCAGCTTTACTTTGACCTGTTTTGAAAACACATAAAGCAGTTTGTTCTTCAAAATTAGAATCAGCGTCTGTTTCATTACCAGCATTTTCGATAATTTCTAGAATTCGTTTACTTCAACTCAATTTTAAATCTCAGCTGGCTGCCACTCAAATTATCTATCTATCTTTTTCCAAATTTTCGTCAGTCAAAATATTATCGTTAGGTGACTCTGTGATCAAACGCAACAAACCTAGATAGCTTATCACCAATTTTGCGCTACCATATGAAAAAAAATGACTATATAGTTTAGTAGTCAAATTAAATATCAACTTTCTTATATAGTTTGTATAATACTTACTTTAGCTGCAGGTACGGTTGTTATTTGGAAGTAATTTTTGATTCCGGTGTTCCTCGACACTTGGCCACCAACAGTCACTAATATTTAGACCACATTTTCCCCAAATAGAAGGGTTGGTAGGACAAAACCTATAGAATGGCCTGCAAAGTCTCCATATCTAACCCCACTCGATTTTTTCTTGTCAGATTATGTAAAGTGTCTACAAAGACGGGCCTAACAACATCAAATCATCATTATAAACGTTCGGAAAGAGTTTAATTTTCTTAAAAAAAGTTTTTAATCTAATTAAAGAAGTTCTATTAATTTTGATCTTATTTGTCTCAAAATGCGCTCTATTAAATGTCGCAATCTAAATTATAGGGTGTCATTTATCGATAAGTTCATAACTTTGACAGAGATGGCCCTATAAAAGATTAAAATGCCTCAAAAATTAAAAAAAAAACTATTTGACATGTTCGAGAATTTTTACGGAAAATTACTTGTAAGAAATTTTTCGATTGTATGTGTTATTTTAGGATCACGCTATATAATAGCTAATATAACTACTAAATAACTTAAAAGATATGAAGTACATATTTAACAAAAATATGTTTTTCAATGGTAAGATATTTCAATAACACGATTTGTATTACTGGCTAATCCTTTGTTTTGTATGTAGACATTGTTTTTATTGAATTCCGCATAATATCAGATCCTGTAAAGCTTGTTTGTAAAAAAAAATAGTAAAATATTACGTTAAGATTCTTTTGTGTAAGCTTGTGTACATAAATGGATAAAGAGTATTAAGAAAGTAGTAAAATTGACAATGTTACATAACTACATATTAACTAATTCACACTAGATCAAAAAGTCAAAAAAATTAACAATTAAAGTTACATATTTTGTAAAAATAGGGGTATGTGTGGACACTTCTTATTTCATACTTTAATTCCCCCTTTTTTAAATTTCTTTTAAAAATCGTTTTGGGCGAGAACGTGGTTTGGGGATTCTGGACCTCCTGTATACATGTGTACGATTGTACACATGACAGCTGATTAGTATCTTATGTTACATTTGACACTCACATTATACAGATATATAAAGAGTATCCAGAAAGTAATCTCCTGAAATGAATCCTGAAAGATTGACAAACTACTTTCTGACACCCTGTATATATAGTGTTACATTTCAAATACATACACCGCCAGTATTTATGCAGAAATAAGAAGGAATTATACCCCCATGGTTTCAAACGAAACTAAAAAATAAAATGTACTTAATTAAAAAAAAAAAAAATTATAATTTATAACTCGAGTAATTTTTTAATTAACATGTAATTAAGTTCTTTATTTTATAGGAATATTACATTTTCTTAACACCGATAGCTTATGAAAACTAGCATTGCCTTCGACCTATTTATGTTTAAATATAAAAATACTAATAAATATTTTATGATTTATCAGTAAAGTTTTTGAATTTTTTATTATTTTTATATCCCCCTAAAGGTCATATCTAGATAAACCACTGTACGTAAGATTGATTATTTAAGAATCATATTTGCAAATCAATCAAAAACAGTGGATATTTTCAGTCAAACAATTACACATTCAGTACGAAGAAATCAAAAACAAGAGTAAAATAATGTTAGCGTTGAAGATATAGCAAAAAGTTATTTGAAACAGATTGTTCAGAGTTCTAAGGTAGGTTCCATAAATCTAGCATGAGTTGATTGTCTAGTTTGCCAAATATACCTTATTACAGTTTTAACAACTAATATCGTAAATCTTCGACCTTTTATTTCAATTTTGTCTCTTAGATTGTCTAAAATGTGTAATTTATTTCTCGATGTAATAACTACTGTCTTTGAAAACTTTACCAAGACCACGTATTAACATTGGTTTGTAAGGAATCGACAATAATATTATCTCTCTCATTTTGAAAGATCGAAAAATTTCCTTTAGTTTAAAATTACAAAATACCCCTGTGTTTGAAATTCAGTTTTTTTTTTTAATTTTAGGGTTTTTTTGTCATTTAATGGCCGTATTTATTGCGTCTAAAATTAAAATTTTCTTGAGGATTAATTATAAATAATAGCTAGATGAATTTAGATGAAAAATTCAGAATATATCAACGAAATTATGAAATGTATTTTTTTTAATTTTCTTGATTGTTAATAGCAAATAATATTTTACGTTTTTTTGGAAATTTCGGTCAGATATACGATAAATTCTTTTTCTAACATTTCGGTGTATTAAACCATCATCAGAGTACTACAATATTTTAAAACACAGTTATGGTTATGTTATGTACTTACACTATTATTTATTAGGTGTTTATTTTAAATTTTGTTATATGTTAGGTGTTATTTGTTTGCCTGTTTTAACTCAAAAATTGCAAAAATTTAAAAAAAACGGAGTTTTTTCAGAAATCTTCGTATATTCCTAAAAAAATGTATTCTTGCATCATGTAAACAATTGTTCTTATACTCCAAAAATATGTACGGCTCTGCCTATATGTATATTACGTGGTTCATATTAGCCAATGTAATTTATTATCTTAATATACGGAGTTTGATTTTCGATTCTCGGTATACTCATCCAAGAGACAGTTTCGCCGTAAGTGCTGAAATGGAACTCAGGAAAACTGTTATATAGTAATGAATTGTATAACTTTGCTCTTTGTGAGTTTGCGATAGTAAAAAGTAAATAAATTTATGTCCTATGGATAAAGAGATAAGCCTCTACGTTATGTCTTACAACACGGCTGTAAGTCACTCGTGTCGTTGCCTGATAAATAATCGACTGTTATAAACTATAGAAAAAAACCTCGTGGCAAGAATATATTTGTTTAAACTCGTGGCCTAAGCTGCTTGAAGCTGAGCCATCGTTAATATATATTCTCTCCTACCCACAATATGAAAATAATAAAAAATAAACGATAAAATATTTTTGCGATTTTGGGGTCTAGCCAAACTGCGAATATATCGTAACTGTTCTAGTAAATTACGTCTATTTCCATTTAGACCTACCTCTCTAATGCATGTGTCATCATCTCACCGTACCTACACATATTTGTCTACTCTTGATGTTACTGGAAAAATAATTATTTTCATATGTTTCTGTTGGACACATCCCAAATGTGAAATGACAAATATAGTCCAGACATCACATGATTTTTAATTTTTTTAATACTATGAATTGATAATAAATTTTCTTCTAGTGCAAATTATATACGAATATTATCTTATTTACATATTTATATTTATATGCATATGTTTAACATAAATTTATTATATAATAATTATTTTATCAATCATTCCCTTAAATTTTAATTTGTTTATGTAATAACTAATAAGTCAGTCCAGCTGTATGAGTAACCTTCCTCTTTTGGATTGCCTAAAACGTCCAGAGGCAGACCTATACAAACATCTACAATATTTAGTAGGCGTTTCAAAGAACAACTTTATAAGGTATGAGTATATTATGTAAACGTTTGGAAATTATTTAATAGATATTAAAATTTTAAATAGTTATACTCATACCATTAAAATGGTAAATGGAGGATATTAAATAAGTATACCTGTAGAACAATTATTATTGACGCAAATATAATCCAAGGTAATTAACAACGACGCGCGTGGGTCAAGAGATAGGGAGGTCAATTAGAAATTTCACTGTATTACCTACCTTTTTAAAGTGATTTAAATTCCAAGTCGATCCTCCGGTCTTTTTGAGATGCAAAGTGGTCAATTACTTTTTCATTAAAGTCTTTTATCTTCTTTATTAATGCCCTTTCTATGGTAAGCATAGCTAAAGAAGATAACCCTTCCTGACCCATGGTATTTCTTAAAAATGTCTTTATTCTTTTTAAGGTGGAAAAACAACGTTCACTTTCGACGGTAGTCGTAGGGAGAGTACACAAGATTTTTAACAGTTTGACACTTTCAGAAAAAGTATTGCACAAATTATTGTTAATAAAAAGCTGTAACAAAGCAACTGCACCTTCACTATTGGAAAAATCTTCTCGGCTATATAATACTTCTAATTCAGTTTTAAGTTTCAAATAATTTATGACTGGATACTCCGTTTTAACTAATTTAAACATATCTTGAGGAAAGCTTTTTTTATAATCTTAAATCGATCTGCGTGAAATAACTGAGACACTGCTAAATGATTACTGAAGCCAAACCTGTTTTTGATCTCAGATGTAATTATATCACAAACTTCTAATGAAATTCTCCTTTTTGATTCTTCCGTTTTACATCTCTGGGCAAACTGCATGGATGTCTCCTCCAAATAGTTATTCAAAATTTTGTTTCTGATGTCTTCAATTTTACTATTAAAAACGCCAATACACTTATTTACTGTTATGACATCGATATTACATTTTTGTAATTGATTGAACAATATATCACAATGAGGCATAACTAAATGAAAAAAAATGTAACCAATAAAAAAAATGTTCATTTTGTAAGTAGTTTTTTAAACCAATAGCTTGGTTTAGAGTGTTGTTTTCTGATTCATTATCAATGATTTTTTCTAAACAATCTAATAATTCTGTTTGATAGGTATAAACAGTCTCTATGCACTTTGTATTAAAATTCCATCGTGTTGGAGCCGCTTTAGGTAATCTCACCTTAACAACATTATCTAACACGACTGTTCTGTTTGGCGATTTTCCAAAGAATGAAGAAAAGCTATGTAAAGTAGCAAAAAAATTTTTATGCATTTATCCTGACGATGCTTTGTGTAAAATTAAATTTAGTTGATGAGCGTAACAATGAATAAAATTTGCTGAAAGATAACTTTTTTAATTAAAAATACCTATTAACTTCTTTTTTCTTATCAAGAGATATTTGCTTTATCGTCATATTAGGTTTTGGATGGCCACCATCTTTGAATTTCACTCGGTCTTCATAACCCAACTTATGTCCATCTTTCAGTTTTAGTATATTTTGTACAACACTCATATTTAATGGTAAACACCAAAAACACTGTTTTACTTAATTTCACGACAAGTAGAGATTTACTAATAAAATGTTCACAAATAAAAACATTAAAAACAACGCGACAGAATTTACCGACCAACGCGTACCTAGTCAGCATTAAGACTGCTCCACTGAACTTCGTGCTTTACCGTTTCCGTAAAATGTGTCAGGGACATTGTCCCCGCCAGAGATTTTCTATTTCTTTTGTTTCTGACGATTCGCGCATAAGTCTATTTCACTTTAATTCGTTGTAAATTCGGTCCGTAGCTAGCTTTGAGGACAAGTTGTGGATTGACCCAAGATTTTTAAATTCTGTAAATGAATAATGTAATGAATATGAATGTAGAGGTTCGTTGCTCGGAGGGGATACGAAATCCTGCGATCTAAATATTTGAATAGTATTGTGCATAAAATGAACTAGAAACTTTAATATATTTTTTAAGAATATTAAAAATATATATATATTATATATTTCTAAACTTCAGAAAATGAATATCTCTAATTTTTTATTTGTGTGTGAGAGGTCATTGACCAAATGACCCTATAGAAGAACCGCCAGTGGTAATTAATAGAGACCACATGTCATGTAGTCATATCGCGAATATCAGTAGCAATCTTTTTCATGTGCAAAAATGATATACATTACAAAATACAAGATATCTTACCTTATACTCTTGAGAGATGATTTTTGTAATGTCCAAAATTACTCTATTCCACTATAACAATAGTGGAATAGGATAAAAGTATATCATTAATTGATCTAAATGAATTGGAATTAGAGATCTGGCGCCTCTTAAAAATCCATTTGTAATCTGAATTAGAGATCGGACGGGAGCTAATATAATATTATATTGTAAACACCTATTGAAACATTCTCAAACAACGGATAACCAGAAATTTGTACACGGTAAAGTGAATTTTATTTCATTTTAAAATACAGGGTGGGGGCAATAGTTCGTCCGACTTCGATATGTCGAGTTCTATGGTAGCTGGAAACTTGATTTAAAACAAAGATAAACTAGACAAAAAAGTCTATAACTGGAAATTATTTTCGAATGTACAGGGTGAGCCAAGACGAATTTACAGGGTCAACTATCACTGTAAATTTAAAAATTATTTTTGGCCATCCTGTACACTTTTAGGAAGTGAAAATAGCTGAGTGTCATCACACAGATGTCTCATAACTGGTATAAAACACATTTTTTCTTAAAATCGATAGTTGTGATTGTAGTGATATTTTTAATATACGGTATAATTTCAACAAAAAAATCATTACATCCAAGTGGTTGGGAGAAAGTCAGGAGTGAAAGGAGGCCACAAAGAGGTTTCAAAAAATGTTCTGATATACATGGCATTTCATTTAAAAAAAAAGTTACTTGACCTTGTAGAATCGTCTTGACTCACCCTGTATATTTGAAAACAACTTCCGGTATAGACTTTTTGTCTAGTCCACTTATGTTTTTAAATTAAGTTTCTAGTTATCATAGAACTCGAGATATCGAGGTCGGACGCACTATTGCCAGACCCTGTATAAATAACGTAAACCAGTTTTTGAAAGAATCAAATTCTAAAAGTGCGAGTTTAATTAACCCACTTTTGGAAAAACCGGACCTAAGAAAGAGCAAAATTAAATCAATTAATAAAACCGGTGATATACTGGAGGTAACAAATTATCTCCCCATCTCTCTAATCAATAATATTTCTAAAATAATAGAAAAATGCATAAAAGTCAGACTACTCTCGATCACCTTAATAAATATGAAATTATTATGCCTTGTGCTCGTTGACACATGAGATTCATGATACTCTAAACTGGGGTCTTAAGCCCTTGATGATCTTTTCAGAGCTCGCAAAAGTTTTTGACACAGTGTCTAATTCTAAATTATTGGAAAAACTGAAAAACTATGGCATCTGCGACATAAGCAATGATGAATTATTTGGGGATTATTTGTCAAATAGGCACCAAACAGTGTTATTAACAGTAAAAATAGTGGAAAACTCGTGGAATACGGAATTCCTCAAGAAACAGTTATATGCCCAATTTTATTTCAACCGTAACATAAATGATATGCTATTATAATTAAGAATGCCTGGCAAATTTGCTGCTTATGTAAGTGACACTGCTGTATGCTTCTCTGGTAAAAATTGGAACGAGGTTATAGAAATGGCTGAGAAGAGGTTATACTTAGTAAACAAAAATGGCTTAAATTAAATTTACTAAACCTAGATAAAACCAAAACTAAATTTCTCGCCTTTTCTCTAAATAAAATTAACAAAGCCCATTTAGATAAATTAATCTGACATTAGTTTGAATGCGAAAAGTTCACTCGGTGATCGAGTGGTATTATAATGAGGCAGAAGAAAAATCTTATCTGATATAAATAACAATAATGAATTGCAATTGTATGTTGTGAGGATAATCCGATAAGATAAGAATACTGCAGGGCTCAAGTCATTCATATAAACTTTGTTTCTTATCAAATTTACAGTGTAGGATCAATATCTTCTCAAATACCTGGTAAAGATATATACTTTTTATAAAAAATTTAGGTAAATTAAGTATTGTTTGTTTTTAAATTCTTGCCTGAATGGACTCTGTAAGACCTCCGTTTTCGTAACCTAATTTAACCTTGCCCTCTATACATATGTATACCACTTAGTAATATAGCAAACCTATTAAACTGTGAGGACTGAACGTAATGATTGAGATTAATATATCTGACAGATTTAATGATATAAAACAATTTCAATGGGAGATCAAAGGCTATGATACTATTTAAATTGTTTAAAGCACTTACAGAACACATGATATTTTACTAATAATTGTCATTTTAGAACAAGTGAACATAAATCAACTACTGTTATATTGACATTTATTTTAATCGATTTTTTTTAAAGATTGATTAATGCATATCTTATAAAAACTACACATATCTCTCCAATAAGGTTGTATTAATGGAGAATTTCTCCATAAAAATAAATCTTCCTAGCACTCCCGGATATAAAAGATGTTTTCGAAATGATGTAAAATACTTGATGAGGTATTCCCTCCAGTGATTTCATTCGGGATGCGAAGCGTTGACAATATCGCTTTATTTTGGATTTTATTTACTATCTTCCATATTTCTCTCTAAAATTTGGTACAGTGTGTTCGTAAATTATGAAATAAATTCATTATTTCATAACCAAAAATATTTAGAAGAAATCCTCGTACACGTGGATTTTTAATTTCAATTGCGCACCTTATCCTTTATTTTTTTTGGTTATGACGTTATTAATATTTTTTAAATGGAACACCCTGTATATTTCTCCATTTTTAGATTCTGAATCAATAGCTGATTCCAAAAATGTAGGATAGAACAATATTTTCTGGTTTGGTTTTATAAACTAAGTTTTTTAGATGGCCTTAGAAAATAATCTAATGGATTGAGATCCGGTGACCTGGGTACACGTCTACAAATCCACTTGTTCAGAAATATTTGGTCAAGATACCTTCGAACGTCTGCTGCATAATGGGGAGGAGCACCATCCTGTTGATACCACAGACTTTCGTCAACATTTCCAGGATTAATTCTACTGGAGAATAAATGTAATAACGTTGGAATGAGATAGCCCTTTAACGATTGGAGATATTCCGGTCCGTTTACGGTTCCATCGAAGATGGAATGATTTTATTTCTTACAATTCCCGCCCACATATTTACCTTTTGTAGATACTGTGTGTGCTACTCATGCATGTATCGATGGTTTTCCGTTGTCCAGTATCTACAATTCTGACGATTCACTTCACCATTTAATTTGAAATTCATCCAAGAAAATAATATTTTTATCATTGTTGCCCAATATTGTATCCTCCGATCTGGATCATTATCACTTTGTTCTTGCATAAGATGAATCTTAAAGGGATGCCATTTTTCTAATTTTAATACTGTATGTACTGACGTTTTAGTAACATCATAATCGCGATTAACCTGCCGAGCGCTGGTATATGGATTTTCTTCAACAGCCAGTAAAATGTTTAATTTTGTGTTCTCGTCAACACCTGGGCGATCTGTTTTTGGAAAATCTTCCACAGTACCAGTCTCTCTAATTTTTTTTTCAATTTTACTCACTGTCGAATGAGTTATGGGTTGTTCTGGATATTTAGTATTAAATTAACTATTGCATGATTTTTTTTAATGGGTTGAAAAAAATATATTTACTTGTTCATGTAATTTATTTAGTAAAGTAATATATGGAAACATAAACATGCTATTAAGACTCAAAAAAGGATTTGATGCCAATAGGCATCTTTATGCAAAAACAACAAATATAAACCATGATAAAATAACAGCTATTAGGATGTATGATATTTGAGAAAACAATTAGAATGATTATGAAAACATAAATACACATTACACTTAATACATAATAAAACTCGAGACCATCCTTTGCAATTTGGTAATTTGCAACGTTCTCTATTAGTTTTCCATTCTGGCCAGTGACCAAATTGGTCAGTTCTTACGTCAACAATAGGAGCAGGAGCAGCTGGTCCTCGACGTCTTTTAGATTGTATTGCTATTTCAAACTCATTACTAGGACGTCCACGCTTTCGTATTACTGATTTATTCACTGCAGAGAATCCTTCAGCAATCTCGATTTTAAATTCCGCCAAGCGTAAAGATGGAATTTTTTCCTGTGGTAAAGCCAAGGCAACTCTGCGGTACAAGAGCCAAGCTTCAACAACAAACATGTCTATGAGTTGACATAGAATACGGAATGTCCATTTCTTAGACCTTAGTTTGTTTCTATACAAGCCATTCAATGAATAAGAGGTCCACTCCCCCCATATGAATATTATATTCCGTTACGACATGTGGCACTGTGATTTCTTTGTACATTTTTTCACTAGAAAACCATCTTTTTACTTTGCCAGTCGGTTGTGAACCCACATAAGTTGATAATAAATTGACACATTTATTATCATGCCACTTCACTAATGAAATATTTATATTATCATATGTGCTGACTTTTTCCTCAAATGCTCCTCTGCCTTTTTTTGATAATATTTTGTCCTCAACCATATCGACTTTTGGCACACGGTTTATTCTCACTGTACCGACTGATAAAATGCCGACCTTAGCTAGAAAAATTTGTAGTTTGGGTCCATTGAAATAATTATCAAAATACAGCTTGTAATTGACATTTTTTGGAATTGACCTGGCTAATCTTACTACGACATTTGAACTTACTCCACAATCTACCTCTCCAGTAATCACTTTGTTTTCCTGCCCTATATAAAATTCAAAGTCATAGGCTATACCGGTTGATCCTGACAAAACAAACATTTTGTATCCCCATCGATGAGGTTTATTTTTATTGTATTGTTTCAGTTTGCTTCGCCCTTTAAATTGAATAATTTGTTCATCAATTGAGAGATGTTCTTCTTTTGGAATTGTCAAGGATCGACTCCTAAAGTGATCGAGTAAGGGCCTTAGCTTATACAATTTGTCATAACTAGGAGGCATGTTATTATTATTATTAAAATGAATGAATCTTTTAATTTCATCCCATCGGTTGACTGACAACTGTTCTGCAATTTGTGTAAAACGAAATTTTGGGTTCCAGTACAACCGTGATCTGGACAAATTCATCATTGTAGCATTCATCATTTCATCACTATCCTCGATGTCGCTGCAGAGAAAGTCTGGATCCTCAACATCTTCGTACTCACATACTACTTCATCATCAGATCCGATATCTTCATCCTCGCTGCCTGAAGGTATATCTGCGCAAGGGAGACCATTTAACGGCTTTTTTTTATTATAAAATGAAGTTGATGGTATACTTCTTAATTTGGAAAATAAATCATCCATTTTTTGAAAATTCTGTAAAAAAATATGAAATTGTCAAAATGCATGGAAGGGTCAATTGGCAATATATGCGATTTGTCTTTTCTGCATTTTGATGCCGATTGAACACATACCTAATTTTCCTGATATTTTCAAAAATTTTATTTATTTTATGGTCTTTGAACATGTAGACATTAAGTAAAGATATTGTAATATGTGTAGAAATAATATATAGAAAATAACACTTACTTGATGGCCAATAAATCAATATAAATTCGCAATTCCAATAATCAGCTGATTCACATGAGCCACCATCACAGATACTGAAGTTTAATTCAAGTTATCCTCCCTAGATGTAGTTGCGATGTAGAAGTTAGGTTTTCTAATGTGTGCCAGTTGACATTACCATGCAACTTAGTGCAAAAATTATATGTTTTTAATTATTAATTATATAATTATTTATTGAGAAACGACTACTAAGGTAAAGTATTATTAAGTGTATCACTGTCAAAGACGATAATGATAAAACAAAATACAAACAATAATTAGCCTAATTTCAGAAATTAATAAAAAGACGTATGGTATAACTTTTGCTTACTTACGCGATTTTTGTCGCATTTTTTATGTATTTTTGAACTTTGCCCACACTTTAGTTATTAGCCATGGTCAAAGAGGAGAAAAATTTATACAGTATGGTCAGAATCCTCGATACGATGTCAAGAAAAACAAAAAAAAAGAAGAATCATAAAAAAGAATCAGAAGATATCAAAAACAATTGGAATGACATAAATTTTCAACATTTTCTCGTTAAATTTTCTTTACTTCTTTGTAGATTCCTTTGCTTGCTGTGAGATATTTGCACGGCCACAACATTACAAAAACGTATTATACAAAACAGGTAAAACAAAAACGTTTTGCTCTAAGAGATCACCCAACATAATATTTTGAATATTCTACTATAGCTAATATTTTGTCAGGGCGAGCGAAACATTTTATGAAGAACGGCTTTTCGGTGAATCATTGCAAAAAGAAAATGTATGCGGTATCCACACAAGATACACGTATCTTTAAAAAATCGTTTGGAAAGTTTCTCCTACTCAAAAATATTTGTAAAATTTTACATATTTACATATTTCTGTTTTTATTTTTAAGGTAAATTAAAGCAGAAAACTTGATATCCACTTAAAATCAAGCCATGATGTGCAACTTATACTCGTATCGAAAGATACACTGAGTAACAACATTAACAACTCAACCTTGATGGGGGTGCGTTAGTAATATTAATTTACCAGAAGCTATATAACGATTGATTTTAATTTATTATGGTTTCTCTTTCATACGCATATTGATATTCTATTTTAGTCTCATAAATATAACAATACCGCTAAAAATAGATTTTCTTTTACTGATTAAAACTAGTTTTATCAGAAATTAGTATTCCATTACTTATTCCGTGGGAAAAATACAAGTAGGACATTTTGCTCCATTTGCATAAATTCTGATAAAAGTTTTATAATTATTTATTTAAATTTACTTCTTTTTGTATGTCTACAACCCTGTCGATCTTTTCATCTATATTTGTTAAGTTGTCAGCAGATGAAAAATTTTATAAATTTATTGTTGTAATAAAAGCAAGATTTGCAAAAATATTGAAATGATCAGCTGTATGTGAATTAACCAGTGATTTTTTTCATCATCCAGTCCTTTAAACTTCAAGTCTAAATGGACTTCTGCTAATTTTTTAAAATGTATGTGCATGTAACTATGGTTTAAATAATGTGTTATTCATTTAATAAAGGTTTTTAAATCGTGATTAACCACACCAATATTTTTTGTTTTTTTTTTTGTCGGTTAATATTAAACCCAAATTCTGGTGGTATTTCCATTTTTTATTTATAAACAAGAGAACT
Source organism: Rhamnusium bicolor (assembly GCA_029963845.1). Lineage (NCBI taxonomy): Eukaryota > Metazoa > Arthropoda > Insecta > Coleoptera > Cerambycidae > Rhamnusium > Rhamnusium bicolor. The sequence continues at coordinate 216,591 of JANEYF010000645.1, read as the reverse complement.
TTAATAATAATAATATTTTTATATAACTAGGTAACGAACTAGTATTGTTTATAAATACAATGATTGATAACTATAATGCATTAAAGGTTAAGTATATAATCATAAACAATTATTAATTTGCATCAGTCCTACTAAATAGACATTTGTAAGACTTAAACTTATGACATCTTGAATTCGGCAGGACATGAAACAATTAATTTCTATTAAACGTTATTGTCTAGATATGATTTTGTTTTTCATAAATATAATTACCTACAAAAATTAAATTGCTTCAAATACGTATTTACGTAAAATTATTTTCCTTTAATTTGATTCAATAAGAGTTGTAATTATTAGGGCTGTCAAAAATGTTCCGTGGGACAGTGGCATACGCGAAATTAACTAATACGAGAAACAATAATCTGTTACAATTTATAACAATGTATGTAAAACTGACCCTCTTAACTAGCTTGATGAACTAGCTTGCTTATCACAAACTGGAGAAGATGTGTAGCCATTTTGCAGCATCAGACATGTTTCTATGGTTGTCTCCATGAGTGATGTTCGCTTTGGTGAAAATATATTCTTATATTTTGAAAACGACCGTTCGACATCTACTGAAGTAATACACGCATACGTAAAATAGTCTTGAACGCACGTAACGGATCTGGGGCTGCACCATCACATATTTGTCTTAATTCGATAAAACCGGTGTCTTTATTTAACACACTTGCGAACTTTTACGCGCTCATTTGTTTCGTCACTTATAGCGTGTAGCAGTAAATTTACTTCGCCCACTATTTGCAGTGACTCCGCTAACGACAACGCACTGTTTTCTAATTTCTTTATGCTTTCATGTAATGGTTTATAGTTCTTCGCAATATTTTTTAAAGCTGTTTCAACGGAAATATCTTCGAATTTTGTCTGGCTTTCTTTAATAGCTGCAGCCTCATCTGGATTGAATTGTAGTATCACAGCTTTTATTTGTTGGAAATATTCAGCATAAAAGTTGCCTGCAACCATATTCTCCAACGTGTAAGGATTATTGGCTGTGGTGGTTCAGGAATACCGCGACACTTGCTATGAAATGCACGGAGACGTTTAGGAGATTTAAGAAACACTTTCTTTGTACTTGCTATTAATGCATCCACCTCTGGAAAACCTTTTCGAATAGTTTCTGCCACAAGATGTAAAGCATGCACTTTACACGTAACATGTATAAACGTACAACCTTATTCTTGCAAAGAACGGCCTACCAAACGCATTGTCACGGCGCCATCAGTCACAAACCAACACTTAACTTTTTGACAATTCAAATTTTTCTAACGTCTCCAGCACCACCCTGGTAATTGTTTCGCTAGTACACTGACTTAGTTTTTTGCTAGCTAGTAACAGTGGAACTGTCGGTTTAAGAGGGTACAGTACTCGTACTATAACATTTGAAATAGAATTATTTACAATATGTTGTCTCATCAACAGATAACCACAGCCGTGTATTTTTTAATTCACATTTCATCTTATTTACCATGTCTACGTGTACAGTTGGTAGATAGTTACATAACGTTGTGCGACTTGGTAACTTCACTTGGGCATTGTATTTATTCCAGAACTCTCGAAATGGTTGTTTATCGGGTATGTGCAGCGGAACATCACAGGCAATCAGCATTAATAGTAAATCAAACATAAACTGTGTTGTCGAGGGCACGCCATTTTTTTTATTTTTACGGTGTACACTATTTACGTCCACAATCACGCTTATCCCAGCACATCAAATCTTTCTCGCACACTTTACAAATTATTTTAGCACCATCATAGAATAAATCCGGGAATTCACCTATGGATTTATTCACTTTGTCAGCAAGTGGCCGTTCTCTACCCCTGCGTACGTCTGCCATGCTTTATTATTAAATTAATATCAACAATACAGTACAACAAAAAAAATAAAAACACAAAAACAATATGCAATACGCCCAAGTGACAACGTGTACACAACTCGAAAGCTAATAATAGACTGGACTGGAGAGTTTCGCGGTCAAGGTGAATGCTGGCGACAGTAAGTACATTTGTACTCTACGACCATGATACATAGAAACGATTTGCAGCTTTAGTAAATATTTTTTGAGTAATTTATGCAATTATACTCCGCATTTTCACAAAAAAAAATGTACACAAAACGTAATTGAAAAAAATCTGAGTAATTTCTTTGATTAATATACTTTTAAAAGTCAATAACAGGGACCGGATATTCATCATTCGTACGAGAGGTGGATAACGTTTTGAGCAATATGTAAAATCATAAATTTGTAACCTAAATAATTAATATTTACAAGACATCTAGAATTAATTAACATGGATTGACAGGTGTAGCTATTTCAGATTATATGTACATATATTTTTTTTATAATAATAATAGACGGTTTATATAAAAATATGAAAATTTACATATAAACATAGTTTTCAGCTTGATTTCTAGTTGACAACATTATAAACGCTCACACCATAACTACTATACATACATACTTTTACTGTAATTAGAGGAAACGCAATTTTAAATTCAGTTATACAGGTCGACTTTATGCGTAACCAGGCTAAATTTAATACGTAGTGAGTGGTACATTAGACCAGTTAATTTAGAACAATTTATTTGACGAAACTGAACTAATTAGCTACAGGTTGAAACCTTCACAAATCGAAAGTATTGGTCTCAATTACAAAAATGCTCCATTGATGTCTTGGCTAATCATAAAACGAATTTCAAAAAATAATTGATAATTTGGTTGTTTGATACTGTCACCGCTGATATCTCATATTTTAACTTTAGGTAATTGTCTTCCAAGAAATGGACCCTCAACTGGATTCCCCAAGGGTTTTTTGAAGCGACTATCAATACATTTTATAAATACACTTTTTTGATAATTAACAATGTGTATTTATCAATCCATCTATTTTGGGAAAATATTGGTGAAAGCAATTGCTTTGTCAACCAAAACTCCAGCAATAATTTACTTATTTCAAGGAAATCACACCTGAAGAATAACATAGTTTCTAGGCTCAAAAAAATTCTAGGAACTGATGAAATTTCCAATTATTTGCTCACATTATTAACCCTTCTCTGAAAAAAGGTGTCTACCCGGATAAATATCAAATGTAATACCACTTCACAAAAAAGGGATTCGGTATTGATAATTAACTATAGAGGTAGAAGTTTGTCACCTAGTATTTTTGAACATAGCATTAACTCTCAACTTTCTTAATTTCTTTACCATTAACGACATGCTTTCTCAGTCAACATGGTTTTACTAAAAACAGAAGTGTAGATACTACATTTAGGGATTTTGTAATATGTGTCGTATCTGCTTTGGATAAGTCACTGGTTCCTTTTGGACTTTCGTAGATTTTTCAAAAATATTTGACTATGTTGATCGCCCTTTATTGTTAAAAAAATTCGAAAAATATGGTGTTAAAAGTGTGACATTTAAATGGTTTGTACAATATTTATCAGATTGTTATCAGCGAGTATCGGATAATAGTGCTATATCAGACTTAAAAAATTGTTCATACAGGAGTTCCACAAGGCTTTATTTTGGGACCAACTCTGTTCTTGATACATATTAACGATATGTTTAAGTACATAAATCCTTTATGTCTCGTGGTATCCTATGCATGTAATACTAATATCGTAAAGATGCCGAAACCTGCGCCATAGATATTTTCAACGCATTAAGTTTATGAGGTAACAGAAATAAATCTATTTATTTATTTATTTATTTATTCATTACTTACATGAGATGCAAAAACATACAAGGATTCAAAAAAGCAACCACTAATGTATTATTACAAGTAAATGTTTAATATAAATAATTAAACTTACTGTACGGTTACACCTACAAAATAAAAATTAAATCTTCATAAGTTATGTATTAACACTGAAAACACAACTTGTGTAGTTATTAAGACACTGTAATTAAACATTAATCCAAGCAGTAGCATAAAATTAATGATTTCAAATATCTGTATCTTGTAAATTAGCAAAAACTTGTTTTGCGTTGTCCATTACATCTAAACAATCTAATCAGTTAATTGTCAGGCAGTTATATTTTAGTTGTTTTCATACGGCTCTAAAATATGACATTGTTCATTGGGACTTATCCACCTATGCACATAAAGTTTTATTACTGCAGAAACGGGCAGTCCGTATTATTGCAAATATACATACAATACAGCAAATCTTGTAGAGGAGCAGTAAATCCCTTAAAATTATGACTAATATCTGTATATATTTATGAAATTGTTTGGTTTGTTCATAAGAACAAAAATATATTTAATATTAACAAAAACAGTTATAAATATAATACAAGAAAAAAAGTATATCTTTTATCGGTTAGACATATGATACTGTACTGTATCAAAAGATACTGTACTGTATCAAAAGATACAGTACTGTATCTTTAACACCTGTAATTTTTTTAATATATCGCCCGCTGCCCATATTAAGTGTTGCCAAATATTAATAATGTTAAAAATGTAGTAAAAAAAGTGTTTGTTAGTTGAAAAGAACATGTTATACAGTTGACGAGTTTATGTTACCAACATTTTAGAATATGTAATTCGAGGAGTACATAATTTTTTTAAGATCTTTGTACTTAGTGTGATGGTTCGTTTGTTCTTATAAATAATTTTTTTTTTCCGTTTATATATTACATTCTGGTATGTATGTATGTATAGTATTTTTACATTTTTTAAGGAGGTTTTCAGCGAAACCGAATAAATCCACTTTAGGCAATTTTAGGAAAAGGGAAAAGTCGATTTTTGTATAGCGCAAAAGTTATTAGCTTTTACGATTAGTTTAGTAGTTTATATTTTTTAATGCATCTTTTTCTACAAGAAGAAATCTGGAAAATTGTATTTGTAGACTAAACTACTGTTATTAATATGATATATCATGATTTGAAGGTATAATCCAATGCAGGTCGGGGTATTTGCCCGCTGAGTAGTTGTTTCGTTCAAATCATATTTAATAACAGTAGTTTAGTCTACCTGGGCTAGAGGTCACCGCCCTCGGTACTTGCTTCGCAAATCGCTATTCGCCGCAGAGACATCTGGGATGTCGGTCGGATAATAGCATTTGGACCATTTGAGAAGTTTCACATACCTCTCACCACTACTCAATTTACCTTAGTCAGTATATGAATAGCAGGTTGGCCACTATCATTTGTCTGTTCCATAACCTATGGCATACTGAGGAAAACTAATAAGTTCGAAACCGGTCTATGTCTGGTTAGGAATTGACAAATGATATTGGCTACCAATCTATCATGATTTGAAGGTATAATCCAATGCAGGTCGGGGTATTTGCTCGCTGAGTAGTTGTTTCGTTCAAATCATATTTAATAACAGTAGTTTAGTCTACCTGGGCTAGAGGTCACCGCTCTCGGTCGCTATCCGCCACAGAGACATCTATGATGTCGGTCGGATAGTAGCATTTGGACCATATGAGAAGTTTCACATACCTCTCACCATTACTATAATGGCCTTCTCAACGGAAGTATATATAGAATTCTATTTACTACTAACATTGACATATTACCATATTTTTGATTTGATTAGATTTTGATATTAGCCATTTTCCATTTATTTTCACATATTTCTAAATAGTAATCAGTAATCTGGGAGTTTAGTTGTCAAACTGACAAAATGAAATTAATGGAATATAATTTTAGATGTCATTGTTCAGAAATTGGACGATATCTAAAATATAATTTTAAAATGGGTGAAAACTTTACTGACAGTGATTTAGAGATGGAAGTGTGTACCCCGCCTGAACTTAGAGAGGTGGCAACTAGTGTAAGTAGCGATTTGTTGCCAGAAAAATCAAAAAGATTATACTTGAATGCATACACTCAATTAAAAATATGGTGTGAAAAAAGGGAGCTGTTAAAATAACAAAAAAATGTAGAAAATGTTTCATTATTTACCTAGGTGGTTTTTTGATTATAATTTTTTACCTAGGGAGAGAAATACTACTTCTCATTAGAGGAATGGAGTAAATAATGGTGATTTCTCAGGTTAGTAGTAAAAAAAGTACTTTTCGGACGATAAACAAAAATGGACAAAGTAATGGATACCATAAACAAATGAAACAAACTATCATATTTTTATTAGATTCTGTCAAAGTGACGTGAAGTCGATTACGATCGAACTTTTCAGTTCAAATAAATACAAGAAATAAAGATTTATTATTTTCTTCTTACAATCGAATAAAAAATTGTGTACGACACACGGACGAAAATATTTTTCGTACTCATACGGTTGCCAAACTTGGCTTCGCCTCATCCAACAATTTTCCGGAATGGGACGAAAAACTACATTTTTCATTCTTGTGTCATAAATAACTATTAATTTTAATAATCTTGTTAAATATTTTTTGGGTTTATTATGTGAAAAGTGGATTTATTCGGTTTTGTAAAAAACCGTTGATCGCTCCTCTAATATTTAGAATGATTTATTAGTTTTGCTCAATACTAGCTAAATTACGATGCCTTTTAACCAAATGATTTAATTTCAGCCACAAATTTAATTAATAAAAAAATGGATTTATTCAGTTTTGCTGGAAAGCTCCTCATTTGTAACTACTACGTATCGACTATTTTTCGTATTGTATTTTTAATTTATATAATGTGAACATACCCAAATCAAGGCAATAGCCATTAAAGTTCTCTTGGATATAATCGTCATCATGATAATGTTTGTTCCTTGGTGTCTGATGAATAATTAATATCTTTGTAGATAAAACATTAAAACACGGAAGTAAATCAACGAGTTATTGTTTGAGTCCATCGGTTATTTATTTGTAACATGTACAATTCCTTGATAAAATAAATATCTTTTGATTATTATTACAGACACTAAGTTATATATGCAAATTGCGTACCATATTCATTCAAGGAAATGCAAAAACGGAAAATAAATGATAACCACGTTCTTTTACCATAAAAATTAATAGATAAGATTTAAGTCTAGTCTGGTAAATGTTATTCATCGCGAATTAAAAGCGTAATATTCAGTAGCTAGTCCCAAGTTCTCAAATATTATCCTGTTGCTCCTGCAATGCGGCAACAGGAATGTAAAGCAGCAGGAATGTAAAGTGGATATCTGTAACAACTTTTGTACTAAGTCGCTAGATGTCTATAGTTGTAAAAAAAAATTGCGCCTCATTTAATGTGTCACAGAACTAGATTTTATATTCTGAGCTAAATTTCAAAAAGCAATGAGCTTATTAAGAAAAAAAAACATAAAAGGCGTTGTTTTTTGTATCACTGCATCTGTAGAAATATTGTTTATAATCACAATGTTTTAATAAATTTATGTATTATAATGGCATTTCAAATAATGTGCTATCATCCTCATTAACTTAATATTACCTGTCCAAAGTAAACAGCATTAGTGAAATTCATACATACAATATACTTAAAACCAGGACATCTGTAATAGCCTTTTTGTAAGTAGAGATAACACAGCCCCACAAAAAAAAATTTTTTCTGACCTAGCAATGAGACGAGTATATCCTTATGTATTTTTGATCGCTGATTCCGAATTCGGGGTCAAAAAAAGTAGTACACCCCCAAAAAAAAATTTTAGAGCCAAGAAAACACCCCCTGAATCGTTTTGTTTAATATTTTCGGGAAGAATTGAATGTATTACGATAAAAATAAAGGTGAATTGCAGCGTTCACCGTATCGGTATGAAACGCACCCCCATAGAGGGTGAGAACCACCCTCATTTGCCATCAAACCAATTGATAACGACAATGACTGAAAAACATCTAAAAATGTTTAAGTTTCGTTAGGTTTGCAATAAACTGACGTAGAATTCACGTAATACCCCAAAACTACCCCTATGGCGTTATGAAAAACAACCCTTAACTTCAATTACAGAAAAAAGAAAGGAAAAAAACATAAAATTTGATAACGATTTCATTATATGGATCTTCTTATTTGCAGAGATCCTTATGGCTAAGATATTAGCAGTCATTTGTCACCAATCTTAACACCATTTGGGTATAAAACGCATCCCTGAAGGGGGTGAGAAGTACTCTTACATTAGTAGCTTTTAATTCTTCTTTTTAATCTTTTTTTATGGTATCTTTTAACTTTATTTTCAAACGATCTTCTTACTGACTGTCGTTTGTGTTGTTCTTTCGTGTCTCTTTTCAGAGACCAATAGTAGTCTGCTATCATGTGAAGTTAAGGGTTGTTTTTCATAACGCTATAGGGGTAGTTTTGGGGTATTACGTGAATTCTACGTCAGTTTATTGCAAACCTAATGCAACTTAAACATTTTTAAATGTTTTTCAGTCATTGACGTTGTCAATTGGTTTGGTGGCAGATGAGGGTGGTTCTCACCCTCTATAGGGGTGCGTTTCATACCGATAGGGTGAACGCTCTAATTTACCTTTATTTTTATCGCAATACATTCAATTTTTCCCGAAGATATTAAACAATACGATTGATTAAAATGATAACATCATTTTCAGAGCGTTATCTCATATACATATACCCTATTCAGGGAGTGTTTTTTGGCTCTAAAATTTTTTTTGGGGGGTGTACGACTTTTTTTGACCCTGGATTCGGAATCAGCGATCAAAAATACATAAGGATATACTCGTCTCGTTGCTAGGTCAGAAAAATTTTTTTTTTGTAGGGCTGTGTAATTCATCTGACGGGAACATTAAACCATTTTTAGCAATTTTTTTATCAAATTTCTCTTGCCATATACATATGACATTATTATATGCAGTAGGTTAATGATCATTAACTATTATTTTTCTAAATTAAGAACGTTTTGTTGCATAAAATGAGAACTTTTTGTTAATAGTATAAATACGTATAAAAAATTTTCTGATATGATAAAAACGTCATAAACAATTTTTAATTATGATACACCCCCTTTGTTTTATTATTCTTAGAGACCGGGAAGTAGCGATAAATTCCAGAGACGATTTTTACTTACACGTATATGTAGATAGAATATCATATTGCAAACAGCTAATGGAACATCCCTAACAATAATAAATGATAAAATATTCTTACATATGTAGGTATTATGCAATACATAAATCTGTTTTTTATAGGTTTTCATCAGATAATTGGACGGCTTGCTGCTATAAAAACAATTACTTATTAACCGTCATTTTGAAGGGGAAAGGCTTGGTATCGCCGAGAGTTCAATAGCAGGCGCCGGCTTGCGAGATCGCTTGTTTATGACGTTTACGCCCACAGCCCATAAATACCTCTAAATAAATTGTGTTTGTAAAACGCCTATAGGGATAAAACGTACATAGATACGGAATCAGTGCGAAATTAAAGAAAACGAATGTTAACTTTCTTAAAATGTCTTGTTCAATTCCTTCAGAGGATAAAGTGAAATTGTGTTGCAATTTAACGGCACAGAATTATATTGCACAAGTTGTGAAAAAGTGCTTTCGTGCAACGTCAAAGCAAACATTAAGAGACACATTTCCTCAGACAGTAATAAAAAGTGTTTGAGTGGTAGCGTTACTGATAGTGACAGGCACATAAATTTTAATTCACATTTGGTGGAAATGATGGTTGAGTGGACAAAACTACATAATCCGCTAGTTAGACAATTTTTGTAAAAGTATATTAGCGGACAGTCAGTATAGCAATATTCAGGTGCCATTGAAAATTACACTAAGAAAAAAAATATTTAAAAAACTATACTAAACTGAATAATAAATACATCTGGACTATTATTATATTGTGATTAATTTAAATTATTTTTCAGAATTCCTGCAATTAATCATTTATAGATAAGAAACTTATCTTATATATACTTAAAGGTTGTTGTTTTTCAGAAAAAAAGTAAATCTTTAATAACTATAATCGGTTAATACAATGTGTCATTTTGTAAATAGGTTTCAATAGATTTATGTTAAAATGTTCATATTATTAGTACTATTTATTTGTAAAAATGTTTCTATAGCAAATCATGTATTGTACATCATGTACATTTTTTACAATGAATAATTGTTTTTATTCGATTGAATTAAAAAGTGATGTTTTTTGCTTTGAATATCTGGACGAAAAGATCACCTTTTTTGTGACTGGTATTACTTTTTTGTTGTGGTTGCTAGGCGACTTCTTTTCCCGGCCGAATAGTACTTTTTCTACGACCTCTGTAGAAAGTAATATTTTCCTCCCATAAATGCGGATAGAAAATCATTCTCTCCCTAGGGAGACACAATTAGCCCTCCTCCCTAGGAAGGAAAGTATTTTCTAACCGAATTTTTGACTATTACATAGTTACTTTGAAATCTCAATGTCTGCTAAAATGTCAAAATAAACGTCAAAATTAAGGTAAATAATTTCATTGTAAGGTGTGAAACAAAATTGTTTACTGCACCATTCATATTGCAACGCGAGTTAGTGCATTACGAAAAAGAAAATAAGTTCGGATAGTGACTGAAATTCCTGAAGCTATTTAGAAGAAGCAAGAATTGCCAGATTAAATCGTCCAAAATCGAGATTAAAATATGAAAACGAATATAATACGTTCAAAAAATAGATGACAACCAGCAACGTCAAAAAAATAAATGATGATGTCATTTTGGCTTAGTTTTCATTTGCCAGTAAAAAATACAAATCGTCGACCCTTTGGGCAAAGTATTCGATGTTAAGAACTACGCTTCTCTTAAGAGAAGATATCGAGATAAAGAAACAGAAACTGATAAATTTTTTAAAAAGGCAAGCTGTTGGATATAAACCGAAGAAAGCAAAAACTTTCAGCAGGGAAGATATAAATAAATTTATTTCAGAAGCCCCTGACGAAATATATTTGTTCATGAAGGTAAACTTAATTGTTCTTTAACTTATTAGTAGTTTTTCTCACACATCTTGTTTTATTTAAGGTTGCTGTAGTTATGGCAATTTGTGGGGCTTGTCGGTGTCTCGAAAATATTCAAGATAAAAACGACATTTTAGTTATTACGATTCCAGACACAAAAACGCACATTGCACGTACTTTTATTCTAACTAATGATATGATTAATGGAAATAACGTTATTGACATATATAGAAAGCATTTTGCATTAAGATCTGCAAAAACAACACATTCCAGATTTTTCGTAAATTATATTAAAGGAATGTGCACAGTGCAAGCAATTGGAAAAAATACATTTTCCCACCCCGTAAAGTTGCCGAGTATCTTAAATTGCCGAAACCTTCTAGTTATACTGGACACAGTTTCAGAAGAACATCCGCATCGCATTTGGTAGAAGCTGGAGGGGATATTATAAGTTTGAAGAGGCATGGGGGATGGAGGTCTTCAGCAGTTGCTGAAGGATATTTAGAAGATTCTATCTCATAAAAATGTAATGTGGCTCAACAAATTATTACTGGAGGTAAAAAATCACAGTCAGTATCAACTTGCGAAAATATAAATAAAGACAAGCAAATTATTATTGAGGGTTGTGAATCACTATCAACAATAACGAACGAAAACTAGGCCATTGATATTAACACAACAACATTAAGCTGTTCATTAAAATCTTCTATTGCTATTAGTTTTAATAATCTAACAAATTGTACCATTAATGTTCATAATGATAAATAAAAAATTGATTATAATATTTTTTCTACTCCCTACATAGAAAATCCTATTTTGCTCCCTCATTTCAGGGAGCAAAGTAGTACTTTTCCTCCCTCGGGAGGAAAATACTTTGCCTCCCTAGGGAGGAAAATACTTTGGCTCCCTCTGGAAGCAAACAAGTAAAAACTTCAAATAGCTGTAATAGTAGTGTATAGACTTCGTTTATTGATACACAAACTTCCTGAAAATGAATGCTTTTCTTTGAAACAGATTTTTTATTACTTATTTTTATTTATAAAAATTGAAAGTTTAAATCGAGGTTTAAATTAACATCAGTAACTAAATATATTTTTTCTTATTTGCCTAGTCTCCATCCAACAATTAAATAGCTGGTACTCTTTTTCATATTTTTCACGAGACTTTAACGGTAATAGATTTAACGGAACCACATTTGCTTCTTCCAGAATATCTTGAGGAACTTCATCTTCACATACATTATTATAAACGGAATACATTATTATAAACTTTTCGGAAGTTTCTTTATTTTGAAAACAAGAAGCAACCTTAGCAACGTTCCATGTACTTTGATTTTTAACAATATTTACTTATCTAAATACCTATTATGACATTTTGACATATTTGGTTTTTTGATTGTCATGCATAAGAAAATATAATAAAATATATGTAAAACCAATGTAAAACACTGTTGTAAATGGTCGTAGAAAAAATCATATATTCAAATCGATGAAGTGTGTAAAAAACTTAACAAAGCATATTATTGCATCCGAAAGCTCAAGGATTCATTAGACCACACTGCATTATTAAACCTGTATTATTCAATGGCATATTGTCATATTTCTTATAATATTATAGTTTGGGGACGAGCCAGTAATTTACAATGGGTCTTTGTTTGCCAAAAACGTATTATAAGATTGATTTTTAATCTGAATTTTACAACCTCCTGTAAGTACTCTTTTTAAAAATCACAAAATTTTATCAGTGCCTTCTATCTATATTTTTTTCATTGTTGAAGTATGTTAAACGTAACATTAACCTATTCAAAACTAATGCTAGTTATCATAATTACAATACTCGCCATGATGACCTACTTTCCATGCCGCATCACAATACGACTTTCTTGGAAAAGTCTCCTCATTATTCTGGTATTATCTTTTATAATAAACTGCCACTTGCAATTAGAAGCATCGACAACTTTAATAAATTCAAATCTAGTCTTAAAAAGTTTTTAATTGAAAAATGTGTTTACTCATTCAATGAATTTTAATCTGTAGTTTTTTGTCCTATATTTTATTGCAATGTTTTATACTGTTTTTTATACGACTTTATACAATTTTAACTTTTATTCCTTTTATATGATATTTATTATTGTATCATGATGACGTTCACATCTGTTTTATAACAGCTTAAGTGATTAAATAAATAAATAAATAAATAAATAAATAAATAAATAAATAAATAAATATGTATTACACAGGAGCAAAGTGCCATTTCCTCCCTTGGATATTGATCAAACTATCCATGGGAGGAAATTATGCACTTTTCTCCCTTGTCATACAAATAGCTATTATTTGGTTTCATGTAAATATTGGCTCCCGTCTCTAATAGCAACGGGAGTAAATGTATATTGTCTCCCGTTGCTATTGGAAACCGACTGAAGGGAGACAAACGTCTATTTTCGCTAGTAGAAAATACATTGACAAACAACAGAAAATGTCACTTTCGGAAGCAGGTGTCAAAAAATATTTTTGTTGTGATTTACAATGTTTTGTCACCATGAGAACCATCTTTGAAACTGGTATTTTAATATTACACAGCTCACTTACTATTCAAATTACTATTAAAACTGTCTCTAAGCTTATTATGTATAAGATCAAGGAAAATTTATAACTATATAATAGATTTTCTAGAAGACACTAAAGTTAAACCGTAGGTCAGTTTTGTTTACCTTATATTTTTCCCCTGCCAACAGTGGTCCACTCTGTATTGTCTAGTTTAAAATGTCCTGATAGACCCCAGGACGGGAAGCGTGTGATCCTGTTATATCCTTTTCGTTTCTCATCGTTAATTTCATTTTCTCCTTTTTTTTTGTTTTGTGGTTAGGTTAGTAGTAGGTATACACGAAATTAGTAAGGCATTAGATTAAATTTTGTTGTGTACGTAACAATTAAGTACATTGTGGCTGGCTGTATGGTCCTTGATCGAGAGCCATTAAAAAAAAAATTAAAACTGTCATACTACTAATATCCGGGTACGTTAAAGAACTGCTATTTCCCTTTCACTGTTTTTTTATATTAGAGGTCGTAGAAAAAATCATATGTATAATATGGGAGGAAAGTGATATTTCATCTCTTGGATGATTACTTAAATTTCATCCGCGGGATAAAATGTTATACACTCCTCCCGTGTTATGCAAATATCTATTTCGTCCTAAAACGAAAAGCACTTTTTGGCGGTAATCAGTTATAAACAAAATAAAGGATACCATAAACAAATGAAACAAACTGTCATGATATTTTCATTAGATTGTGTCAAAGTGACGTGAAGTCGATTACGATCAGATTTTTCAATTAAAATAAATTTAATAAATAAAAATTTATTATTTTCTTCTTACTATCGAATAAAAAATAGTGTATGACACACGGACGAAAATGTTTTTGGTACTCATACGATTGTCGAACTCGGCTTCTCGTCCGGCAATTTTTCGTAATCGTACGAAAAACGGCATTTTTCGTCCTTGTATCATAAATATTTTGTTTTCAGTTGCAAATAGAAGAAGGTAAGAGCGATTTATGTTGGACACCTGACAAAAACAATGCTAAAAGTTTGTGTAAAAAGGAATAATTGAAATGGTTAGTCGATTATTCAATAGATTATGTGGTGGCCAATCTATCTGGAAGTCGTTTCCCAAATATCGAATTTATACGTAATTCTATAAAAATGTATTTAATTAAACATAATTTTCGAAACATTGGGTGACTAATTCAACAGATTTCCACTGTATTGTAGTTAGTAATCACTGTAATCAGTGATTTCATAAATTAATCAAAGTATAAATTACTGAGGAGCTAATTTTATCCACAAATAAATAGAATTGTCGAATATTTTAAGTGTTCTTAATATCGGATGACGGAGGCATAATCATGAAAAGATCGGTAAATTGACATTGCCTCATAATTTTCATTATAAGCAAAGTTTTTTTGGAACTGAAATGACAAATTACAATTAAAAATACATTTAAAACATGTAAATGTTATAGTTAAATTATTGTCATCAATTTTCTTTCTTGGTTATTATATAAAAATAAATGTCAAGAAAGTCCCATTATGAAACTGCATTATAAAAAGACTTAGGATGATCCCAGAGACGGATTTTTAAACTTAATACTATATTCCAGAAAAAAAAACTCTTGATATAATAGGGTTTTGACAATTTACTTACACATTAGTTAAATTAATTAATTAGCTTTTGCATGTACAACTGGCAGCGACGAGCGGTCGGCAATCGCCGAGATTATACTGGCACCGATGAACGGCCGAGAATTATATGTACATATGTATGCAGTGTCGAAGAGCGAATATTGTTTGCATCCCTAGACGATTATCGATCTACTTATTGACCATCTATTTAGTTTACGTTCTTGCTCTATGCAGGTTGTGATTTGTTCAGTTCGAAAACACTGTAGCTAGCAATCTGTTGTGTGTACGGTGATTACAAAATGACATTTTTTATTTATTTGTTGTTTTCTGTTTCATGCGTTAGTGGACGTAAAAAATAGCGAGAAGGACCGTGTCTTCAGAAAAAGTGATGTTTTCTCTGTTGTTACGTATTGTGTGGGGCGTTAGACTGTCATATATAAATCCAGCCCAATCATTAGTAACTCTATTGTACCGAAACTCGTGTCGTCGGAAAAAACACCAAACGTTGATTGGCGTCCATCATCTGGAGATGACGCCGGGTATAAGGAGCACTAATGACGTTAGATTATGGCGAGAGAATAAATGGATTTGTTGAATAATATCGGGCACCACTCATTGTTTAAAACGAGAATATTTGGAAAGTGTAATATAATAATTTAATTGGATGTTGGCAAATTGATAAATTTCGTGCAATTTTTTTTTTTTTATCGTCGAAAGATTAATCCCATGTGAGATGTTCATATTGGAAAGGAAAAAAAGAGGTATATTTCTCACAAAACTCAATATTGATGCTACTGGTTTCGTAAATAAAACTTTGTTTCACAACATCAGGCAACAAGAATTTTAAGCATAAAGATTTTCCAAAGGCTTGTCGAGGAAATTGTATCTAAGAAACATCGTTGTAAGGATAAATAAGAAAGTAAAAATTAAAACTCTTGCTGCCTGATGATGTGAAACAAAATTTTATTCATGAAACCGGTAGCATCAATATAGAATTTTGTGAAAAATAGACCTCTCTTTCATTTTCAATTTTTTTTTTAATTTTTTCATACGAGTTTCGGATTCAAGAAAATATAAGAATATTTTTGTAAATATTACGATTGTTTTCAAATTGTTTATAACAGTTATTTATTTAAAAGAAGTTATAAATTATAATGTAATAAATCTGAAAAAAGTATATACATTATAATAATAATAATAATTTATTTTCCTTTCTTTGACAATACAGAATATTGTATAGGAATAGTCAACAGTTGGTTATCTAATAAAAACAGTTTTAGTTTTTTCTTAAATAAACAATCAGTTTCACCATATTTTAATTCATCAGGTAAAAATATTTTAAGTCCTATAAATCTTGGAGATTCACTTGTTATTTTAAGTCTAGCATATGGCTCATGAAACTTGTTTTTTTGTATTGTGTTGATATTATGGTAAACACTATTTAAAATAAAATTGTTTCTGTTCCTAAAAATATACATACAAATTTCATAAATATACCGGATGTAACAGGTTCATGATACACCCCCTTTTCTCCTTTAGTTTTAAAGATAATTGATTCAAATTTGGGATATCCTATACATATAATAAGCGGCACTTTTTGACATACAAGTGATTTTTTTTCACTTTCGGTTTCGCCGGAAGTGACACTAACTTTTGATTTTTAAATAGAACGTATATTATTCCATTTTTGAATTCTGCATAATTTTCTGAATCCAACGGTACTAAATAAGTGACATTTTAAACGTCAATATTTTTTATAATATAATTTTTAGTTTTCCATTTAAGTGTGCCATGATGGTTCCGATTTATTTTAAGTGACCCGTGTAATGCTAGAAAAATCGAAATCCCGTCAAAAATACAAAATTACGTGATTTATGAGCAAATAAAGTTCTTCAAAATGGTGTTTGGGAAAAAACTCAATTTTTTTCAAATGGAACCATATTGGTACCGTGTACCATTTATTAGTACTATTAATAAGGAATTTATTCATATGTCGTATTAAAATGTGCGAAAAATACAAACAAAATTGCAGCTAAAAGAAAATAAGAAAATGCAATTTTGTTCTAATTACCTTGTTATACGTAAGGTGGCTTTGGAATACAAAAAATGAACACAAAACATTACAACAGTTGTTCAAAATGCTGTCCATTAACGTCAATGCACTTCTGAACTCGCATAGTTGTTTCAATTCATCCAAATATACTCCTAAAACCTTAATACTCTCCTCATTATTAAGAGTGGTATTGTTTATTTTAATATTTAAATTATTAAATTTTTTTGTCTACAGTGAAATCGAATCGGGTGCGTTTTTTCGGCATTAAAATATAATGAATTATAAGAAAACCAGCTATTTAAAGAATTTAAAATATCGTTACAATTATTCTCCAAAACGTTATCTGATGGATTAGAGATTATTAGAGAGATGTTGTCTGCATACATTGTCAAATGTGCGTTTTATGATAAAGAATCTATATCATTAACAAACAGAAGAAAGCGTACAGGACCCAGTATTGATCCCTGTGAAACACCCATAGTTAAATCTAAACATTCCGAGTCAACACTGCACGCGGTTTTTTGTGACTTGTGTGTTAAACTTACGTATTGCTACCGATCTTTCACAAATGTAGTGATCCAAATTAATGGAAGCCCACTTATTCCATAATCAAATAACTTAGATATTAAAAGTTCATGATTAACACAGTCGAATGCCCTGCTGAGATCACAAATAATCCCATCAGGACACTCTCCCCCATCAAGATATTCCAATATTTTATTTAAAAAAGAATGTATCGCTGTACTGGTCGACATACCACTAGAAAATCCATGTTGGTTGTTTATAATTATTTTAAAACTATCTAAAACATGTAATAATCTATCTAAATAACAGTACTCAAATATTTTTGAGAGACCAAATGGCACAGTTACGGGTCTATAATTTTCTAAAAGATGTTTATCGTTTTTTTTTAACTGGCACCAATTTTCCTATTTTTAATCCATTCGGAAAGATTCCTGTTTCAAAAGATAAATTAACAATATGTGTAAGTGGTTCAGTGATGAAATATATAGTTTTTTTAATTAAAAGAGAGGGAATATCATCAGAGCCAGATGATTTCTTGGCTTTGAATTTATTTGTTAATAAATCTGACATTATTAATTTGCCAAACTTTTACATGGTCTATTGGGGGTCGATCTGGATGTCGATTATTAAATTCTGTAGCAGGATCCCTCGCTGTACGAGAATTATCATCAACTAATCTAACAATTTCCACTTTTTCCGCAGTTGTAAACATTTTAATTGAAATAAAATATGCTAGAATACAAAAAATCAGACAGAATGCAACAGATTTACTTGACAACTAATCTGACATTTACAAAATTGTCTTTTAGTAGAAACAAAGAAGTCAGAGCATGCTTATCAAAACGAGAAATTTGGGACTGGAATTTTTTTCATCAAAGCCTCATTTTGTTTAGAATTTAACTAAATGTCGGATCCCTGAATCCGACGTTTAGTTAAATCGGATCAGGGTTTTTGAATGATTTCGAACAAGTTCTATTAATAAAATTTTTTGGTTAAGAAATGCCTACTATGATTTTTTGATTTCTTTCATATAATTTAGCATCGTAGATGGCCTTGCACTTAAAGATGGAAAGTGATTTTGTGGTCTATCTTTTGAGACTAGTTTGATTTAAATCGGACAAAAAACAAAAGAATTATTACACTGTTACACTCTTAAGTGAGACACACTGTATGTTGTGTGTATTTCGAAGCAAGTAATAGACCCAAGAAATTCTGTGAATTTTACAAATGAACATATTAACTTGTTTTGTCATATTTAGATAATTTTGGGGATTCAGGTCTTAATGTTTATTATTTATCACACGATATGACTCACTTCAATATTTATATTTTAAAATATAATACGATAATTGATAAATTCAACAATTTGCAATAAAGATGTAAATGTTGTAAATAGAATGAGATTGTTGGTTATGATTCCTTTAACTGTTGTAGAATACCAAAAAGAAAGGCGTCATTTATTTAATATACAGGTTCATTGCAGAGATATAAGAACTTATATCTCTGCAATTAACTGTACCTGAAATATTTTATATTTGCACAGTATAATATGAATAGAAAGTTGTTGATTTATGGATTTATAAAATAACAGAACCCTTTAAACAGTTAAAATATTTAAGCATAGGCCGCCACTGCGGGGTAGCTCAAATGTTGAAGTAACCCGTGAAGATACGCCGCACCTAAATATTTGAATTGTCAATAAAGGTCTTGGAAAGTAAAAGATGAACATAAATCATATATACAAAAACATTTATTAGTATGACTATAATGCGATATAAGAGTTAAAACCGTTGCGTTGGGTCTAAAATTTTCTTTTTAATACATGGTATGAGTCACCCATAGTCAGATGGAATACACGAGTAGTACGTTACCCACATGCGCTATTATGATCCACTCCACTATTCAATTATATTTAATAAAACGTGTTTTATTTTTAATCGAAAAAAAAAATTAATTTACCTATTTGTTTTATTATACATATTTGTGAACTTTTTTATTCGCCATAAGCAACGCAAAGTAAAATACGAATAATTTGTGATTTTTTACCTACGGGAGCTAGGCCCATTTTTTTCCATATCATTCCTAACCGTCTTGGATTATTTTCATATAGATAATATTATTCTGAACAATAAGTTTCCTGTTATATACCTATCTTGGAGAGGTGTTAAAGGGTTCAAAATAATCGTGCACATGTTAAAAAGAAGGGGAAAATATGACTACTAATCGTATTCGATAATTAATATATATAGTTATTTGGATTATTTGTAATGTAAGAAATGTCAATTACCTGATGCAAAACGTTTTTGTGGGGTAGTGGAGGTTGCAATATGGCGGTGAAAGTGTCAACTTTTTAGGGGAGTTCAAAATCATTTCTTACCTCTTCAATTTTATTTAAAAGTAAAAAATTAATTGCCAAAGAACGCTGAAATATTAATTCAAGAATATTTGGAGGGTGTGACGCACTCTACTGATCCTCGCACGAGCAGAAGTGTCACTTTGACGCCCAACACTACGGCGGTGCTCACGGTACGGATATCTCGGGCGCCAGTTTCTGTTTAAAGTGCAGAAACACCACTTTACTGTATCGGCGGGACGATAGAGGCCGGGCAACTACAGTGAAGAAACGGATAAGCCAGGGGTCGGGAAAAGGTAACTTACACACTACAGTTAATGAACAGACTCTTACTCAATATATTTACATTTATTCTACACACTAATTATTATTTACACTATATATACATCTTAGTAAGTAGCCTACGACTAACGGTTCTTACACTACTAGGTTATTTACAACTTGTCCTACAAACGGTCTTAATTACAGACGAGCGGGGACAGTAAGCGGGCGTACAAGTACAAGTACAAGTCCCTCTGCAGAATATGACGTGCTTAGGTAGCCTGGAGGACACCCTGTATAACGCGGTTACGATTCCAACCTTCAGCCACTCTCCCGTTCTACACTCGAACGGAAGTATCTCCTGGTTGGGAGCTAATGATAGTACCTCCAAGTCACCCTGCAGAATATGACGTGCTCAGGTAGCCTGGAGGACACCTGGTAGTTAGCGGTGACGGTTTGGAGGGGGGGAGTGGCAAGCCTAACGGTTGGAAATTTAAAGAGACTACGGTAATGTCAAACTGAAATAATCATACCTCGAAGTCACCCTGCAGAATATGACGTGCTCAGGTAGCCTGGAGGACACCCTGTATAACGCGGTTACGATTTCAACCTTCCGCCGCTCTCCCGTTCTACACTCGAACGGAAGTGTCTCCTGGTGGGGAGCTAATGATAGTACCTCCAAGTCACCCTGCAGAATATGCCGTGCTCAGCTAGCCTGGAGGACACCCGGTAGTTAGCGGATACGGCTTTACGCTTGCGGACTCCACAGATGGGGCGGTCGCGTTTTACAAGCTCTAAACAGTTTCCCGAAAATACACACCAGCCAAGTAACACCTTTTATTTACCAAACCTTTATTTATCAAACCTTGATACCTACTTCCGTATCCTGGGCTGCTTCCTCTCTGGATTTACGGAGTGGTCGGCGTCGGCACATCTGGTAGGTACTGACGGTAGTAACGGACTCTTGTTGACGCTCTACAAAATCCTCAAGCTACTAAACGCTGCCAACAGCAGAAGTAGGAGAAGACGCGGTAGTGATGCGCGGAGTATGGCAACTACGTCACCTTTTACGGACTTAGAAAAATTCGGAATTAAATTTATATACCTATATACCTCTATACTCACAACGAGATTACTTACTATGCTGGTCGGCGTGGTTCTTCGGGCAGCGACCAGACGGAAACTAACTTGTTTGTTTCCAATCTCGGGGTCCTTCACTTCGCGTTTCGCGATTTACGTACTGTCTGCAGCTCGGCATATTTGACTGTTTATTCAACCGGATTACTACTACCTATCTTACAAATATTAATTATACTATTATTAATGAGCAACTGACAATACCACTATTAAGGGCGCGGTATTAAAATGTTTAAAATATATTTTGAATCAGGCAAATAGCACCTAGTTACATATTTTAATTCTATGAAATAATCACTTCGTTACAAGGGGTCTAAAGGGTTGCAAGACTGAGGTAAACATTACAACTTTTTAGGGAGACAAATAGTCTTGGACGTGGTTTGTTACATAAAGTAAAATGTATACATTGTAAATGTGGCAATGATATTTTATAGGATTTATGTGATCCAAGACGGAAGTAAAGTTAACCATTTTTGAGGGGTAGTAAAATTATTACTAACCGCAGTGGCGGCTGGTGGATTTAGGTTATACAATATCTCAATATTGATGCATGAAGCCAAGCAATATTTTAAGGCACGACTATCATTACTGATTAAAGATGTTTTGCAGAAAAAAATTGAAAAAAATTTGAGAAAAAAAGTTACAAAAATGCGCAGCCTCCCCAGATTCCTTACGAAAAAAAAATAGTTTGCAAATATTTTACTAATGGTCTAGAAGGAATCTGGGAAGGCTGCGCATTTTTGTAACTTTATTTTTCAATTTTTTTCTGCAAAACTTCTTCAATCAGTACTGATAATCGTGCCTTCAAATATTGCTTGGGTTCCATGCTCCAATACTGAGATATGATACAACCTAAATCCACCAGCTGCACTGTCTAACCGTCTTGTGCTTGGTTTATTGACGAAAATATAATGTATAAATCGCAAATTTAGCAACCCAAGACTTTTTACATGGGATTTTCGTGTTTCTAGCCGAACCACTGGTTGAAGAAGAAAAATTGTTTCTTTATTAGTTACGTGCTCCGACACTAACGTCTTAGTCATTATCAGCAAACATGAAATACTTGGAGGCTGAATTAAATTTGTGGATGCAGCTTGGAGTTGGTAACAATCAACGAAACCTAAATGTTGGTTTAGTTTGGTTTCTTATGAGTGGGTCCCTGTGGACCCTCCACTGCGGCCTTCAGCAGGCCTATTGTGCCTCACACCTAGTTATATTTCACCCAATAAGTTCATTGTCTTAACGAAACTGATAACTTTATGGGGTGAGAATGTGACCAGATCCTCTGACAGTAGTTGCCCTTTGCCAAATATTGATAATCGGATCCTCTCCACAGCGGAACAGGTACATAGGATGTGGTCTGCCTTCTCATCATCTTCCAGGCATAGACGGCACTCGACGATTTCCGCTAGGCCGAGTTTATGCAAATGGTAGTTTTCTCGGCAGTGCCCGGTATATAGGCCTGTTAGAGTTTTCAGGTTTACCGTGTTTAACTCCAAAAGTTTGTTAGCTCTTGATTTCAAGGGGTATTTTATAAACGCCTTCGAATGAACTAATCCTGGTAACTCTTGCCAATACTGGAGAGTTTTCCTTTCAACCCAGGTTGAGTTAGCCATCTTAGCAGTACTTAAAGATATGCCAAGGTTCGGTTCTGATCCGAAGATTCGTGATCCAACTCCTTCTCTGGCCTAGGAGTTGGCTATTTCGTTACCTTCCATACCAAAGTGGCCGGGTATCCAGACCAGAATCACTTTATTGTTTTTGCTCAAATTATTTAGAGCCTTCTAACAATTCCATACCGTTTTGGAGTTACACCGGTAGGAGTCAAGACCTTTTATAGGTGATTGGCTATCTGAGAAAATTTTTATCGATCTACGTGTAACATATACAGTTCAATGGCCTAAACCTCATCCTGAAAAACAGTTGCATGAGTACCTAGGCTTGAAGATATCCTCACCCTTGGTCTGTAGCTATGTACTCCGGCTCCTGTCCCCTCGGGAGTTTTGGAGCCGTCTGTAAACCAGCAACTGTCTGCCCTCAGTAGCTCGGCTTTATTCTGATCCCACTTATCTCTTTCAGGAGAAAGGATGTTGAAGGTCAGCTCGTAGTTGGTCATGGTAGGCCTAAATGTTACTCACTTTATAATAATTTAAGGGAAAAGCTAAGTTGTGCATTAGTGGAATTCCATTCTCTAACGGGGTGTGACTTTAATCCGGCATTCCATAGAGAAGGAAATCTGCGATCACTGAAATTGCTTAAAAAATCACAATACTTTCAAGAGGCATTTAATGACTTAGTCGATTATTCTATTCATTCAGAAATTCCAGAAGAGTAATAAAATATAAAATATTTCAACGAAGCTAGGGTAGAAATACTCTTGAAACACTTTAAAACTAATTATGTAAATGTAAAGCTCTCGAAACGTTTGAAGGACTTTGACGCATCAACTATACCGCCTGCTATGAAAAATTATATCAACAGTTGATGAGAACTAGATATTTAGCATGTACGTGGAGAAATGCTTATTTAAAATTCCCATTTGAATCATTAGGTCATCCTCGAACTGAAAGCGGCTGGAAACTATAAGAAAACAACTTCATTGTTCACACTTTCACCACCATATTGTAACCTCCACCACTCCACAGAAACGTCTTGCATTAGGTAATTAACATTTCTTACATTATAAATAATCCAAGTAATTAAATCCAGGACGGTTAGCTTATTTTTTCCTTTTCGTTTTACATGTTTACAACCTTTTTTTAATCTTTTAACACCCTTTCAAGGTAGGTATACACGGTGGCCCATAATTAAATAAGTAAACGATAGAAAAAAATAAGTTGAGTGTTTTAGTCCCGGCATGAATAGCAAGGGACTAAAACACACTTTACTACCGAAGTGCATACAGAATTTTTTGCACGAACGGGCATACTTTTTATTGCAAAAAAAAAGAAATGTAAAAACGAGAATAAAAATTGACCACGAAAATTTTTTTATTCCGAATGTATCTAGGTATCCTTATATTTAATTGTCTGACATTATTTTTCATTTAATTCTCTTTGACGTTTAGATTACTAAATATTACTAAATAAGTATTACTGTTTACCAAATATTACGAACCGTGAAAATTACCCTAGTAATATTAATTTTAGTTTGAAATAAGTTACACTTTATGGTTTATATGTTTGAATTCTAAATTTTTGTTCTTTCTACCATTAAAAGTTTGACATAATAAAAATATTGACGTTACGTTGTTTGTATTGTTTATTGGTTTTTATGGCAACTTTAAATCCTAAGGGAATAAACGCTTGATTTACTCGTTGTTTTGGGGCAGTAAAATGTTGTTATATTCTCGTTGGTGCAAAAAAAAATTTTGGTTCATATTTATTATAAATTATTTGAATAACGAATATTTTTGGAAAATATAATGGTTTCAATGATTTGCTTGCTATACAAGAAAGGTGACCGTAATTCTTACTGTAATTATAGAGCCATTACGTTACCGTAGAGCTTTTTCAAACTCTGATTAACTTTCAGTTTTTGTATACATACATATAACAATTTCACAAGTCCAACATGGCTTTGTAAGAAATATATGGACTAAATAAGAGAGAAATTACCGCTTTAAATAATTTCCACAAAAATATTAAACGCACTTTAAAATTAATTAAGGTGTTCCACAAAGTTCTCTCTTGGGACCTCTCTGATATATAATTATTGTCAACGACTTGAGTTTCTTTTTAAAACAGTATCCTGCAGCTAAAATGTTATGCTGATTGCTGCTGTATGAAGAATTACTGATTGCTGTTTTGCATCACGATTGCAGTCAAAGTATTTATACTATGTAAAATTTACACTCCGAAATGTTTTTGTTTGCCGAGGCATAAATAGCTATTGTCACAGTGTTGCCATTATCGAAAAGTATATTTTGAGAATACCATCGAACTTAGTTGTGAAAATCTTATTCTGCATATTTTTGTCAAGGTTTATAACATAACATTTATTATATTTTTTGAATGGATGTGTATTATTTCATATCTGTAACATTTGTATAAAAATATTTCGTAAAGGAATATTAAACAAATAAATTTATTTGACGGTGTAATTCACTTATGTGTAGAAATGTTTAGAAATTTTTATAGAAAGTTAGGACATTTATATGGTATATTAAAATTATTTATAGATATAGAAATTATATGGTCACGCACGTGGAAACATTAATTTATTAACGTTAATTATATATATAAGTAATTATGAATAAAATCCACATGTATACAGGATGATTCATAAGGAATGACTAATATTTTACCTGCCTATTCTATAGCGAAAAATATTAATTTTTTGCTTAATAACTGGTGGTCAAATATTGATACTTACTGAGATACAGGGTGATAAAGTTAAAAAAGTAATTCAGTAATGTTGTTATATTTCAGTTATTTTTTCACACATAAACATAAAAGTCGGTACAATTAGGTTTCTTGACGTGAGAAAATCGAATGAGCTATCATTTTTGGTGTGTCGCATAGAGGGCGCTATGTAAGATATCTTGGTTTAACAGAATCCGTCATAACTTCTTTGTAATTCGTTCATTTATAATGTTATTGCAAATTTTTTATTTAACTATTATTTTCAAACGAAAAATGGATACGTGTTTTATCTTCATAAAATGTACCCTCATCGAGATATTTACATTTTAGAAAATTTTGCTCACCCATAATTTTGTTTGCACTGATCCTCTCTTTCCTCCTCAAAATACATAATTTGTAATATTCTATTCGTCATTTTAACAAAAATAACTTTTAATACCAAATATCTGAAGAGGTGAGAAAAAGTGAGTATTTTTTAATTTAAAAATGGAGGAAATAAGTTAAACAATTTAAAAGTTAAAACTAATGTATTTATTAACTTGATTAAAAAGAAAGAAGTAAAAGCAAAATATTTTGAAACTACAAATAAAAGTGTTACATCTCTCAGAGAATATGTTCTACATGGCCACCACCCATTTCAATACAGCGTTTTAGTCGCTTGCTCAATAATTTTCTTACAGAAAAGAAAGTGGCTAGGTTAGTTCTGATAGTATCAGCAGCTTCCTGAATTCTTCTCCACAACTCTTCGTAAGTATATATTGTTTTGGAGTAAACAAGGGATTTCATGTAACCCGAAACATAAAAATCCATTAAGTTGAAATCTGGGCTAGGAAATGGCCAAGGAAACTGACTCCCACGACCTATCCAGCGGTTTGGAAGCACTTCATTCAAGTAATTTCTTACCTGTAGGGAAAATGTGGTGATGCTCCATCCTGCTTGTACCACGTGTTTATTCTTACGATTGGTGGTATATCATCAAAAAGTTCTGGTAACTGGTTTCTTAAAAAATTTAGGCAAAGTTCTCCGTTTAAATTAGGAGGCAGCTCAATTGAACCTAAGAATTTGTCTCCAATTATGCCACATCATAATTCATATTGAAAATGCCTTTCCCTGATTAAATGCGGATTTTCTAAATGCCAGGAATGACTATTTCTACAGTTAAAAACACCGCGTCTCGTAAATGTATCTTCGTTTGTAAAATGAACGGTCTTCATTTTGCTTTCTTCGCATCCTGCGACAAAAACTAACTCTAGTTGGGTAATCCCGTGGAAGTAAATTTTGAACGGGAATAAAATGAAACCGGTGAAACTTCGCCTTTTTCAACAGTCTACTATTGAAGACTGACTAATTCCAGTAGCTAATGACAGACGGCGTGTACTGGTTTTAGGATCACCAGTTACTTGAACTAAAACTTCATCTTCTTGGTCAGGTTGTATAATTTTGGAACGTCCTGTATGGTTCTTGGAGCGAAATGAACCGGTTTCACCTAATCGATTGAACAAGTTTTGAAAAATCTTGTAAATAGGTTGTCTTCTACCAGGATATGTTTGTCGATATACTCTAGCTGCAGCAAAGCCAGAGAAATTTGCTCATGCATAAATATCTCTCATCTTTAGTAAAATAGTTATGTCGTAACATATTCACACCTTTACTTTAACTTTAACACAATTTATAATTAACAAATACCAACAATTCAAATATCACAATAAATATTTGACAGATAGTAAATAAATACATCTGTGTCAGTATGTTTCACTCATTTCCATAGCATACTTTGTTAAACATTTTTAGCAGCACCCTTTAATTAATCAGGATGTTTTCTTTACTTTAACTAACTACAAATTATGCATTTTGAGGAGGAAAGAGAGGATGACTGCAAAAAAAGTAAAAAAAAAATTATGGGTGCGCAGGATTTTCTAAAATGTAAATATCTCTATAAAGGTGCATTTTATGAAGATAAAACAAGTATCCCTTTTTTGATAAAAAATAATGGTTAAATAAAAAATTTGCAATGAGATTATAAATGAAAGAAGTACAAAAATGTTATGACGGATTCTGTTAAACCAAGATAGCTTTACGCAGGGCCTTCTATGCGGTACACCAAGA
Organism: Rhamnusium bicolor; assembly: GCA_029963845.1. Classification (NCBI taxonomy): domain Eukaryota; kingdom Metazoa; phylum Arthropoda; class Insecta; order Coleoptera; family Cerambycidae; genus Rhamnusium; species Rhamnusium bicolor. The sequence continues at coordinate 188,769 of JANEYF010000645.1, read as the reverse complement.
ATGATAGCTTATTCGATTTTCTCACGTCAGAGAACCTAATTGTACCAACTTTTATGTTTGTGTAAAAAAAATAACTTAAATATAACAACATTACTGAATTATTTTTATAACTTTAAAACCCTGTATCTCAGTAAGTATTAATAATTGACCATCAGCTATTAAGCAAAAAATTAATATTTCCCGCTATATAATCGGCAGGTAAAATATTACCCATTCCTTATGAATCACCCTGTATACAATAAATAAAAAAATGAGCTATCTGCATTAGTATTTTACCTATTTATTATAGAAATCATAATATACTGTGTATAAATGATCATATTTATATATAAACAATAATATTTATCTAGAATAAAATAAAAAAGTACATTAGAGACATTCAGTCTGGGAGAGTTCAAAATTTAGATCAGTTCATTTATAGCATATAAATCTTTCAAATAACGAACAGATGAGCACAGCTGCGTCTGCAAAATGTCAGACCAGTCGAGATTTTCTCGTGTACTTTCTTATAAATTTATATCTGAGTAAAAAAAAAACATTTTAGATGATTAAAATTTCATATTGACCTAGTTTGTTTTTATTGTATATTCTTAAATTTTAAGACATGTTGTTAATCACATTATAAAATTGTTTGGCATATACATATGGTACATACATATGTAGTATATCTTACAATTAGTCTACCCTCTTAAAATGAAATGCAAATATTAATTAAAACATTATTAGATATAGCGACTTGATTCCAGTTAATATTAGGCTCAAATTGACCTAATTTGTTTTTATTGTGTATTCTCAAACGGTTATGTTATTAATAAAATATACATTTAAAACTGTTTGCTTTATAGCATATTTCAGTCTACCCATTTTAGACGATATATGTGTTAACATGTTTAATAACAGCAGCCATTTGAATCCAATTAATATAACATTTTTATACATATTATTTATTTATTTAGATTATACTGTTCAACAGGTAAATAACCCAATTGCAGAACAGGAGAGTAGGCAAAATACAGATAGAAAAAATATAATATGTTAATAGGTACTGAGATAATTACAAAATACTAATTACAAAATACTAATTATAAAATACTAATTACAAAATACTAAGATAATTAAAAAATAAAATAGAAGGGGAAACGAGAAGGAAAGAACACAATTAACCTGAATAGACAAACCAAAATGGGCTTAAGGATTTTGAAAAATATACAATGATGATAGGGAAAAACAAGTCATTACTTAGAGATACAACATTTTTATGTTATTAAGGCTGCAATTAAATATATCTAAATGGATGCCAGCGGTACTACAGTTATTACAAATATGTAGCGGAGAATATTTCAGAATATTTGTACGAGGTGTCGAGAGATAGAATGTTAAGTTATCTCTGGAGGTTATTCTAGGCACAATAAAGTTTAATTTAGATAAAATATCTTGACAATCGGTAATATTGTGAATAATCTCAAACAAAAATACCTGAGAGAAATATTTACGCGTTGTATCAAGACTTGCCAGAGAATGTTTTTCTAATAACTCACTTTGAGGAAAGCCAATAGGAGGGCAAGTACCGTCAGCTTTAAAGCTTAGAAGTTTTAAAACTCGACGTTGAACAGATTCCAAAATATCGATGTGTGCACCGTAGTGAGGGGACCATACAAGAGAAGCATACTCAAGCTTAGTTCTGACAAATGTAAAATATATTAATTTAACTGTGTTTGTGTTGGTGAAATCACGACAATTTCGAGCTATAAATCCATACGTCCTTCCTGCTTCTAAGATTATGGAGTCTATATGTGTAACAAAGGCAAGTTTATTGTCAAAGATAACACCAAGACCACGGAATGTTACTGGACGATTTAGAGGGATATTATCAAGATTATAATCGAAGATAATATGTGTTGGCTTCGTTGAAAATGACATTATGTTGCATTTGTTAACATTTAAAGGCAATTTGTTTTCTTGACACCAGATATTTACATTATTTAGAATACTCTGAAGGTGGAGGCAATCACTAAAAATGTTAGCAACTGAGTAAATTTTTAAATCATCGGCATAAAGGAGGCAATTCACGTCCAAAACGTTTACAATATCATTTATAAAATTATGAATAACAAGGGTCCAAGGATGGACCCTTGGGGGACACCTGATGTTGCTAAGTATTCAACAGGCTTGAACCCATTAAATATTACATATTGAGTGCTATTATATAGGTAAGACTTGAAAATTGTAATTAAATGAGCAGATAAACGAAAGTTACTCAGTTTATGAAGTAGTATATTGTGGTCAAGTCTGTCAAATGCCTTAGAGAAATCATATTATAATAAGGTTGACCGTAAGATTGCTTTCAATCAAAACGATTAAAGTATCTTCATTCAGTGATAATAATTTGCAGAATTACCGCTCCCAGAGTTGGTGTTCTAGTTGCTTTCGATATATGCGGTTTTTATTTACAGTGGCAACACTAGAGCGACAATTGACAAAATTCGCGTCTACATTTGAGGTCACAGGTCATACGTATCCGATCGCCGAAAGCTGCTATCGCAGATGACAAATACAAGAAGAATTTAATTTTCATAGAGTTCTCGAGGCAACAGTTACTATTTGGTAATAATTAAAGAATTGCGTATTTTAGAAATGTTGTAGTTTATGTCACCTTAGTTAAATGTTTTCGGTTTGTTAATCTTGGTCGTTTTCCAAATTGAAAGATCTCTTCCCGTGGACGGCTTTATTTTCTGCTTGGCTTCACCAGAGTGCGTAATGCACCTGTTATCTTCAGATGATGCCAACTTAGTTGGCGAAATGCATTTCGAGCATAGTAAAGTGTTTTGTTGTTTGTGGAACTACTCCAATCCAATCCAGTTCAAAATCTACAAATTTATTTTGCCCTGTATATTTTTAGATGTAGAAAATATACAGGGTGCCTCATAACTAATTACCTTCCCTCAAGGGGATGATGGAACTAGAAAAAAAAAGTTGAGTTTTGTATGTAAACATTTGGCTTAAATCACTTCATAAAGAAGCTACAACCCCATAAAGGGGGTGAGTACAACATAGTTATTTGGCAATAAATTCGAACTGTCGTAAGTTGCAACATTAAAATTTAGACCATTTATTAATTTCATAATGTTACATAATTTGTCAAATTTTTATCTAAGTATCTTGATTTGTTAGGGTAGGCAGGGGGGGGGGACAGTGAATTTTCGTTATAATATTTTTCTTACTTCTTTTTTTTTTAATTTAAAAGAGAAAAAGGCACCAGTATTAAAAACCGCATAAAAAGGGTACTCTTATTTTTCGATAGTAGCCATCGTTTTGGAGTTATTTATAATTTAATATTGCAATACAGGATAGGTACGCAATAATAGAACGTAACTACATACCTCTACAAAAATAATTCCACAATATTTTCAACTATTGTTTTGTAGAGCAATTTAAAATATCGCTTTACGCAATGAAGCGTGTAATTTAACAAATGTTTATAAATAACCAATTTATTTTTGTATTCTTGATCATCTTCTGATTTAAGACACAAACTTAAAATAATATTAATTAAGAGCACCTTTTTTATGCAATTTTTAACACTGGTGCCTTTTTCCGTTTTAAGCGTTTAAAAGAAAAATAAAATAAAAAATTATAGCGAGAATTCACTTCCTCAACAAATCATGATGTTGTTACGTTCGTCTGTAATGCTTAAGAAAAAGAGGGGTGTTTAACATAGGGGTCAGGGCTGTTCATCCCTAAAAGCGTAGTAACAAAAGAAGATTTATTATAGTGTGCAACTCGTAGGCAGTGGGTAGCGAATAACACACTCTGCTAGCTCTCTTTATTATACCGGGAAAATTGGGTGTGAGTTCGGGTGGTTATTATGGGGAAGAAAGCTTCGTAGTTTAAAGTTAATGAAAATAATATTTAATGACAGATCTATGTATGTCGGAGGCGGCCTAGGGCGGCACGGTTAGGGTTAGACCGCTTGGACATGTTAGTAAATACGCCACTGATATTTTGCAGTTGACACACATGAATTTTATTAGATAACTAAACAAACAATTACCGTTTACACCAAACAGTAAAATAATAAAACAATAAAACTACCGAATAACAGTTATTCAACAAAGGAACTAACGGTCCGCCACCCCGCTAAATATATAATGTTAGTAAATGGTAATAATAAGTAAAATGACCCTGTATATTAAAAGGTGGCTTATCTGTCATCCTCGGCTCATCAGAAGTCCAGGAACTACCCCGTCTTGACCACGACGTACACCCTATACGTGAGAACATTATATTCCTACAAGCTCTGCAAAGGCTGGTTGGTAAAGTCATTTAGGTAGAATCCGGATAAAATCCGTGTAGGATCTGGGTAGAATCCGGGTAGAATCCTGAATTACCATATAGTTGCGTTTAAAATACGAAACATCACTAACCTGATGAAATGATTTAATTATTTAAGTGTATTTACCGCCAAGAAAGGGTCTTGTGTCGACTTTGATGATTCGTCGAAAACGGCACTGTCGTTCAATAGTTAGAATATTAGGTATTTTAGTTTGACGGCAACTGCAAGTTGTGGAAAGGTGGTACTGTGCATGATTTCAGAAACTAATATGAAATTACTTACATTTTCTTCCAAGGAGACGCTAACGCATCAAACTACTTGAAATCCTTCCAAAACGAAGATATATTAATGCTCCACAAACCCAAAAACGGTACATCAACAACAATGAGCGCTGATTGATAATGATTATTCTGGTAAAATTCGTCATAACCCCGCAAGAGAAATTTGTAATATTTTACTTAGACTACCAGAATGTAGTCGAGTGTTAAGCAGTCGTCATTTTTCCTGAACCATTACTCATTTTGTAGGCCTGAACAGTATGTGACCCACACTACAACACACTACAACTTAAGCTAATTTTGCAACGTAACAATGTTTAAATAAAAATATATGTTATGAAATTATAAATGGTCCAAATTTAATTTTTACAACTTCAGACGTTTCGAATTTATTGGCAAATAACTATATTGTACTTACCCCCTGTAAGGGGTTGTAGCTCCTTTATGAACTAATTTAAGGCAAATGTTCATATATAGATCTCAAATTATTTTTTCTATCACCTCCTTGAAGGAAGGTACTTAATTATGGGACACCCTGTATACTAGCATATCTAGATTGGTAGTGCAGTGGGCTAGAGCGTGAAAAACATAGCTGGTTTTCTGTCTGGTGTCTATCAACTCCGGGGTTTATATCCCGGTTTCGACTCAGACAAAGTCGAGGGATTGGTTGTGTGTCCGCGTCTTTTCAATGAGGGCTACCGCGCTTGAATTCACCATGAGGGACGCTAGTGTAGGGTAAGGTAAATGTCACTGAACGTTAATGTTTATTATGGCTTTTTAAAGAGGGTTTTTAGTGATTTTTATATAAAGTAGCTGCAAAACATTTAACACAATGACAGAAGGGGAAAGTAGTAATTCATTTGCACAGTAGGGAAATTATTGTACCTATCAGAGGTGTCTTATGTCATTAAAATTAGGTTATATCAAGAATGAGCATGATGAAAATAACGAATGTGCATAATTATTACTTACGATTTTCTATAGTAGGCTTCTTTGGTAACGCATAATTGTCACGATTAAAATGATTCCTACAAACACGCGAATGTTTCGAAGGAGTAAACTTATCCCTGCGAATCGCTACCAACCAGTTTTAGTAGAGTTTTGTCTCTCGGAAACATGTGTCCGCCTTTTGTTTCCGAACAAAATGGAACTGCACAACACTGAGACATAATTAACAAGTATTTTAATTTACTGGTGTATGAAATAATTATAATAAAACCCTATAAACTTGTTCCATTCCTAACAATAACTTTTGACAGCTACCTTACTTGCCAGTAGCGCCAAATGGTGAGACTAAAAACGGTAGCCCTCATTGTGTAACCGCCGTCTGTGCAGGTCCGGCTTTGAATTTGAGGGTTGTCTAATTTATGTGGTGTGTTTTATGTTTATATTTATTTTATATTTGAAAACAAGGAACATTTCTACATCAGGCTGTTTTTTGAAAAATTTAAATCGATTAATATTAACAAAAATAAAGGGGGTCAGTTTGAAAGAAAACTCCCTGTACGGTTCATTTCACAGATAGACTATAAGAAAGCCATAAAATCATATTTTATACCGTTTCTTAAATTTGTTTTATCTCTGAAATGAACAATACATAGTTGTGTTTCGGCATTATATAGGTTGACAATTTTACCTGTTTCGTTCTATAAACAGATAACTATTTTAAGGTTAATAATAATAATTGTAATCATTATTATTGTGGCACATGTATTTATTGGTATCAATAACGTTAGACAAATAAATTTGTATCCAGTTGACGTCATTGCACCTTTCTAAAGTGTTTTTATTGTATATTCAAAGAGATAACTAATAAATAAATATAATAACTGCGATGAGTAAATTATGAAAAACTTTTCAATTACATGAATAAAAAATGTTTTTCCCTGTAATTATATAAGTGTAGGTGTATTTCAAGTTTATTTGGAATTGTAAATTTTAACAAAAATACTCGTATAGTGTTTTAAGAGTTTTAAATATAAGGAAAACTGACAGTAAATTAAAGCTACACAATGCCGCTAGAGGAAAAATTTGCATAAAAAACTAAAATGTATTTTTTAATTTCTTTATCCGATAGTTTGAAAATCTAAACTCAGTATCTTTTCCGAATTTTTTTTAAGTTCCATATAGGGGTAAAAAAACAAAGTTTTCAATATTAGTCTTGTGACAACATTTGACTAGTTATTTAGGGAAAAGGAAAATGTTCATTTCCCGTTTTCTTAGAACGTCTTAGGAATTGTCAAATATTTTTCAGCACCGACTACAAGACTTCACGTAACCTGTGCATGATTTTTCCTATGTAGTAGTCGTCATTCCAATTTATGTATCAAGATATCTATAGTGGTACATAGAAATGTTGGATACCTTGTATAGTAATGTGAATATGTCCTTCATGTTTAATGTTGTAGTACAATACGGATATACCCACTAATATTACATCACTTTCTCTTATCCAAACCACACCAGGTATAAAGTATGTCCCTTGTACAGCGTACAATTAAAAGATCTAATTAGAACATTATTATTTTAATATTTTAATGTCTTTTTGTTTTGTCAAATAAAATTTAAAAGGTAGGTGACCGTGAGACAGGTAATATCTACTTTTGATCTTAAAACACAATGAGCGACTTTCGGCTGTATAATGGTCAATTACTTAAAAAAAGAGTTAAAATTGAAGCATGTCATAAATGTCAAGAGTTGTTCCGTATGTACCATTTTATATTCAGGTTTGCTTTATAGTCAGTTTCTTGTTGAGAAAGAGTAATAAATCATTGTACGACATGAGTGTACCTTTTATTTTCGAATTGCTTTATTTGATAATGCCATGAAAATATATAAAAAACTTGAAAATTAAGCTACTTTTGTTATTATGTCCTAAAAAAAGAAATACCTATTTTTACTTAATCTGCAAAATCCCAACATTAAGAAACCATTGAATACCATGACATATCATCAGGCCGAGATAATGACTGAAATGTGTCCAGTCAGAGAGAAGTAAGATCACGATTGTAAATGAATTGTAGTGGAAAATAAAGATATTTATTGAATTCGTATATACAGAGTGATTCATAAAGAATGGATAATTTTTTATCTGCCGATACAGCGAAATATATTAATTTTTTGCTTAAGAACTGATAAGATATATTAACACTTACTGAAATACAGTGTGTTATAAAGTTATAAAAATAATTCGGTGATGTTATATTTCAGTTATTTTTGCACACATAAATATAAAAGTCGGTACAATTAGGTTTTTGACATGAGAAAATCGAATAAGCTATCATTTCTGGTGTATCGCATAGAGGGCGCTTCCTAAGCTATCTTGGTTTAACAGAATCCGTCATAACTTTTTGTACTTCGTTTATTTATAATCTCATTGCAAATTTTTTATTTCACCATTATTTTTAAACAAAATAGGGATACTTGTTTTATCTTCATAAAATGCATCCTTATCGAGATATTTACATTTTTGAAAATCCTGTGCACAAATAATTTTTTTTTTTACTTTTTTGCAGTGATCCTCTCGTTCCTCCTCAAAATGCATAATTTGTACTTAGTTAAAGTAAAACAAACATCCTGATTAATTAAACGGTATGTGCTAAAAATGTTTAACAAAGTGTGCTATGGAAATAAGTGAAACCTACTGACATATATTTATTTACTAGCTGTCAAATATTCATTGTGATATTTGATTTGCTGGTGTTTGTTAATTATAAATTGTGTTAAAGTAAAGATGTGAATATGCCATGACATAACGATTTTACTAATGAAGAGATGAGAGATGTAATCTGTGTTTAGGCAAGAGCAAATTTCTCTGGCTTTGCTGCAGCTAGAGTATATCGATCGACAAACATATCATGGTAGAAGACGGCATAATTACAATATTTCTCAAAACTTGTTCAATGGATCAGGTGAAATAGGTTCATTTCGCCCCAAGAACCGTACATGACGTCCTAAAATTATACGACCTGACTAAGAAGATGAAGTTTTAGTTCAAGTAACTGGTGATCCCGAAACCAGTTCACGTCTGTCGTTAGCTACTGGAATTATTCAATCTTCAATAGTAAGATTGTTGAAAAAGGAGAAGTGTCACCCGTTTCATTGTACTCCCGTTCAAAATTTACTTCCACGGGATTACCCAATTAGAATTAGTTTTTGTCGCAGGATGCAAAAAAAACAAAATGAAGACCGTTCATTTTACAAAAATATTCTCTACAGACGAAGCTACATTTACGATACGCTGTATTGTTAACTGGCAATTAGAAAATTCGCATTTAATCAAAGAAAGGTGTTTTCAATATGAATTGAAGATTAATGTATGGTGTGGCATAATTAGAGAAAATTTTTTAGGTTCAATTGAGCTGCCTCCCAATTTAAACAGACAACTTTACCTACATGTTTTAAGAAACCAGTTAACAGAACATTTTGATGATATACCACCAATCGTAAGAATAAACATGTGGTACATGCAGGATGGAGCACCACCACATTTTCCCATACAAGTAAGAAATTACTTGAAGGAAGTGTTTCCAAACCGCTAGATAGGTCATGAGAGTCAGTTTCCTTGACCACCTCGTAGTCTGGATTTGAACCAAATGGATTTTTATGTTTGGGGTTACATGAAATCCTTTGTTTACTCCAAAACAATAGATACTCTCGAAGAATTCAGGAAGCTGCTGATACTATTAGAACTAACCTAACCACTTTCTTTCGTGTAAGAAAATCATTGAACAAGCGACTAAAACGCTGTATTGAAGTAGGTGGTGGCCATGTAGTACATGTTCTCCGAGAGATGTAACGCTTTTATTTGTAGTTTAAACATATTTGGTATTTATTTCGTTCTTTTTATTCAAGTTGATAAATAAATTATAGTTTTATTTTTTAAATTGTTTAATTTATTTCCGCCATTTTTTAAATTTAAAAATACTCACTCTTTCTCACCCATATTTGGTATTAAAAATTATTTTTGTTATAATGACGAATAGAGTATTACAAATTATGCATTTTGAGGACGAAAAGTAAAAAAAAATATGTGTGCGCAGGATTTTCTAAAATTTTAGTTAATTGTACCGACTTTTATATTTATATGTGAAAAAAATAACTGAAATATAACAACATTAATGAATTATTTTTATAACTTTAACACCCTATATCTCAGTAAGTATTAATATTTGACCACCAGTTATTAAGCAAAAAATTAATATTTGCCGCTATAGAATCGGCAGGTAAAAATATTACCCATTTCTTAATAATCACTCTGTATATTATACAATAACTAGTTCTTCTAAATGTTAACGTTTATATTTAGAGATCGGGAAGTAGTGATAAATGACGACAATTCTAGGGTTGACGGTAGGCGATATGTCACCGTGTAAATATGTTAATTTTACACAGGTATGTCCGCGGTTGAGGTTTACAAGAGGTGAAATTGTAAAAATACTCAAATTTTTGAGAAAAAGTCACTCCACATAAAATTTTTTGCTTTTCAAAAAAATACGATTCACGTTGCAAAACTTTATGTTTTGTGTAGAGGGTGATCAAAAATTACAAAAACTTGAAATTGTCTTGAGTAAATTGGCCTTATTTTTAACTTTGAAACAAAATTTAAAAAAAAAAAAAAGACGTTTCAAATTTTATAGTCGATGAAAATCCAAAATTGCAATTGAATATTGGAATGTTTGTGAAATAAGAACATTTTTTAGAAAAATATCGTTAGTCAGTTTTTGCCACCTTTTCTATTTAGCGCATAATTGCATTCGTACTAGGCGAATTAGAATGAGATAAACAGTTCTGAATTTATGAAATACCTAACAATGAAATGGTATCTGATAGGATGATATGTTTCAAAAACATGTATTGTAACTCATAATTTACAAAAATAATAATGTTCAATGGAAATTTTAGATTTTGGGTGAATATAGAATTTTAAACAACTGTTTTATTTAACATTTTGTTAAAAATTAAAGATAAGGCCAAGTTACTCTTAGGAGAATTTCAAGTTTTTGTAATTTTTGAGCACCCTGTATAAAAAAAGATAAAGTTTCTCAACGTGAATCGTATTTTTTTAGGAAAGCAAAATATTTTATGTAGATTGACTTTTTTCTCAAAAAGTAGAATATTTTTACAAGTTCACTTCTTGTAAACCCCAACCAATCATGGACTGTATACATGAACATATTTACTCGGTGACATATTAGATCACATACCGTCAACTCTAAAATTGACGTCATGCAGGAAATTAGTTATAATTTTTACTTACTAAACTTATTATTGTACTTATATTTTTAAATTTCAACTGAACACGTTATAGAATTGATTCTCAGAATATATATGAATATACTATTTTTACTTTATAGATTGTATTTGAATTATATATATTTAATGTATATTATTTATAGCCTTATCTTTTTCTAATCTTTACCGTTAGTAAAAAAGGAAGCAGATTTTAGAATCTTCATTGGAAAGATATGAATTAACCGATAATTTTTGGAAAAAATATTATCAAACAATATAAAATAAGTGATTACATGTATTAGCCCAAATTTCTTTTTTTTTTCATTGAAAGAATAAAATTAAATACGTGCTTTTTTATTGTATAAGCAGGGTTTCCGCAGATTTATTTGTTCTAGGATTTACACCTGTCTAAAGTAGCCAATAACATATTATTGTATATGCATATTCTAAAATCTGAAAAACTTAATTTAAATATAACAAAGTTAAGTGTATTATTGGAATCAACTTATTTATTCTACAGTTGTCGTCTTTATTATCAGTGGCGGAAATTGTGCCTAGTCATGGTCTTTCCCACAGTTTATCATAGCTAGGGGTGCAATGGATAGAACTTTTTTGTAAAGAAGCGAACACCGAATATCCGGAAGATATTCAAAGCGTAGCTACTCTTCCCAATATTGTATATGGCCGGAATTGGTTTTTAACCCTTGCACATTGTTTGCATAAATGATGTGAATTCAAAAATACAAAGGGCTATTGTTTTTAATAGAACATATCTGGAACAATAATAATAATAGTAATGTATTTATTAGACCGAGTCTATTTACGACAGCAAGGTTCTGCTCTTCCACTTAATCGCAATTTTACCTGATAACCTAATTCTAAAATATATAATATAACGTAGTTTTGATTACATGATGGAATATTACTTAGCTTACAAGAAAATGTAAAAAAAGAAAACAACAATAGGAGTGAAAAACAATAGAAACTGCGAAATGAACTCATGAAATACTATGTTGCAGTATAGAATGAAGCAGTAAAAATTGTAAATGTTAAATTTTGGTTAAAAAGTTTTAAAGAAATTTTCTGATATTAATTTTTTAAGCTATTTTTGTATTTGAAAATAATGATCAGGAGTCGAAAATGTATTCCAGATTGTTAGATTTAGGCCCGGTACTTTCATTCTTGGTTAACATTATTAATCGAATGATACTGTTTCTCTCTCGCTTATTGTCACAACAATGGTTTCCTTGTTTTGTTCATTTTAATTATTTTATATAAATAAGTAAAATAAATAGAAGGATGTTTTCAATTAAAGTAATTTATTTCTTTCATGTCAAATTGAATATGATGATGAGAAAGCACTGTCGAGGAGCATCTAGCCACGACCGATTTTTTAATTATTAACTGTTTCAGAAATATTTTCTTTAAATTTATTAAATTATATTTCGGTAACGCTGATGCTTTCCGCTTAATATGCTTTGACATGCTGTTCATAGAAACTATTTGTTATATTTTTTCATAATTCTATAACCCTTGTTAATATAAAATAAATGTAACATATCTTCTAGAGCAGAAAAAATCTATTATTACGGTAAATATAAACACTTGAATCACACCCATAACATTGCTTTTATTATAAAATCATGGAATTATTACCTTTCCTTAGAGTACGTCCAATGAATGTTGAATGAAAAAAAAGTATTTAATTATATATACTAAGAAATCTTGTAGTTTAATCAATTAATAAAAATATAATTATGAGACACATATATGACAAACAATAAAAGAAATCAAATAAGTTGAAAACGAGAGAATAACTATAAGACTTTATGTTTTATAGATTAAAATGTGTCATAAACCAGTCCATATAAAAAATTTAAGGAATGACGCGACGGTTTTCGTTCCTTGTTTTTATTGCAATGTGTTTTTTTTCTTATATAATGTGTTACAGATACTATTTTTAATGGATCTATTTCCCATATCACTTTTCAGCGTTAACGATCAGCACCAGAGAGGCTCACTCCTAACCTGGAGGAGGTTGCCGAACAACCACTTTGAGTAGGGATCTTCAGCGAGTCTCAAATCGCAATTCATGTCATATCCAAACAAACAAGTCCCTAAATTTTATACTTCAGTTAGATCTGTGGAAATGTTGCCTGCCATGGGGACTTTTGTAAATTTTTTATTTGAAAACAGGTTATAATAATAATAATAGACAAAATATGTGGAATCGGGTGGTACTTGTTGGACTTGTTGCAAATAGATTTTATCACCCTAAAAGTAACCCTAACTGTACGTTCTTTGCTGAATTATAGTCTTTGTCCAAAAGAGGCTACCAGTACGTAAAAAAGTCAAGAGCGCTTTTTTGTAAAGCACAAGAACACACAATTTTCAATAATAGTTACTATAAGTTAATAATTAGGTTATCTTGTAAATAAGCGTTTTAATATATTGTGCTGCTCACCCCATTTTCTTTTATACGAAAAAAAAAAACAGCGATTCCTCGAGTTCAAGTATTTTCTGTTTTAAGGTAAAAACTTGGGAAAAAATTTAATGTAGGTGATTAATTTGTAATGGATAATTCTGTTTCTATGTGAAACATTTTTATTTTTATAATTTTACATATGTTTTTACTAATAAAATACTCATCTAGACTTAGGTCTGTGGAGCAAATTTCTACGTAAAACAGTCCTACCCCTTTTCTAGGTTTCTCAATATCACTCATTTAAAATATCTTAAATTTATTGAGCAGTGTCTAGCATCCCTTTTTACTCCATATTGCCTATAATTTGCCATAACAAAATCGCTTTTTACATAAAACCCCCCATCGATGTACAGGGTTATCCAACGAAAAGGCCCACCTCTATATGTCGTTTATATTTCGAGAAAAAAAATGTTTTAAATAAAAGTTGTATTGATTCAAATGAACTCTTCTAGAAAAAATCCCTGCATAGAATATACAGGTGGTACCATAAAAGCGGGACAAACCAGTTTTATTTTTTAAATGGAATACTCGATATTTTTTTTTTACTTTTTGGAATCTGCGTTTTTTTGTGTTTTGTATATGTTACATCTTATCTTTTACTGTTTCTTATTTGTTGCAAATTTTATACTACCAACATTTACCAGGTTATCAGGTTAGCCATGGATGAAATACAATTAATTTGATACGTATGCCTTACAAAATAATTTAATAAATTTGTTGGTGTTTCGTGGAAAACTACGTTAGTGTTATCTTTACATCAAAGGTTCTAACCCACTTTAGGTCCTCATAGTCACTGGGAAAATTAAAATAAATAGAGAATTTCAGGTGAGACGACTTAACAAGTAAAGCCTAAGAATTGGACCATGAGTACTTTTGGAAAACCAACTTATTTGAATCAAAAATAAATAATAAATGTGTAATATGCGTATTATGGAGACCTGATCCCGATTCCAAATTTGTTGGTGCATTCAGAATAAACTAGAGAAGTTATTATATTTATGCATTTCCATCCGTTATTTCGAATTAAAAAAAAGACGATAAAGCCACAGGAATAGTATTTGTCCCACATTGCCTACCTCAGACGTGATTTCCTCTTTTCAAACGATTATTATACACCTTCAGTTCCAAAGTTGCTCTAGTTGCAGGGAAGTTGTCATGAGAGAGATGCTTAGAAACAAAATTTCTCTTATAATTATATCAGCCATAATAGCGTCACAAAGACATTAATCTAATATAATGGTTTTTAAAGGATGGTGGGGTTTTTTGTTTAAAACATGAAAAAAATCCACTTCAATATAATTTAGAGAAACTCGCAGAATTATTAACAAATTACATTATTCCACTACAAATATTTACAAATCAGCTTTCATCTTAATAAATCCGATAAATTCGGAATACGAAAAGGTTATAAAGAGATTCTTAAAAGATTGTGTATAATATAAACAATCAACATCTAAATATCAGTTTATGTAGGATTCGGAGCTATTAAAATCATTTTCCTGTCTTATTACGTAAATAACTATATTCTTAGCATAGAAAAATTAAGTTGAAAATTACTGGCACTTACGACGAGTCATAGAGTTCATTCTAATTGTAAGTCAAAAATAGCTTAAGAAAATATTACGGCTTGGCAAATAAAATGGAAATAACGATAAATCATACAAAAATATGTTACAACTTCCACTATTATTTCCATTTTTTCGAGAACAGCCATAGCTCTGCATGGCTTCCGTTTTTACATTTTATACCGAAGAAACCAAACCCTTTCGTTCTCCTAACGAAAAGCACTTAATTCTTATGCATACGAAAGCCAGCTCACAAACCTTGAGTACATAGTTAAAAAATGTTTTAACAAATAGTGAAATAGATGCTACTATTACTATTAGCTTATTTTCTGCACACAGGCATTGGACATACTGCTACAGCATTGGCCGCCTTCATAATCGGAATAAACCTAGACACGAAATACTGCTGTATGGAATGGACGAATCGTCAGAGGAATTCAGTAAATTTTATAACAGTCATGTGACACAAGGGAACGGCAAATTTGCTAGAACTATTTTAGAAATAGGTAACGAATAAGTATTAGAAATCAAATGAAATGGACAATGTACAAAATCTATGTATTTACTTTTCAAGCACCTAATTTTAAAATTGTATATTCTTGCTTAACTTTTTCTTATAATACGATCAATGTAGCTTAACAAAAATCACTGTTTTGTCTGTTTTAATGTGACACTAAGTAGGAAGTAGGATGTGCCATACCTCTAACTGCCCCACCCAAAGAACGTTCTACCTTGTTCAGTATATAAGATATTAATTTTACATAGTTTACATAACTTGGTATATTTCAGTAAGCCCAATATTATATAATGATTAAAAAATTAATTCTTTCAGCTGTGCCACTTATTTTTCATAAGGAATATCAAATATACTCAATGTTATATTATGATAGGATCCTTGCAAATACATTTTGCTTATTTGTTTATGTTGAGAAAATAGCGAGTTAATTATATAATGTAGAAAAAAGCGTTATTTGCGATATTTATTTATAGTAAATGAACATATGGGCATGGAATACTAAAATATCTTATCATTTTTATTGTAAATTTGAGCAGCAATTGATAATAGGTATGTTTATTTTCGTTATCCAGGTACCTGTAAATTGCTACACAGGTAGATAAGGCCATAATATTATGTAACATAAATTATGTCCTTTACTCTTATAGGTTCAGCAAAATTTCTAAAAATAGATATAGAAGAGTGTATATCAAATATTGAATGTTAATATAGCTAGTACAGTAAACATTGCTATCGATATTCAGTACCGGAGAAGTTGTACTAGCTCTAAATTGTTTAATAATATTCAAGATTATTTTGGGATTAGAATGGGAATGGGTTTTTAAAAACTGAGCTGAACAGAATTCACATCGGCCATAATATCGAAATTGGGCCAAATTACCTTTGTCTAGTTGACACATCGTCGCATGAGAACAATTCACTGTTTTTACAAGATAACGAATTTAAGAGTATAGTCTCTAGAAAAGTCACTTTGGTTCCATTTTTATATGTGAAATATGTGTAATTAATGGGACGAAATAATTTAATAGCTGCTTGACATGTAAAATGGTTTAAATTTATCCAAAATTGTAGAAATTATAGGAAAATTAACTAACCTTTGCATTTGTAATTAGAACTATACGCATCTGTAAAGCATATTTTAGTATAAAAAATGTAAATTGCAGTATAAATTTTAGTAATTTGTAATCATTAAAGAGACGGTAAAAAAACGTGTAAAAATGAAGTCTTTATTTGTGATGCCAAATAGTAACAAAAAACATGCGACGATATTGTCTACATTGTTATTAAAACCTTGCATATCTCTAAATGTTAAATTTGAACATTTCGTTCAAAAAATTACTGCAAAACAAAATTTAAGAAAGATATAAAGCATGCCTCCAAACTCCATCTTACTGCAACTATACAAGGTGATTCCAAATTAGTACAATAAATTGGTGGTGGGTAGATCTTCGCTAAATGTTAAAAATAGTTAAATACAACTTTTCTCTCTACCCCCTTTTTGGTGAATACCAAGGTAATTCTGAAATTGAAATGGAGCACGTGGCACGCATTACGTTTCCTAGCTGGCCAATCGCAAGCAGGAAACGTAATAATGCGTATGGTATAGTGTTGGGCGATACGTATCGATTTTGAGTATCGATCTTTTAGGCTCCCACACTCGATACTTTGTATCGATAATTTTCGTTTCGGTGTATTGGTAGATCGATTCAATAAAGGTGGGTATCGAATAAAGTGTATCAAACAATAGATTTATATTATTTCATAAAAGCACTGAAAAAATTCGATAATAAACACATAACTCAACTATGATCAGAAATGCAAATACTGCCATCTACAGACCCACGATGCTATTATATAATTAAGATTACAGATTCCTCTGTTTTGAATTTTGGTTGACAATATTTTTACCACAAAGAAGGTTTAGTGCCATATTCCAAAAAAAAACAATTATGCAGTTACGGACACGTGTTTCGGAGTTATTGCCCCTCCTCAGCGTATCGTAGCTAAGGGATTGGATCTAGAATGTGATAGATCAGGAACAAGAACTAAAATAAGGCTGGAGAGTACAGTACACAGTACTCAATTAGGGCCTTCATGTTCCCATGTGCCACAGATGACACCTTGATGAGCACAGTCGACACACAGAGCTCTATGTGTACTGCCCGTTTCCACCTGGCACATACAAACAAAAAAAGATAGATTTATTGGGGGTTCAAAATGCAACAAAGAAGGTTTAGTGCCATATCCCCAAAAGACAATTATGCAGATACGGGCACGTGTTTCGAAGTAATTGCCCCTCATCAGCTTAGCGTAGCTAAGGAATTGGATCTAGAATGTGATATTTTTACTACAATCACCACATAATAATACATAATTAACCACAATTTAAGTTATATAATATTAATCAGCATTTCAAGCTTTTATTTGTAATAACAAATTCCGGATCAAAATTTGTTCGAATATCGATACTGTAAAAACGATACAATACACGTATCATATTCGTCTGATTGATACACAGTATAGATACTTTTCAGAGTATCGCCCAATACTAGTACGGTACGATACGATTCATTTTTAGCCAGGACCTATCGCATCAGATATCGACAAATAAAAGTGATTGGATGCTTGTGGCATGTGGTCGTAGTACCTAAAATAGAAGTAATATAATATGTAATCTGTATGTTTATTTTTATTGAAACAGTTTAGAATTTTGAATCTTGTTTTGTTTTTACATTTTTGTTTGTATCTGTTAATACTTTCCTATTAGTCGCAAGGTTTTGTATCTTATACTGTTTTCAAGAAAGAAAATTTTTAAAACCCTTTCAATAATACCGGATCCAACATGAACCGGTATTTCGAGTATCGGTACATTTCTGTTCGATATTGTATCCAACCGATACTTTTTAATCGGTACGATATGATACGCAATACTACATTTTGAGTTAAAAGACAAGGGTAAATACGAAAAATTTGAGCTCTTTTAACTATCTGTTTGGGGAGGTTAAATTTGGCAAAAATGTCTGCCAACCAAGGTTAGGGTTTTTTAGTGCCTTGTGAACCATAAGCTGGCTGGGTAGACGTTTGTTTTAACATTTCAAATTGTGATCCATTTTTTCGCTACTTTGATGGCAAATTGTTCAAAAACCCACCGATAGAAATGTCTGCCACTATAGTATAGTACTGTACACACCAAAACAAATATTTTGCGCCAGGTTTGGTTCGTTAAAAATTTTTTTTTCAATTTCCAGTTCCCGCGCGTCGACCAGAAGTTTTATCTGCCAACGTAACTGGGGTATGTGGAGTACATATACTAACTACCTATGCGGATAAATATCGGTAATCATTCAATTAAAATGAATGTTCCACCTCCGTATCCGGCCGCCATACCAAAAATTTCAAAAGAGATAAAAGTATGGTCTCGTTGATTACCGACTGGCAGACGGTAATCCTTTATCGTCGAATTTGCACGCTATTGCTTAGACTATTAAATATGTCGCGAAAATGCTTTCCTAAGGAATTGAAAATGTACATTTTGAACTTCTTTAAGTTAATTTTATATTTAAATAAAATTACTAAATAACGAATTATTAACAAAACATATTTATGTTCCATTCATGATCAATTTATTTATTTTTTCCCTCAAAAACCATGCGTTGTGAAAAACCAATAAAGCATCATTTTAAAACCTACTTTGAGACAGTATTTTTTTTCTTATTAATTTACAAAATAAAGTTCTACTAGGTATAATAATCATGTGACCTTGAAATAACCTGAAAAATTTCATGAAACATTATAACAAAAATTATACAATATCGATCAACTAACTAAGGAAAATAATAAATTTAAAGTTCCTAACTCAAATAGATCAAAAGTTATTGAAGAAAAACTGCCCCTTAGAGATCATTCTCAAACATGTTAATAGAACATTTCTGGCTTAATTTTAAATATGCTCTTTTTCTGGAAAATGCTTATTTTCGAATACCCTGTATATTGCAAATTAGGTTTGGGTCAATAATACACCTTAGCCCTCAAAAGCAGTTTTAAAATCTCCATTGTCTTTTTTAACACAAAATATGCAGGTTACTAGGTTCGTTTCGTAATTAGGTTTGAGCATTAGAAATCTATTGCAAACATTACATATTGTGAATTTATGCTTACATCCTTCGATTACTGGTTTTTCATAATTTTATTGTTGTTTTTAATATATTTCATGTATTAATACATAATGACCTAATTTCTAATAAAAGTGAAATAACTTGGAATAAATGTTATTCATTATAGAGAAATAATTTTAAGAATATAATTAATTTCACGTTACATGGACTTTAAATTATTATATTGTAACAAAATATATCTACCACCGTAGTCGAAGTTTACTTTAAATTTCTACATACATACGTCTGTTTTATTCAACAAGTTATAATTAATTAATTAATTGAAATTCTCCAATATTTTAAAAATAATATGAAACAGTACATTGCGTGTCTAGTAGTATATAAAAACAATACATTCCCGGACGATGTAAATTGGCCGAGGCCAACAAGTATTGGGTGCGGGAAGCATTTTTCCGTTCCCTATTGTGCTAGCGCTACATAAGTGCGTTAATCATTTAGGAGTCGAATGCAGGTTCAGCCATGATACAAAGTTATTGTATCATGGGTTCAACCATTTCGCCATTTCCTAAGTGGATGCAGCACACACAGTGTATGTAATTGGCGCTTTTCTATTTGCTATAATAAAATTAATTCAAATTAATTAATAAATTTTGTAATGTAATTTTCCTTGCCCTAAAATGTCCTTGTTTTGTAATTTTAAATGTTATGAAGGTCTCAGTTTAAGGTCAATGATAGAAAATGAAATGATGGGCAAGGGAAAAATGACATTTTAAAGGATAAGGTTGTAGCCGAGAGTCATTTGAAAAACGATTACCCAGACGTAAGAAACAGAGGGTTACCGATTTCTATATGATTATCGCATTTATTACATTTTTGCCTGTGTGCTGTATTCACTTAAGAAACGAATACACTGTGTGTGCTGCATCCACTTAGGAAACGAAATGACTGAACCTGCATTCGACTCCCATATGATTAACGCACTATGTAGCGCTAGCACAATAGGGAACGGAAAAATGCGTCCATCAATGTGCTTTTACTACGAGGTACACATACTATTTTTTTCTGAAATCGCAATCAATATTAATTATAAATTAAGGAATTTTTATTAATGCATAACATTTTTCCATCACAATCTAATTGCTTCTGATATCGTTTCCTTGACAATCACTGTTTATTTATTGTTGTGATAAATGTCAGATTCAGTACTTATTTCGCTTTAATACTACAAGTATTAAAGCGAAATAAGTACTATGCTAAAACAATATTAAAAATATTTAAAATGGACAGTGAAGGGGATATCCAGGTGTTTGGGACACCATCAGAGAGTATCACTGCAGAAAATATGACTTTGCATTTTTACGTAAATGGTTGATCTGCGTGTATTTATTTACTGACTAAAATATATATATAAAACCTGTACGTGAGTTACTTTCGCGGCTTAGGTTGGAAAAGTAACTTTCTCGTACTGTTTTATGATGGTTGTTTAGCAGCGGACTAAAATACTAAAATAGCTTATTTTGGGATCTGAAATTGCGCCGAGAAAGTAGACATTCTTGATCGATTTCAGAAAAAATAATATTAATTCGTCTTGTCTTACAGTCTTATTATTACTTTCTCATCTATTTATATTGATAAAGTATTGGCGTCGTGAGAAAAAACCAAATTCCAGATTATGATGAAAACGAACATTTTGAGATCGGAAAATAGAAAATTTGTCCGAACTGGCATGCCGTATGTGTGTCTGTGGGTCACAGGTTATTTGTTGTGACCACATTTTATCAAACAAGTCTCAACGTGGAAATCTGAAATTTTGCATATAAAATTTAAAATAAATATTAATCATAATGAGAAAATGTGCCGTAAAGAACTCCTCACATTTTCTCGTAGGATTAACCGATTCTGAGAAAAAAGGTTTAAAATTAATTTCATTAAATTAAAAATATAAAGTCGGTCTCGGCAACATTTGTTCATCATATTCAATTTGATGTGAATGAAAAATGAATTATTTTGTTTTGTTTTATTTCATCTTCGTTTGTCTCATTTGTTTCTTTTATACCATTTGTCGCATCGTATCGTTTCTCATATCTCACTTATCTCATTTGTCTCATTTGCCTCGTTTCTTATTTCGTGTTCGTATATCTCATTTTCGTTGATATGTCATTTGTCTCATTCGCCTCATTTGTCTCATTTGTCATTTATCTCATTTGTCTCATTTCTTTCATTTGTCTCATTCAATTCATTTATTTCATTTATCTCATTTGCCTCATTTCTAATTTCCCTCAATCGCTTCATTTGTCTCGTTTTTCTCATCTATCTCATTTGCATAACGTATCTCATCTTATTTATTTCGTTTACTTTGGTCACATTAATTGTTTTATATAAATAAATAAAAAAATGGATATGGCATTTTCAATTAAAGCAATTTATTTCTTTTATGTCAAATTGAGAATGATAATGAGAAAGTCCTGTCGAGGAGCACCTAGCTGCCCGATTTTTTACTATTGTGGTTGGAAAATATAACTAATAATTAAACTATTTTATGATAATAATTAACCACATTTATCCTTCATCCTTCCCATCTGGTGACATACAGATTAGTGCCACGAA
This sequence comes from Rhamnusium bicolor, assembly GCA_029963845.1. Classification (NCBI taxonomy): domain Eukaryota; kingdom Metazoa; phylum Arthropoda; class Insecta; order Coleoptera; family Cerambycidae; genus Rhamnusium; species Rhamnusium bicolor. Next base: position 166,635 of record JANEYF010000645.1, on the reverse strand, counting down.
TTTGCGGGCAAAGGTTGCTTCCTTCTAGAAGAAAAAAATTGCCGTGGAACTATATCAGTCCGACATATTTAAGTAATACGCCGTAATATTCTGAGTGATTGATTAAGCGATTGTTCTGTTATGCTGTATATTATGCGGTCATCGATCTCCTGTGCACGCGCTTCTTAAAAAAAATCAAATCATTGTCCACATGACGATGGAAAATGGAAAATGCAGTTGGCTGCTGTCAAACAGTCTTTATTCATTTTGAGTTTAAGTTAAGCATTTTTTTTTCAATTTTATTAGAAAATGCAATTTCCCAAATAACCGTGTGGACAGAGAATATTTTATTTTTTTATTCAAAAACTATCAGTTCGATGGAAAAAAATAAAAAAGAAAAGAGTTGCTAAATGAATCAAGATATCCAAGGCACATTTTCGTATGATAAAATTTGGTACCCTTAAAATATTCGAATAAAAAAAAATGAAATGGGGGTTGCTTAAATTATCCTTTTTACCGACAAGTGATGATGGGAAAAATATCCCTTAGAAGCGTTCCTATCAGCAGAAAATATCTACCAACATTATTTTTTTTATCTTTTTCCAAATTTGAGATAACAATTAAAAGCCTAATTTTAGCCTCCATTGTTAGAGGGGCGTTTCCGAACATGCCTCCATAGGAAACTTTTTTCTTGTTTCGAGGTTCTAAATTCAGATTTTAAATTTGTCCAGTTAATTCTGAAACATCCTGTGTATAAACCTCATGTGAACACGTGAACTTTCCGTCTTAATTTTTTTTTGTGTGTAACTTTAATCCGTACAAATACCAAAACGTTACAATTGAAAAATAGACACCAGAGCTGGGTGTAGTATCCAAGATAAAATATCCTTTTTTGTATCTTGATTATTTTTATTTTCGAAAACAATTGTATCTGCTGCTTTAACGTAAAAAATAGGAGACAATTTTTGTTCAGATGCATTTCAAATGAAGTATGTCTCAGATTTTAGCAATTTCGAGTATATATTGCAGCCCATTGTTTTTAAAAATATGTTTACAAATGTGGGTTTCATAATCCTAACTTTTATATAACTGATCCTTGATTTATTATTAAAAAATAAATCGAGCCGTAGACCTTAGATTTTTCTTGTGAATTCTTCCTCGATCTATGATCCACTAAATTTTCCAGGAAAGGATGAAGATATTAATTTTGAGGATTGTTAATCTTCATCTTAATAAATATGAATATATTATATTCTAAGATTTGGCTAACAAACATCTCAGAATTAACATTTAACGATCATAATAAAGACGAAATGGGATTTTATTGATACAATGTTTAAAAAACAATCAAAAGAAAATAAGCAATTTAGTGAACACTTTTATTTTCGAATGGACTAACTTCCTGTAAGTGTATCATGGCATAATCTCATTGGTAGCATAATTAAGTACATAAACCATACAAAAATATATACGTTGACATGTGGCTAATAACGTAAAAACAGCTCTTTAATAATAACGAACTAAATTTAAAACTAGGTCATTTATTTTGTTTTTTGTTTCCATCAATTTTCATTGTTGGTGACTAAAGTAACACACATTTTTTTTACACATAATATTGGCGATATTATTTATTCCTCGTGTTATAGATAAATTGAAACTGATAGCACACACGGTTGTGAGTCATTGTCCGTCACATTGAAAAACCACATGCTTAAATATAAACAAATCGGTAGATATTTACTATTCTGAAAAATTTTCTTTAGAACGTATATAAAACATGTTTATTACTAGCGTTATATATTTTCAACAAAATTCGCAGACTAAGTAAACGTACCCGATCTCTTTGAACACAATATATCAAAATATGTTATTGTCTGGTTATGTTTGACGTATTTTAGCATGAAAATTCTAAAAAAGTTTTAACTTAAAAACATTACGTAAGAATTAGAGGAAGTTGTATTGAACATATCTGATAAATACAAAACTAGAACACATTGGTACATACATTTATGACGTAATTTATGGAAAGAAAATCTGGATAACATATTGCAATGTACTTTTCGCTTCGCAATCATTAATTTTACAATTACAGACTTGTAACGTATTTTTTTATATTATTATTATTATCATTTTATTAGGGTCCACAATAATACATTGCAAAAGTTTGGTTTTCTGTCGACCTTAGAGCGTTTCTGATTTTTTTAATTTTTAGTTGAGCTCTGGTCGTCGCAGATGTGTAACTGCCGAAAATACCAATACATTCACTCCACTTTCTGTCAGCACCAATTTAAAATTCATATATCCAGAATACTCCGAACGGTGTTAATAACAGCCCTTTGCAAGGCTAGTAAAAAAAACTAGTTTTTCAACGACCTCACTAGAGAGTAATATTTTCCCCCCGTCTAATGCACCGAGTAGAAAATTAAACATTCTCTCCATAGAGGCAAGATAGCTTTCATTCTTAGGAAAGAAAGTATATTCTACCCGTATTTTTGACTAATACCATACTAACTTCTCATGCCTGCTAAAATATCAAAATAGACGCCAAAATTAACGTAAGTAATTTCATTGTGTAAGGTGTTATAATGTTTTATTAATTTTAAACAATACTGCTCATTTTAGAAAAATAATTATTATAACAACATTTCTATTTTTATTATGATTTTCAATATTTTGTTACCATAACAAGTACCTTTGAAACTGATGTTTTAATATTCCACGGCTTACTTACTTTTAAAATTACTACTAAAACTGTTATAATACCAATATGTATTTAAGAAATGTTATTTCCCTTTGACCCGTTTTTTATATTAGAGGTTGTAGAAAAAATCATATGTATAACATGGTAGGAAAGTGTCATTTTATCCCTTGGATGATTACTGGATGATTAAACTTCATCCGCGGGATGAACTGTTGCACTTTTCTCCCTTACAATATTTTTCCATATAGAGAATCGTGAAAGATGAAAATCTGAAATTTGACACGTACAATTTTTAGATTAAGGTTCATTTGTGATAATTTTTCAAATTCTTTATTTCACCAGTGGCGTAGATATGGCATATTTGTTCTAAATATTTATTCATAACTTTTCTTCACTCATCATTTTGAAAAGTAAGTTGCATTCATGCTAAATTGTAGTTCAAAACTTTTTTTCATTCGTTATTTTGTAAAGCATGTTGCATCATCCAATTTTTTTAAAGAATAATAATGAAAAAAGGTATTCTTGTCGAAAGTGGATAGTGGCAGTCATTTCCGAATAAATCGAAAAAAAAAAATACAACGAATAGGCTCTAAAAGAATCATTGGTTTTATAGTTCCGCTTACCCACTTCTGACTGTAAAATCGTGGAAAATGTATTAGACAAATATTTTGATTAAACTTTGACAAGAAATAATGTTTTGTTTTTGCGAAAAACTGCAACATTTTCAAAAATGTTTAAAAATGTTAAAATTAAAATATCTGCGAAACGGGGAAAATATTGAAAATTTATTAAAAATATGGGAACTAGGAAGGTATAAATAATTAAGAATTCATAACAGTTGTGGGATATAACCTCCTTCAGCCATCAAGTCGCCTTCGCATAGATAGACGCACACGCTCAGACTTCAGACACTAATAACAACTACTAACTTGTAAAAAAAGCACTAAAATTTACTAATATTCAAATTGTGATGCTTACGTTTGTTGACTGACACTTTGTTTACTGGCAGCGTCACTAAATGACCCAAGGGATCACCTTCCTTTACACAGACCTACTTAACAAACACCCTGTGTAATAATATAAAAAAGATACGATGAAGCTATACTTAATAGAAAAAAAAATAAATGAACCGCTATTTCACATATATGTGAAGACTATCAGCAGAGCTGTCAGGTACTTCAATTAAAAGAATTGAAATAGTAATTTAATTATTTTTAAGTAATTAAATTACTTTAATTCAATTACTTTTTTGGACACCTTAAAATAATTGGTATTTGAATTACTTTTGTAAAAGTAATTGTAGTTGGTAATTGTTTTATTGTTTTTTGGTAATTGAAGTACTGAACAAATAATTCAATTCCTTTTGGGTAATTCAATTCCTTTCAGATACTTTAATTACTTTAAAATAATTGAAATTGTATCGAAAATATTCTGAGAAAAATCGCAACGCGCTCGGCTTTAATAACTTGTCTGAGCTTGTCGTTTGACAGTATTTTCGTTTTCTTTCAATTATCCAGTACACAGTAGCTGTGATTGCAAGAAAACCATGTTTTTAATTATTTTTGTCCTTGTGTTTTTTATTCTTAAAAAGGCAAAGTAAGTAAATATTAAATAATAAATTTGTTCTTTACTATTTTTTTAAATATTAATATATGTTATACATATATCTCCGATATTGGCAATATCTATAATTTTACCTATTTGCTTTAATCAAATACCTATTAATATTAGTTACACTGACAAAATTTTTTAATAATGATTGTAGAAACAAAATTTTTGCACAGAAATGCGTTTCACGTTGAACTCAAATATCGAATAAAAATGTCTGTCTGTATGTATGTCTGTGTGTAGACCATTTCTTGTCAACACAATAATTTCTTTTAGACTTGAAAATTTTATTTTAAATTTAGTACCTATATATGTAAAATAGCTTGGTAGAATATTACCTACATACGTGTTTGAATGACCTAATAATTATTTAAAAATACATGTACATTGTGCCTCTTTTTTGGTAGGTATTTGAATTTCTTTTATTTTTAGTCGATATTTCAATTATTTTTGGTAATTCAATTACATTCAAAGTAATTCAATTAAATAGAGTAATTGAAGTATAAGGTAAAGTAATTGAATTCCTTTACTTGAAAAAAAATATATTATTTTCGACGAGTAATTGATACTTGAAGTACTGTGTAAAGTGAGGAGTAATTGGTAATGGAAATATTTACTACTTTGATTGATAATTGGTAATTGGTACTTCAATTACTTTTAATGGGTAATTGTGACAGCTCTGACTATCAGGATATTTCCTAAATAATGCCAAAGATTTCAAGAGATGATTACATAACTTAGAAAACACCCTATATAGAATAGTCTTTGTGACTCCTCATATTAAACTGATTAGTTTAATATGAGGAATTGAATGTAATCGCTGCACTAGTGTAAAGAATATTTTTTAACATTTTTTTAATGCTTTTTGTTTGCAGCAGTGTCAATAATTATGACAAAATAACTGTTTACACTAAATAATTATTTTAATTTTATGATATTTAATTTGTTCCAGCAAAACAGGATATGATAACATAACTTAAAATGTTGTCGTTTTTTACAATTTCTGGAAATATACTGGTAGCATCCAGCCTCATTTAGCAACTAATTAAGTTGAACAAATAAATTACTCCAGTTAATTTTACATGCGTACATGTGAAACAAAAGTTCCTTTTCCATTTGTAATAAAAGAAATTTGCTCGGGTTAATATTAGTGTAGATAAAGTCTGATAATTTAAAATTCATTACAACATACAGCGAAGTGTAACTCAACTGTCACAAAGTAACAACGATAACAATTAAGAATAAACTAGAAAATAATTTTATTATCCACTTAGGGCTAGCTAGAATCGATATAAAACTTCCAATTATTTGTTACGTTTAGCATGCATTTGCTAAGTAATTGATTTTCTTAAGTGAAGCAGAAAATGTTACAATATAATAATAGTGTTGGAATTATTTGATTTGTATCTGCGATAACTCAGAAAATATTAATAGGAGACTTCCCAAATTTGACAGATAAGATTTTCAACAACATTTTAGGTGACACATTAAATTTGGTGAATGTGGTACCACCAGGAGAGACATAATGAATGAAAGAAGAAGACAGGTACAATTTCGGCAAAAAAATTTTAAATTTTTTATTGCACATCTGGACGAATCTCGACGAATTATAATGAAAAAACATAACTTTATGGAAAAAAATCTTTCGGCATGTCTGTAATATTCCGATAGCAGCCACAGTTTTTGAGCTTTCAAATTTGGTACACATGTTCTAAAGGCCAAAGACAATATTAAAGTCGTTGTTGAGCAAAATTGGCCAGCTGAAAGGAGGTCCACGGGACTCAAACTTTTTTGTATTTGCCTTTACAAAAAAGATATATTCTTGATGAAAGATTATAAATCATGTTTACTATATCAAGCCAGTAAAATATATTTTCCAAGTACTTAAATAAAGCTGATGTAAACTGAAATGTTTTACACATTTGACCTCATAAAATGGGGTTAGGATAAATTTAACAGTTTGAGATTTGAAATGTCTAATTTAGTTACAAAACTGTCAATGTCAATAAGAATAAATTATTAAAATATATGACATGAATTATTATTGGCAGTGTCGAATGACGCTGATAATTAATTATAAAAATTTTAATGAAACATCAAGATATGCTATTAAAATTTAATTGAGGTAAGTGAAGAATTAAATAAAATGATTTTTTTAGATCAGGATGATATATAATGGTATAAGAAAGTTATGTGCTGGCCACATCAGATATTACTTCCTCATCCCTCAAAGTGAAGAAGGTATGTAATGTATTCGTGAAAACAATTTTGAAAATTTTTATTGCATTTCTGGACGAATCTCGACGAATTATGACGATACACAAAATTTCAGACGGAAAAAATTTTCTGTCTTCGGAAAAGCCTATGCCATCAGTTACTGGGGGCATGCCGAAGAGATTGTGAAGGACGGAGCGGTAGCCTGGGCAGTGAACGAGTTCGAGCCCTTTAAAGCAGCGGGGCCAGCTGGAATCTTCCCAGTTCTGCTTCAGAAGGGTCTAGATATTTTCTACCACATTTAAGAGGAATAATTGTGGCCAGTCTGGAACTGGGATATGTTCCCCTGGCCTGGAGGTCAGCTGAAGTGATCTTCATTCCCAAAGTGGGAAAAAAGGACAACACAGCTGCCAAATCGTTTAGTGCGATCAGTCTCACGTCCTTCCTTCTAAAAGCACTGGAACGGGTAGTGGACAGATATTTGCTGGAAGTGGACTTAGCCAGGTACTCATTTCACAAGAATCAGCACGCATATAGGCGAGGGAGGTTCATAGAGACATCCCTTCACGCCGACGTGCATAAGGTAGAAAGGGCCCTCCTGCATAAGGAGGTCACCCAAGCAGTATTTTTCGATACTGAGAGAGCCTTCGATAAAACAAGGACTACTACTATCTGCGATGCGCTTTGGACATAGAGGTACTGCTCCAGTACTGGTCAGATAGGTGAAATCTGCGCTGGAAGAGAGACGAGTTAGTGCTGCTTTGGGAGACTGTCAGTTGGACGTCGGAATAAGAGGCAGCTGTCCACAAGGCAGCTGCCTATCACCCTATCTATGTCTAATAATGGATGGTCTCTTAGAGTGCCTAACTTCGGAAGGATTCTATGCGCAGGCATATGCGAATGACGGGCTGGTCCTAGTAACCGGCCGCTTCCTAAACGTCGTTTGCAGCAGAACGCAGGTAGCCTGTAGAATAATAGAAAGATAGTGCTACGAAACAGGTCTCTCAGTTAATCTATCCAAGACTGAGATGATCATTTTCACCAAGAGAAGAAAAATAGAGGATTTTAGGGCACCAATCATGTATGGTAACCCTCTCGCGCTTGCGCAGGAGGTTAGATACCTGGGAGTGACCCTAGATAGTCAACTCTCATGGGAGCCGCATATCGACAACGTCATCAAAAAGTCAACTGTAACCTTCTGGCAATTGCACCGAACGGTAGGTAGGAACTGGGGCCTCAACCCACTGATCCTACATTGGCTATACACGGCAGTCATCAGATCGAGGCTTTAGTATGGATCTGTGGTCTGGTGGCCGTGCGTGAACAGAGCGATCATGTCCTGAAAGCTGGCAAAAGTCCAGAGACTAGCTTGCCTAGGGGGATCACCAGCGTAATGAGAACGACACCGACAGCTGCTCTGGAGGTTCTGCTAGGCCTGCTAACGCTTCTCTCCCTATGGTGGGTTATCTGAGAATGCGGGATTCTGGGAGCTGGCAGTGTTCAGGTAGAGCTAAAGGTCATGCAGCAATTGTTGGACTGGCGAAGAGGGAAATTCCCATCTCTGTCCTAAAAGTGAGAGAAGCGAAAGTTTAGTTCAGGTTGGAAAGGGAATATACGCTCACTCTTCCCAATCCCTATTGGGAGTGGAGTGAAGGAAGAATGACTTCCCCCGGACTCCCAGGTGTGCTACAGAGATGTATCTCGAGTGGCCACTGTACCGTCCTCCGGGACGGGAATATTTCTGGATGGCGAAGAAATTCAGGAGTACTTTGCTCTATGATCGTACACCACGGTCTTCCAAGCATAGGTTTACGTCATCCTAGTAGTGGCGGGCAAGGCTGAGGTTAGGAATGAGGCGGGATAGATGGTATACATCTTCTCTGATAGCCAGGCGGCTCTAAAAGCGGTGTGCTCCTCCAGGACGAGATCAGTTCTCGTTCAAGGATGTGGGGGCGCCCTAGACGAGCTTGCCAGGCATAAACAAGTGAGACTGGTGTGGGTCCCAGGATATACCGGAGTTTCAGGCAACGAGAAGGCCGATGAATTGGCTAGACTTGAAGCCGAAGAACCCTGTCTCGAGCCTGAGCCTATGCTATGCATTACAAGAAGGCATGTCATAATGGCCCTCAATCAGTTGGCCCACGAGACACTGAGGAAGCGTTGAGGGACCAACAGGGCCTGCAGGCAAACCCGAGATTTTGTGACGGGGCCGAGCAAATCAAGATTGGCTTTGTTACTGGACCGGAGTCGGAAAACTCCGAATGTTTTAATAGGAGTTCTGACAGGCCACTACAGACTTATGAGGTTTCTATCATTGATAGGTATTGTGTAAGACCCTACATGTCCAGGATGCGGCAGTAGTGAAGAAACATCTTACCACTTCCTGGGACAGTGTGAAGCGTTTGGGCGCCTGAAGTATCTTCGATTCTGAAGTGCTTCTAAGGGAGGAGATGAGCTCCCTCGCAATGAGTAAAATCCTGACCTTCATTAGAAGGTCAGAAAGATTAGACGAGGGCGCAAGAGAAGCTCATGGTTGAGGGGACAACTAGGGTTGATAAAAAGGACTCCTCTGCGGTCTACTTGCCAGGCGTCAGCCTCCCCTACCATTACCATTACCATCTCAAAAATATTTCGAATTATTAGTCTTTGCAGGATAAAATGTACAAAATATGGTTTGTTGATTTTTATTATTAATTATTCCACGCAGTTAAATAATTCCACGCAGTCGGCATCGCCTCAATGCTACCTAATTTTAAATTGTGGACTACATCAAATTTATGATGTAGGTATTAAATATTTTAACCTTACAGTAATATTTAATGCGTATAATTTTTATTGAGAACAGTCTTTGCGTTATTTCCAAGCAATTTTCATGAAGTTTTAATGTGTGTCAAGTTCTTTTGTAAGTGTGTCAGTACCGTGATTATTGCATAAAATGATTACCTCTTGCAACGGTTGGTTGCTTGTATCCTACCAAGTTGACTCTAATCAAAACCAACATTTTTCTCGGCGCCATCCATAAGTACACTTGTATTTTGCAACGAGTACTTATCGCACTTAGTGAGTCATTTTATTAGTTATTACATCAGTAAATCTCATGATTCTAAAAATATTATAACATTTTCTTGGTTTAACGGTAAAATCTGTACAGCTAATAGTAAATATTGCATATTTGGCATTTATCTAGATTAATTCCGGAAAATAGATTAACCATGATGAATATTAAATTATTTTCGATATCATAATTAAAAATACAGTATTTCAAGCGCTCTTTTTTAGGTATTAGGTCCTTTTACAAATTAAAATCAATTTTTAAGCGAAACAAACTTATCTGTTACATACTACTGAACATGTAATATAAAATATTAATAATAATAACAGTTCTTTATTGATTTTATGTAAATAAATGCAAATCATCAAAAGGCCATCGACCGAACACATTCAACCAAATTACAGTTATACAGTTTTCGGTAGAATCTCCCAATGCAATAATTACTCCTGTTTGTAAGGGTATTTTTAGAAAGTTTTAACAGAAAAGTTACTATTAAAAAGTTTATGTATATTGTTTACGGTTCCTTTGTAGAGTAGTTTATGAACATACATTTATAGCAAACATGTCCATAATATATCGTTTCACTGAGAATGGACAACTGGTGCAAAGTGATAGATTAGATTAGATTAGATTTATTACGGACCAGTAACAATATAAAATTGTATAGTACATGTTAAAAACAACAAAAAACAAAAACAAAAATACATATACATATAGGAATATCACAAACAAACTTAAAAGGAAAAAAATATATGTGTATACATGTCATATTTCTAACAAAATCACAATTTATAAAATGTCCATAAAATAAACAGATTTATTATTTAAGAACACACTAGGTGTTAGTTCTTTGGTATAATATAGTTCGGCTGATATTAAGCAATCTCTCACAATTTTTTTGAATTTGACAGTATTGTTTATATTCCTTATTCTTCTGGTAGCATTCGAAAAAATTTTATGCACTGATAATAGCATCCCTTTTCAAATAGTGGAGAATTATGGGCAGGGAGAGAAAAATTTGTTCTTTGCCTGATGTGTATGGTCATTTAAAACACTTGTAAATAATCTCTTGTTAGTTTGAACAAAACACAAACATTCATATATGTAAACACATGATAATGTCAATAGTTTAAGCTGTTTGACTATGCCTCTACAAGATTGGCTATACTTAAGATCTGCTATTAATCTTATTGCCCTTTTTTGGAAAATAAAGATAGACTGAATTTGAGAACCACCCCAGAAGATTATACCATATTTCATTATAGAATAATTTCCATAATATGCTTTATGTAAGGTATTCCTGCTTACTACTTTTTTTAATTCTTTAAGTGCATAGCAAGATTTACTTAGTTCAATACCAAGTTCCTAAATATGATTCTGCCAGATGAAATGTTCGTCAATAGTGACGCCTAAGAATTTTGAAGATGTGGCAAACATAATATTCTGATTGTCTAGTTTTAATGTGGTTGGATACTTACTACTGTTTCTAGAGTGTCTGAAAGTAAGACAGTTAGTTTTAGAGATATTTAAAACAAGGGAATTTTCCTCAAACCACTTAATAGCCTTAGTAATGTTAATTTCATTGAGCCTTTCAACCTCTTCAAAGTTCTTTCCAGTTATTAAGATATTAGTATCATCTGCATAATTGGTTAATAAGAGTGACTCACAATCTACAACTTTTGGCAGTTCATTTATATACAAAATAAAAAGCAAAGGTCACAATACACTGCCTTGCGGTACTACTACTGTAGTGGATTTTGATGTAGATTTGTATTTAATCCCTTCCTTTGAAATTGTAACTTTTTGTTCTCTATTTAACAAATATGATTAGAACCAGTTATATGCTGTACCGCGTATTCCATAATTTTCCAATTTTGAAAGTAAAAGGGCATGATTGACACAGTCAAGAGCTTTTGACAGATCTAAGAAAATACCCACAGGGATATTGCCCTCATCTACCTCTTGCAAAATTTGACTAACAAAGCTGAAAATAGCTGTGGTAGTTGACCTTCCAGTTCGATATCCATGTTGAGTACTTGTTAGTATATTATTGTTGGTAACAAAATTAGAAAGCCGTCTGTGCATAATGATTTAGAGGACCTCAATACGCATCGATTTGACCTCTATTTGTGTTATCCGAAATTTGTTAGTTTAGGAGGTATTTAGGTTTTCGTGTATTTTTAGCTAAACTTCGGTTTTGCCCACAAATTTCTTCTTTCAGGCTTAACTATTAGTACTAGCGTCATGATTTTTTTTATGAACTGTCCAATAGTGGGGTTATCATCCTGAGAAACAATTGTTTTATTGGAACTATTTGGAGAAAAATAATAATCTTCTTAAAATTATATTAAAACAAAAATTATTCCTTAACTTTACAAGACTGTAACAAGAAATAAAAAAAAAAAAGATTAGTAACCATCTTAAAATCTTCTCCACTTTACTGGCAATCAACCCGACAAATTTTATTCAGCTAGCCCCATGATTTCACATCGAAAATTTGCAAAAAGTGTGAAAGGCAAAAATCACACTTTTAGTTAAGAAGCAGAAGGTATCATGGGTGAGGCCCGCACACAGAATGCAAACCGCGGACACGTGTGTTTCGGACTTATCGTCCTCATCGGTACGGTGCTGCTAAGTTGAGAGGATGGGCACAACTTAGGACAACGACACAAAGAAAACCACACTCAAGCAGATAGCTGAAATAAGTAATCACTTAAAACGCTTTAGGGTCGAACTGTAAAGACACTTGCCTCTCACCTCGGAGTCACGGATTCGATTGTTGACCGAGGTGGATTTATTCTAAAATAAAAATTTATCCTAGCACACTCGGATATTGGGATTGTATCTGTTGTCTCAAAATGAGTAGTTCCTTCCTGTACAAAATAGCTCGACGTATCTTTAGCGGGTACCAAAGTGTAATTCAACTTCATTTCGAACACCGAAAGGGGTTAGTAGAATTCATTCGGCAGTGAATTGCGAATGAGAACTCCCAAACGGGTTAAACGTTAGCGTTCGCGAGTAAATTAGGGAGATAACTCCGAAAGGGGTTGTCGTAGTTGAGAATGAAAAATAAAAGAATAGTCCCGAAAGGGTGAAGTTAATTTTAAGATTAGAGTGAAGTGTAAAAAAGTGTATCATCCCCCCAGTCGGCGACGGACGCCGCCAGGGGTATTATTCTTGTAAGTAGTCTAGAAATATTTTCTTTTATATAATTTTAAGTATATTTTGAATCCGGCATGGTCCATGGCGCACTCCGTTATTCTCTTGTAGTGTGCTTTATTTTTTTTTGTGGGAATTTTAAATGTAATTGTAATACAGTTTTAGTTAAAATTTTATCGTGAGTTATTGTTGTCATCCCCTCACACCTTTTGTTTGGTGGCCTATAACCACTTAGGTAGAGATCCCGGGTTTAAAATCTAGACTCCCACAAAATTCTAAAGGTCGTGCGCCCCGAAAAATGGGTCGCCCCACAGTGGACGGAAACGCCAAAAAGCTGGCCAAAATTAAAAAAATGAAGATTTTTTTTGAAATGGAAACGTTTTAAATCGTTGTAGTGGTACCCCTAGCATTAGAAACGACCGTTAATACCGGTCCGGGTTCACTACCTGAGCGAGGAAATTACTTATTGTGCGACCGTGCAGCACGTCACTTCGGCAGCTCGCAACGCTTCAAAAATCGATAGATTTTGTCTGCAGCGTAAAAATTCTCAAAGTACAGTTTTCTGTATCATAAAAATGGATTCTGCATCAGAAAGTAAGTACAATTAAAATATCTCAGTATCAGATCAGTTTATTTATATGGTAATTAGTAAATAATTATCGAAGTGGAGTGCATTTTTGTACATGCAACGATTCATAAACTCCACAAAAAAAAGCCATAAGTTACGCGGTTGGTGATGGTTGGTCTTGAAACTTATTGGAATGTGTTCAATGACCATTTTTTCGAAAGTGTATAAAAAATTAGCTGCATCTTTTTGCATCTTTGCGAGATATTGACCAAATTGTGCGCGAATGCACGGATGCATGCACATTCGTGCACCATAAAGTGGGCTCCTTTTGAATGCGTTCATGAATGTAATTCAGATAGTAATTGAATAAAATTAGTTTTCAAAGTCATTACACATTTTTATTCCATTCGCCAGATCCTAATTTTCCCGAAACAAATGAAACATGAATTCGCTTCAATTCAATAATAATTTTTGAACTATGTATATATTTTTGACCGTAATTTTTTTGAAATTCTATATGAGATTCTTCATCAGCAACCCAAAAAAACTGCATACAAAGTTTTGTAAAAATGCAGCGATAACTGGCGATTTTTGATATGTTTTGGGGGGATTTCATGGCCGCCATTTTGTTTTTTTCAAAATTCAACTTTGGATTCTTGATCAGCGACACAAAAAAACCCTGTATGCACAATTTCAGTAAAATAGCTCAATGCCTTTATATTTTGGCCAGCTTTTCGGCGTTTCCGTCCACTGTGCGCCCCCCAGGAGCGACACGTTTAATTTTATTTAAATATTGTAGTTCTCTAACTAGGGTTGCCCGTAAGAAAATAAAATGATTTATTATCATTATTATTAAAATAATTTTATTTATTTTTCACTGACCTAAAAAAAAAAAAAAGAAATATTGGCCAATGATTTAAAAGTTTTAACGTGCCTAATACGAATTTCTTAAAAATATCACTATTTTGACTGGTCTGGAAATGGCTCTTAAAAAAACACTGTTCTATAATAATTAATAATATTCTAAAGTGTTGTTAAATAAATCGCTAAAGAATCAGATATTGGTTTTTTGATAAATTTGTTGGTTTATCAAAAAATATTTCAAATTATATAATATAGGGCATTTAATAATGAATTTACTGCGCCTGTCAAATCAACATATTTGCCAGTACAGAAATTAAAATAATTTTTAGGTACGAAAAATAGTTTCTTTGCAGATTAACAACGTTTTGCTTTAAATTTTACTCTAAACAACCAAGTTTATTAACGAATATTATCATTAATTGTTGGAAAATTTTTTTGGGTAAGGGTCCTTATTTTGAGAAAAACTACTTTTTTAACTTGCCGACGTTTCGGTAATTTTTATTACCATCTTCAGGGCACTGTAAGATATAAAATTATGATGTGTAACAGTTGTAAAAAATGTAAATAAAAAAAAAAGTGTATATAATATAACATGTGGTACAAACAATAAAAAAAAGTTATTAAATAAATAAATGGATATATGCACCTACAAACATACACAAAACACGTACAACGTATAAATAGATATTAAAAATCAGAACATATTAACAATAATTAAAAATATTTAAATATACTTTTTTTAGGGCATCTCAAATTTAATTTAACATAATATCACACTTGGTAAAACTACATATGCAGTGAAAAATAATAAGTACTTACATTAATTATGAGTTTTTCCTGGTCACCATAAAATATATATAAAACAGGAAACACTGCATATGTAGTTTTACCAAGTGTGATATTATGTTAAATTAAATTTGAGATGCCCTAAAAAAAGTATATTTAAATATTTTTAATTATTGTTAATATGTTCTGATTTTTAATATCTATTTATACGTTGTACGTGTTTTGTGTATGTTTGTAGGTGCATATATCCATTTATTTATTTAATAACTTTTTTTTATTGTTTGTACCACATGTTATATTATATACACTTTTTTTTTATTTACATTTTTTACAACTGTTACACATCATAATTTTATATCTTACAGTGCCCTGAAGATGGTAATAAAAATTACCGAAACGTCGGCAAGTTAAAAAAGTAGTTTTTTCTCAAAATAAGGACCCTTACCCAAAAAAAATGTTCCAACAATTAATAAGTCGGTCTAAAAACTTTTCTATTACATTATCATTAATGATTAATTATGAAAAAAAATAACAACACGCACACAGTTCATTACTGAAATCGATATTGTTTCATTCATTATCATACTTAATTTTCACAAAGCACAAATCTAATTTTCAGAACACACAAAATACACATTTCAGTTTGCTGCTGTTAATTTGCTTATAAATAACCGTTTGATGTTTGAAAATTGTTTATATTTGAAACGAAATAGCCACCTGACTGACGCAAATGTTGTATTAAATAGAATTATCATTAAGAAGTGTATAGGTTTTTCTAAATTATTATACTTAAACTCGTGAGAAGATTCTACATCCGAAAATTATAAGAAAAATTCGTGTTACACGTTTCCGCAAATATCTGAATGCTTTCTAAAGGAGCTACAGCCATCTGAAGCAGAGTTGGTTAAAAAATGGCGTTTATTTAATATATCAGGTACCCGTCCAGCTGGGTTATGAAACTGGTACATGTTTTGTTATTAATAAGTGCTATTATTTGAACGTAGCTACAAAAAAATGCACTACCATAGACGTGCAAAACTTGAGAGAATAGCACATTTTTTTTTATCTTCCGTTGTATCTTTTTGCAAATATGAAACATTTAGGCATAACAATTTATATATACCCTGTATAGTTGATAAATGTGTGTTTGTAATTAAATTATCTACAGGTTTAGCATGTTTTCAAAACCACCTCATTATGTAAAAATATGTATTTTTTTCACAGCCTTTAGTTTTTTGTTTAAAAAATGTTGCAAACAAATATTTATGAAGAAAAAATAATAATATTCCCTTGTTTTCTTTTGGGTGATGCAACCAAACTAACATAATCACCGAAAAACATGGAGTTGCCCTTGATATTTAAAACTTTCCTATTACATTGTTAAAATTTAAGTTTCTCATTATAAAATCAGCAGTGAAATTTTATGATTTATAATAATACAACCAAATTTTAGTATTATATTGCTATAATTTTTTTAGATTTCTCGCCTTATATCTTATACCTTCACAAAAAAATAAATAAATAACAGAAAATCTAGAACTTGAGACTTTTAAAGAAAAATAAACAATTCTAATGCACATATAGCTCAGTTTGTTTTTTCCCAATACATGTTATGTTTTAACTTAATAATTTTGACAAAGAAATAAATCGCAGGAATAATTTATTTCATCGCTTTGGTTTCGCTGTATTTTCAAAATTTTGTAGGGTGAATTAATGTGGGTGAATTAATTAAAATTTTTTAAAGTAATTAGTTTTTCTTTCACACGAAATCTCCTTTGTGCATAGACGTTTCCGTAAAACTTGATCCTATTCATTGGAGGATGTGAAGAAAATGTCTATATCGGATTTTAATGAAGATAGTGGTAAAACCAATAAAGAAAACTAATTAAAAACTATATGTTTTATCTTTTCAATGAATTTTTAATAGGTTCATTGCCATTTGTAAATATTGAAAAGGATTATTTCATATTAATTTTCCGGCTCATGGTACCGAGTTTAGTTTATTATATTATTTTTTACAAATACTTTACAACCGAAGCCAAAAATAACGGTGAAAAGAGATTTTGAACTTATGCAAATTTCAAAACGTGATAATAGGTCTTTCTAATGAATCCAAAATCTTTTACTAATCGTAAATGTAAAGCAAAATATATTTCAATAGCAAACTTATATAGAGACCAAATGTCTTTGTGGGAAATATGACTACTTTCCTTTTTACTGCATATCATGATTTTCAATTAATTAATATTTTTAATTTCATGCAATATTTATTTGCATATTTTCTGACAATGTCATAGAGAGAATGATAGAATATCATGTAATACCTATCTGAAGTCTGTCTGTAGCTGTGCGACGAGAGTTTATTATAATATAATTAAGATAAAATAATACCTAATATGTTTTCTTAAACTTTGTTACTTTTTAATATACACGTGTAAATGGTATAATTTCAACAAAAAAAAATCATTACATCCAAATGGTTGGGAGAAAGTCAATAAGGAGTGAAAGGACGCCACAAAGAGGTTTCAAAAAATGTTCTAATATACATGGCATTTCATTTAAAAAAAATGTTACTTGACCTTGTAGAATCGTCTTGGCTCTTCGAAAACAATTTCTGGTTATAGGTATTTTACTTATGTTTTTAAATCAAATTTCCAGCTATAATAGAACTCGAGATATCGAAGTCGGGCGCACTATTGCTCCACCCTGTATATACTATTATTTTATGCTCTATTATAACATTGCATAAGACACTTTCGAATGTAAAGGTTTTTTTTATTGATTATTGCGCATTTTAAAAAAGCATTAGAATTTTATTCCTAATTTTATTACATTTTCTCCGATACTATAAAACTTTAATACGGAATTATCACATGGGTTAATTAGTCTGTCAATTGTTTACATTATTCGCGATATAATTAGCGATGAAAAAAATGTAATAAAACCACTCTAGAAACAATATTCCTAGAAAAATCTTTAACAAAACGACATATATTTATTGTTATGGGAAACCCACTAATTGCATTTTTAGTCAATATTTACCTTTAAAAAAAATATTTATTTTATGAACGGTTTACTTATCTGGATGTTTGTACACAAACTGATTTTTAGTTATTTTAAGGAAAGAATTTTCTTGTATATTTTTCAAAATTCTATATTTTTTTAATCATGTATTTTTGTTTGTTATCATTATAATTGAAGAAACATGCTTTAAAATTAGGCTAGTATTTTCACAATTTTAATATTTGATATGAAATAAAAAAGTTACTAGTGTTCATGCATGTTGCCAAGGCCAGCTAGAAGCAAGTGTTTTTACTTATGACTAGAGTGCGGACAAAATTTCATGTATACATTCACAATGTCCATACCTATAGCATTATACAGAGAAATAGTTTTTTAAGTATTTACAAAATATTTAAATACAGACACGGATCCATGTACCGTCGCATTTTAAGTAAGGCTGGGAATCGAATACGAATAATTCGAGTATTCGAATATTCGAGTATTCGAATACGAATTATTCTAATGGGAAATTATTCGAATATTCGAAATATTCGAATACTCGAATTTTCGAATACTCGAATTTTCGAATACTCGAATGTATTCGAGTATTCGAATATTCGATTATATTTGAGTAAATTTGAATATTAAAATATATTATTGA
Organism: Rhamnusium bicolor; assembly: GCA_029963845.1. Taxonomy (NCBI): domain Eukaryota; kingdom Metazoa; phylum Arthropoda; class Insecta; order Coleoptera; family Cerambycidae; genus Rhamnusium; species Rhamnusium bicolor. The sequence continues at coordinate 148,040 of JANEYF010000645.1, read as the reverse complement.
ATTATGTACGAATAGGTATGCATTATGCATCCAACCAAAGTAGGTAGATACTAGGTATAGGTAGGTACCTATTCTAAAATCCAAATATATAAATAGACCACATTAGTGGCTTGTTTTACTCCCAGTCAAACTATTCCATCTCTTTCTCGCCTCGACCTTATTCTTACTGTACTAAGGCAGGGGTAAAAATTAAATTTAAAATTTTAGAAAACCTGTAAATATTTAACTATTGACTTTTCATGTATTTGTTTTACCTTCACAATCTGCGTCTTTTTTAAAAACATTCTAATTTTAGAGGACTTTTATTTTTTTCGAAAAGGAAAAATAGTTATGACACAGAAATATAATAAACTAGCTCTGTTTTAGTTTTATTTAAACTTCAATAGTTAAATGTGAACAATAGCGCCTCGATCCTAAAATAAAATACTAACTAAATAATTCTGACCCTTAAAGCACATGTAGAGGAGACATACCCTATTGTGGGTATGGAAAGCAAATCAAATTGCCTGCTTAGTGGATTACGTCACGACTATTATTGTGGTCTATCCAACCAAATACTCAAATAGAGTATTCACTATTCGCTAGTATTCAGTGCTATACCTATTAATAATGAATATTCGAGGATCCGGATTATTCGGATACCTGTTCGAATAATTCGAATAATTCGAATATCCGAATACTCGAATAATTCGAATATCCGAATAATTCGAATAATTCGAATAATCCGAATATTCGAATATCCGAATAGTTCGAATATTCGAATATTTTTCGAACGAATATTCGAATACTAAAATGTGGAAAATTCCCAGCCTTAATTTTAAGTCACGAAATTTGTTAATATGCTTATAAAATTGCAAAGCATCAAGGTCTCTGTGAATCCGACATCGTTTTATTCAGCACAAACACGCAGCGCATACACAACCAGGTCACCCATTCAACTAATCGTGGTCATCGATGTCTAACATATACGACGTATATAACTAGCCGAAGTCCTCTGCACATATGACATATTAGTTAGGTGTAAGTTCATTCATCAGACATCCCTTTAAAAACAGCCGCAGAAGACTAAACAACAAATGGCAATTGCTGTTTTTAGTAAAATTTTACCTTTCAAGTCTTAAAAGTACCTAATAGAAATTTGCCAGTGCTAAAAATTGAAGTAATACTTATGACAACATAATTATAGTAAATGAATATTAATATATAAAAATGTCATATCAATTTAATTTTACTTAGTTGGAAATACAAACATTACATCATCCTCTTTAGCAATGCAACGATCAAGGATTATCGATTTCAATTTGTTTCTACTATCGAAAATAAATAACTTGTCTTTAAATGAAAGGAACTTGAAGATTCCAATATTCCATAGTAATTTATTAAGCTGGATTGCTTTTTAAATTATTGCTAATATTAACCGAAGAGTATTTTTATCCATTTATAGAAAAAAGCAATAAAATACTTATTGGGTATTACATAAACATCTTTCGACAAGAGCACTGCCCTCTTAGATATTGAGAAAGCATTCGATAGCGTCTGGTTGCCCGGTATCATATATAAACTGCATCAGTACGACTTTTCGAACCATTTAACGAAATTGATACACTCATACTTGCACGGCCGAAAATACCGAGTAAGAGTGAACAAAACCCTCTCTACACAGAAGGACATTAGAGCAGGCGTACCGCAGGAGTCGGTTCTCGCGCTAAAATTATACAGCATACCGGGGGTAACAGGATTATGGTACACCCCCTTTTCTCTTTTAGTTTTGAAGATAGTTAATTGAAATTTGGGATATCTTATATACATAATAAGCAGCACTTTTTGACATACAAGTGATTTTTAAACGGAACACCCTGCATATTATTGTATTTTTTGAATTATGTATAATTTTCTGAATCCAATGATACTAAATAAGTGACATTTCAAACGTCAATATTTTTTATAATATAATTGTTAGTTTTCCATTTAAGTGTGCCATGACGGTTCCGATTTATTCTAAATGACCTGTGTTATGCTAGAAAAATCGAAATTCCGTCAAAAAATACTAAATTACGTGATTTATGAGCAAATAACGTTCATCAAAATGGTTCTTGGGGCCAAACTCAATTTTTTTCAAATGTAACGATATTGGTAGCGTGGTACCATTTATTAGTACTGTTAATAAGGAATTTATTCATATGTAGTATTGAAATGTGCGATAAATACAAACAAAATTACAGCTAAAAGAAAATAAGAAAATACAATTTTGTTCTAATTAAATGTTAAGAAGTAACTAACTAAGGTGGCTTTGAAAACAATGAAATATTTAGTTTGTCAAACATTTACTGATTTACCGGTGTTTTTATTGTCTTTAAAAATGGTTTAAAATTCTTGTTAATTGTGTTCAAAATGCCGCAAATGTATACAAAAGATGAAAAACTGGACATGTTAATTATTTATGGGTAATGTAGAAAAAATGCCGTTACGGTTAGACACTAGCTTGGTTATCACAAACTGGAAAAGATCTGTAAAAACTTTGCAGCATCATGTATGTTTCTATGGTTGTCTCCGAGAGTAATGTTCGATGTGGTGAAAAAATATGCTTATATTTTGAGAACGACCGTTCGACATCTATTGATGTAATACAAGTATACTTAAAATAGTCTTTGAACTCACTTAATGGATCTGCAGATGCACCATCAGTACCATCACAAATTTGTCTTAATCTGTTAAAACCGGTATCTTGCTTTGACACAAGTGCGAACTTTTCTCCAACGGGCTCAATTTTTGCATCACCTATGAATGTAGCAGTTGATATACTTCGTCCACTATTTGCAGTGACTCCGCTAACGACAACGCACTGTTTTGTAAGTTTTGTATGGCGTCATGTAATCATTTATAGTTCTTGTGAATAATTTTTAAAGCTGTTCCAACAGAAACATCTTCGAATTTTGTCTGGCTTTCCTTAATAGCTGCAGCCTCGTCTGGATAGAATTGTAGTAGTGTGTGTGTGTAGTATTTGTTGTAAATATTCAGCATAATAAGAAGCTGCCTTCAACCATGTTCCCCAACATGTAAGAGTCGGCTTTGGTGATTTGGGAATACCGGGACACTTGCCAAGGATATTTAAGAAACACTTTTTTTTATTTGCTATTAATGCATCTATCTCTGAAAAACCTTGTCGAATAGTTTCTGCCACAAGGTGTAAAGCATACACTTTACACGTAACATGTACCAACCTACAACCATGTTCTTAAAGAAACGCATTGTTGCGGCACCATCGGTCACAAACATCAACACTTAACCATTTGACAGGTCAAATTTTTCTACCGTCTCCAGCACCACCAGCGTAATTGTTTGTCCAGTACACTCTGTGTCTTTTGCTAGCTAGTAACAGTGAAATGTCGGTTTAAGAGGGCCCAGTACACGTACTATAACATTTAAAAGATATTTTTTTTTTACAATCTGTCATCTCGTCAACACATAACCACAGCCGTGTATTTTTTAGTACACATTTGATCTTACTTACAATGTTCTCGCTTACAGTTGGTACATTGTTACGCAACGTTGTGAGACTTGGTAACGTCATATTGGGATTGTATTTATTCCAGAACTCCTGAAATGGTGGGTTATCAAGTATGTACAGCGGAACGTCACAGGCAATCAGCATTAAGAATAAATCGAACATGAACTGTGTTGTCGAGGAACGCCATTTTTTTTTTTATTATGTTGCACAAAATTTACGTGACGTTTGCAATCACATTTGTCCCAGCACATCAGGTCTGTCTCGCACACCTTACAAATTATTGTAGCACCATTGTAGAATAAATCCGGGAATTTATGCCTTACAAAGCATAGACACGCCTTCCCTACTCCAAACCCCACCGCGGACGTAAACCATATTTTTTTATTTTTAAAATAAAGAAAATCATTATTATGAGCCGATTTTTGGAATTTTTCCAGTGTACATAACAATCATCCACATATTCTCGGTAAACTAACTTTTTTAATTATTAATTTTTTTTGTTTTATGAGTTACAATGCATTGTTTGTTTCTGTGCAGGAAAATACCTCCATGCAGAATGATAAAAGGTGAAAACTGACATAAGCTGCCACTACACCGGCAACCAAGAAGGCCTAACCGTACCTGGACGGTATTATCGTCCTGGCTGGATACCATTTTTTGTCAACTTTGTCCCTCATATTATATTTTTTGTCGGTTTTTATATATTTATATATGAAATAAATAAATTAAAAATTAGTCTTAATTAAAAATGTATATGAAAGAGGAAATAAAGCTGATTAAATTGGAACTGGAATTGGGAGTTCACTGATAAATTTATTCACGTTGTCAGCGTATGGCCGTTTTTTACCCTTAGGCAGGTCTGACATACATTATTATTAAATTAATATCGAGAATAAAATACAACAAATAAAATTATCAAGAATACAACGGAGAGAAATAAATTACGTTGTACACACAACTTGGCATAACAACAGACTAAATCAAATGTTAGTCTTTGCTAAAATAGAGAACAACTCTCGCTTACGTATTTGGGTTATTCCGGACTTCGGAATACACGGACCTAAACACGTTCCAGATTTGTTGGTGTTACTGGTTGGAAACGGAATTTGTATAATATATTGGCCTATCAGGTGCTAGTCAACGAGATTCTAACTTGGCACTTGAGTTTGGATGTGCAGTAGTCTAATCCCCGGTCTTTCATTGTAAAACGGTTTGGTTCGTCTCTGTCTCACACTAGCGATATTTCGTTTTCTGCACCACACAGTGGTTCAAAAACGATTAATTTTGGCGAAAAAGAAAAGAAAGCAACTTTCCTGGAATCAAATCGAATTATATGCAAATGCTAGTAGGATAATTGCAGTACACAGATATGTAAATATTTGTCACTATAAAAATTTATTCAATCACACGTATAATCCTTTAAACCGGGAAGACCTTTAACTGTTTTCTGTTCTGCAATTAGTGGTAAAATAATCCCTTTCCATTTTGTTGCATTTCTCGGAATTGGTGACGCGCAAATACTTGAATAACAATTCAAAAAAAAGCTGAGGGTATGTATTTTAATGTGCTTATGATATTTTGTAAATACGTTAATCCGTTTTACTATGTTAAAAATATCTAAAGATAGCAGATACATGGTATAATGTATTTTCTAAAAAAATTGTAATGAAAAACGCATATTGTTCGTCAAAAAAATGTCTGTGAAATTATGGAAGAAGTCAATAATACAGAAAAGAGAGCACTTCTCGAAAAAATTCATGATATTTGCTTTAAATTCACATCAAAATGGAAACAATCTGGGAGGCAAAATTTGAGATTTCTTGCATCTTATAAAACATTATTGAATAGTGCACTTTAAGAAAACACTAAGAATTATTTGGAAATATCTACATCAACACATCAAGCTCGAGGTCGATCAGAAATCGTGCCACAAAGCTATCAAATGATATAGAAAAAATTTAACCACAACATTTTCGAGAATTAAAACGAAGCAAGACTTTTAGTAAGTTCTGATCCGTACATTACAAGTCTTAGACGTTTACAAAAAAGAAAGACATATTCAGTGTATCCTGAAATGATGAAACTTTTAGTTGAACCAAAACCACCGAAAAGAGGAGACTGGACAGAATGCGATTTTGATGAAGATGAAGATAATGCATCAGAAGATAAACTTTAATCTTATATTTTTACTAATTTATTATTGTGTTTATTTTTTACTAAATTTGTCATCAAATTTATTATGTGTATTATATAAAAAATTAATAAATATATTTATATGTTCTTTCTGCAGCCATCTTAAAAGTTAACTGTGTTTGGTAAATTTCTTGAGTGGAAAATACATTTTTACTAGTCGATCCCGATAACGTGACGTAAGGGATTGGTAAAGTCTTTACCCTTATGTCACTTTTGGTTGGTCACTTTTGGTTGACAGCAATAGGGTAGGTACCTAATTAACAACTCTAGACAACAGCGTCTGAAATTTATCGGTTGATTTTATAAATTTTTGTTTAGAAAAGATTTCAAGTTAAAACGTGTTTTGAGAGTAGCAACATTGGTTGCAGAAAAAATATTGTATGCAAGTTACGCAACTCACCCGGGAAGTGTCTTTGTTGGGCTCGTCGACTTCCAGGACCCGCTCGCCCAGTAGAGTCACTTTCCGGTTTTGTTACGTAAATAACTATTGGTTAGTAAATTTCATCAATATTTGATATAATTATAGAATAACTTATTTTCACCCAAAATAATATCTTTCTTTAGTCAAAATAGTAAAACTTTAACGTTTTCTATTTTTGGCTAAAATTAACCGTCTTTGAACCACTGTGCGCCGCCAAGTGCCAAGCTACAATCGTTGAATAGTATTTGTGTTTGGAAATAATTTTTACAAAAAGAAAAGCGCAGTTGCCTAGATAATGATATTTATTGATGTATGATGTATTACCGAGAAAATTGGTTTAATTGTAGTTATTTTTAACTAAATAACCGTGTTTTTGATTTAATTTTATTTACAAATACAAGTAAATAATTTTCACGTGAAACACTTAAGAACAAAGTTCACATTTTAGATACGTCTTGCCAAAAACTATTGCTTGCCATCATCATGCCAACCATATCCTTTGTTATTTCTATCGGAGAGGCAAATATTTTAGTTTTTATTGGTGTGGTTTATGTAAATAATACTTTCTGGTTTTTAAATAGCTCATCTTTAACGTATTCCACTATTAATTTTTTTTGTGATCATATGAAAAATTAGACACGTTTAAATGGAATTTATTTCATATTTAAAATCTCCTTCACTAGTGAAATTTGCGGTTTACAGAAATATATTACAGCTTGTTTTTTATTACCTTAAGAATCTGGCAATTGCTAAAATGCCCAGTCCCCAGGTACTATGTTTCAAATTGAACATTTTTATATCAGTATTCGGAAACACATCAACGTCTATTGATTTATTTCTATGTATGTATGTGCTTGACATTGAACTTCTGTTTTGTATCACATGTTGTCGTAGTAACTAAGTATATTTATTGTATTTATATTTATGTTTAATTAATAAGAGTAATTATTAAAATCTAGTATCAGAAATCAAGGATTGGATTCACCTAGTTTCGCAGTTATATTGAAGAGCAACTATGATTTCTCAACTAATTTACCAGTCACTTTACAAATAAGATTTCTAAATCTTGTAGAACTCAAATTTTAGTTTTATTATATAAAAAATTAAACCCAGGGTGTATTAAGAGGTTTGAATAAATTATTTCATAGTATAAATTTATTGAAAATGAAAATATATTTGCCTCAGTCTCAATGGTTAATAAATTTTACCTTTAAAACAGTTGGTTGAATAATTTACGAAAAAGTAAATTATTTATATCTTAAAGTTTAGTCTCTAAATTTGTGTTTAATAATTGTCCAAATTGAAAATTGGAATGATATTTCAAAAATTATCTAGGAACGTTAGTTAAAAAATAATTTAGTATATCATAATTTAGGAATAATAATTAGGTATAAGAAAAATAATGTTTGTATGAAAGATGTTTATAGATCGGGAGGTAGCGACAAATTCCAGAGGCGACTTGTATTTACGTATATATGTATGTAGATAGAATATTATGTTGTAAACACCTAATGAAACATTGCCAAACAATATTAAATGATAAAATATTCTTACATAAATAGGTATTATGCAATAATTTTGTTTTTTTTTATAAAAATGGGAACAAAACATTAAAGGTTTTTATCAGGTAATTGGACGGCTTGCTGCTATAAAAAACAATTAGTTACTGATCGTATTCTTGAGGGCGAAAGGCTTGGTATCGCTGAGAGTCCAATAGTAGATACCCGCTTGCGAAGTCGCTTGTCTTACACGTTTACGCCCACTGCCCAATATTGAAAATAAATAAATACCTCCAAATAAATTGTGTTTATAAAATGTCCATGTGGATAACCCGTACTTAGATATAGTGCGAAAGTTAACTTTCTTAAAATGCCTTGTTCAATTCCTTCAGAGGATGAAGTGAACTTCTGGATTAGTAGTTTCCCGGAGTTGCAATTTAACAGCACATAATTATATTGCACAAGCTGTAAAAAAGTGTGTGTGTGAGTGTGAGGTAGTGTTGCTGATAGATACAAGCAAACAAATTTTAACTTACATTTAGTGTAAATAACGGTTGGTTGTAATATATCGTGGAAAAAACTAGATAATCCACTATTAAGACAATTTTTCAAAAGTGTGTGTGTGGGCAGTATAGTAATGTTCAGGTGCCATCGAAAACTACAGTAAGAAAAAGACATTTATCATAAAAATATGACAATATTAAACGAAAAATTTATGAATGACAAACCACTGTTAGGTGGCAAATATGTTAGTGGTACATTGGAGGAAATTGTTCAATGCGTGGACATCTGATTTTATCTAAAGTACTATTCAAACCGATATTTTGCCAATAAAACACAGAACCAAAATACGCAACTGATGATACGAATAGGCACGGCCTCGACCAATGCCCGTGCGTTTTTCGTCGGTCGACGCACTGCATCTGGAAGTGTCAGTTTAAACAATGGCCCCGACTGATCGTTAGGACTAACCATCAGTCTAAGAAATCTAAATGAATAGTTACATTTTGGAAAAATAACGGCAATAAATCTGTAAGTAACTTCTTCACTAGGATTGCTTTACACCAATGGTGTGGGGGGGGTAGCACCCATTGTCCCCTACCTTAGATTCGCGCTGGCCCCAATATGCGGAAGCTCTGATACAGAAGTTGGTTAATATAAATAAAAGCACTTCTTCCACATACTTCGTTTATATTTATCAACAAATAAAATTATTTAACTCTCATTTTCATATTCGTGCCTAAAAAGTGAAAAATAGCTTACCTATTTCGCTAAGCTTTATCTTTTCAGTTTGAAATATATTAAAATTAATATTATTTTTAAATAAATTGACAAATAGTTAACTTTATTTAAAAATAAATGTGAATTTTAAAAACATCCAAGTGTTAAAAAATATTTATGATCATTAAATTTTTATGGTTAACAAATGTTATTCCTATTTCCTGGTGCTTTTGCAATAAATGTAAAATTTGTTTCTTGAATACTGCATGTGAGTATACGGTAATATCTCCATTTGTAATCAAATGAAAAGTAACTGTAATACAGGTTTTAGTTTAGCGAAATAATAATATATTCCTTGTATTATAAATAATCTCATTTAGTAACAACAATAGAACTTGAAAATTAACTTATCTCAATATACTTACGGAAATTAGAGACCATCATTTGTTTAATCTATATACCCGTATCCATTAATTGATTTCTATTTTTTCATTAATGGTTTTTTAAATTTTTTTATGAAAGTAATTACTTAGCACATAAAATAATTAGAAATGGATATGCAAACAGCGATGTGTATGTAATTATTTTTCCAAATATGTAGGTACCTTGACGTTATATACTGACGTCAAAGAAAATAACATTGTTTAAAAGAAAAATATTTTATTCTACTTTATAGACGTATATAAAAAGTTTGGTTCCTTTAAGAAAATATACACTGTACTTTATTCGCTAAAATCGAATACCTATACGAATTATTTTTTTAATAAAACATTCACAACTCATTTTCGTATAAAATTAAGTCTAATTGTTTACAATAAATTATTCAATAATTTTGAAATACCAATATTGTATATTTAAAATTACAGTGGAAAACCCATTACGAAGAATCTGTTTAAAAAAATAACTTCGCTGATATTAGGTCATCATCACTTAAAACATGAAAGTATTTTTTATGTGTTTCTAAGATTTAATCAGGTCGAGATGCACAAAATAAATACACAAGATATATTTCAATTTTTGATTTTAAAATATTTTACACAGTAATTTATAAAATATTTGTAGATATTTTAATAATTCACAGATCGTCAATTATATTTTAAATTTTCACAGACGATATTATATTACATTTATTAAACGTGGAAATATTAATTACTTTTACTCATGTTATAAGGTGAAAATTATATTAATATTTTATTTTACATATCATGGATAAAAAAAAACTTGAAAATTTGTATACCTTGTGCATCATAAAAAATGGAATTTTTAAGTTCCTTTTACCGTTTTTATCTTTTAACCGATTTTAATTATTATGAATCCAAACAATAGAGAGAGCTATAATCATTTTGATCATACTGTTAAAATAAATTTTTTGGCACGTCCAAGATGGCACACAATGCTGAATTATTCCTATGTATATAGGTCACTTATTTTTTTATCCCAGTGTATTTTTCTGAAACTCGAACATTCCCTTTTAAAATCACATTTCTTCTTGAATATTTCAAGGTCATGTTTTCCATAAGAATTAAATCATTTTTAATTTCATCCCTCATAAGTTTTTATCTTCAGGTGAATTTCTGGAGCTTACATGATAGCAAATTTATCGGACGTTAGTCGAAAGTAAAGTAAAATAAAATCCAAAGAAAGACAATATCTACTATTCCCATTTCAAAATTTGGGGACATGTAATTTTGAGGGGTCTACTTTTTAGGAGGAAATTAAAAATGTAAATATGAGTTTGAGAACATTAGGTAATAATAAATATGTCAATATAAACGACATACAGTGTGTTCTTAAAATATGGAATAAATTCATTATTTCTTAACCCAAAAATATTTAGAAAAAATTCTCGGATATGTCGATTTTTAACTTCAATTGCGCACACTATCCTTTATTTTTTTGGTTATGACGGCATCACCGTTTCTGTTATGACGTCATGGATATATTTTTTAAATGGAACACCCTGTATATTTCTCCATTTTTGGATTCTACTTCAATAGCTGATTTCAAATATGTATCAATTAGGATCTAAAATTGATAAGTTGGAATATATGGCCATTTAAAAAAAAACAAGTAAAATAAACACGTGTTTTATTAATTTTTGAAGTAGGCTTGTTATTGTTTGTTTTCTTGTTTTATCAATATCGTCCTTGACAGTGAGTCACTTATCAATACTTGACCCCAGTAGTGGTTTCTCAATAATTGTCGTCGATTTATTTTAATTTATAACATGAGTGTATCTGTAAAGCAGAGAATTGAAATTCTTACGATGATTGGGTATGGTGATAGGATGCGAACTTAACAGGAAGTACATATGTAATTTATTTTATACTAAATATCCAAAACGACCCATAACTTAATCGACAGTGAGTAAAGTTAAAAAAAATTTAGAGAGACTGGTACGGTGGAAGATTTATCCAAAACAGGTCGCTCAGGTGTTGAGGAGGATACAAAATTAAATATTTTACTGGCTGTTGAAGAAAATCCACATACCAGAGTTCTCCAGGTTAGTCGCGATTATGATGTTACCAAAACGTCAGTACATATAGTACCTATTAAAATTAGAAAAATCGCATTCCCTTAAGACTCAGCTTGTGCAAGAACTAAGTGATGATGATCAAGATCGGAGGATACAATTTTGTGAAACGATGATGAATATCTGCAATGGTGATCCTCTTCTGATAAAAAATATTATTTTCTCCGATGAATATACTTTCAAATTAAATGGTGATGTGAATCGTCAGAATTGTAGATACTGGGCAAGGGAAAACCCTCGATGGATGCGGAAGCAGCACGCACAGTTCATAAACGGTAAATGTGTGGGGGAATTGTAAGAAATGGAATTATTGGATCCTATTTTATTGATGGAACTGTAAACTGACCGGCATATCTCCAATTTTAAATAGTCCTGGAGTGGGTTGGAACATTTGATGTGAAGATATCACTGACGTAGTTTTCCACAAAACACCAAAACAGTATATACTACACTCGACGCGCGTTTCGCCAACCAAGTTGGCATCATTTGGAGATGATTAAAACTAAACTTATGCTAACAATCTACTCTATTTATACCTAAACTGTTGTCATGATTCACCGAACCGTGACCCACTAAACAATAAAGCGGGCTCTATTTTTACACTTTATGATTTCCAAGCTTTCAAATGCATCCAGCTGTCTAGTATTTCTTACATTCCTAATTAATCTTAAATTGCTAATATCCATCTTATCGTTGTTCTCAAACGCATGTTAGGCTACCCTAGACTTATCTGTTCCACCATATTTGAGATTGGCTATATGCTCTTTGAATCTAGTTTAAATGGATCGTCTAGTCTGTCCAACATATTTTTGATTACAGTCCTTACAGCTAATTTCGTAAATCCCCGACTTTTCGTTTGTTTCAATTTCATCTTTTGGATTGCCTAAAAGTTGTTGTAGTTTGTTTCCCGATGAATGAACCACTGTCATACCTACATCTTTAAAAATCTTACCAATACCACGGGTGAATCGAAGATCGAATGGAATCGATACAAATTTCGGATTTTCTCTTTCATTTTGAAAGGTCGAGGAATTTCGAAGCGACTCTTTAAACTTTCGTTTTTACTGCACAAATATTTTTTTTTAAATTTGCCAAAAATAAAGATGTAGGCATGCAACATAGGGTGCTCGCCTGAAGAGGATCCGAATTTGATGAAACTTAGCGACAAAACGTTTTAAGGGATGCTGAATAAGAATATGTAACTAATTTTTTTGAAAAACAAATCGCTAATAGCAATTAGCAGTTTTTTACGTTAAGAAACACATTCCAGTTGGCCGTGTATTGTACTAATAAAAAAAGCAGTATCACACGTAGATAGAGTTCTTCTTACTCTACATTCTAAAAAAAATTGTTGAAATCGACCAAAAAATAAAAGAGTAACAGGCTTGTATCACATTTAAGCGCGATACCCTATATGTACGCTATTTTAAGTTTCAAGAAAATGTTTATAACAAACAACAAAAGATCATGGACATTATTCTTTGTTTACTTTTTAGCACAGCCAACTGCACAAAACAACTAAGTTAAATAAAATTGTAATTGCCAGTTTGTCAAAGACTGATATTAGTTATTCTGAATATTATGATATGACATTTAAATGTCATTTTTTTATTACAATAATTTGTAAAATTCCGACATCGACTTATAACCACAGAAAAAAATGTCTAATGTGGCCAGCACATAACTTTCTTATACCATTATATATCATGCTGATCTAAAAAATCATTCTATTTAATTCTTGACTTACCTCAAATAAATTTTAAAAGCTTACCTTGAAATGTTTCATTAAAAGTTTTAAATATAATTAATTATCAGCGCTCTTTGATAATATCAATAATAATTCATGTTATTTTAATAATTTCTTCTTATTGACATTGACATTTTTGTAACCAAATTAGACATTTCAAATGTCAAACTGCCAAATTTATCCTAACTATGAGGTCAAATGTGTAAACAATTTCAGTTTATATCAGCTTTATTTAAGTACTTGGAAAATATATTTTATTGGCTTGATATAGTAGACATGATTTTTTTATAATCTTTCATCAAGAATATATTTTTTTTGTAAAATCAAATAGATAAAAGTTTGGATCCCGTAGACCTCATTTCAGCTGACCAATTTTGCTTTTCACAGAATTTATCATTGTCAGTGGCCTTTAGAACGTGTGTACCAAATTTTAAAGCTTTATCTCAAAAACTGTGGCTGCTATTGCGATACTACAGGCATGCAGACAGATTTTTCTCATAAAGTTATGTTTTTTCATTATAATTCGTCGAAATTCGTCCAGAAATGCAATAAGATTTTTCTATTTTTTTCCCAAAATTGTACCTTCTTTTTGCCTTCATTATGTCTCCTCTAATGGTACTACATTTACCAAAATTAATATTTCACCTAAAATGTTATTGAAAATCTTAATTGCCAAATTTGGGAATTCTCCCATTAGTATTTTTTTTTTTTAGTTTTAGTGGATATACACATACACACACTTATCCACACACACATCCACACACACACACACACACACACGAATCGACAGATCATTCATTCGAAAAAGAGTCAGAATGGATTCCGGAGGGTTTAAAACGTATATATCTATCAAAATCTCGAGGTCGAAAAAAATCACAGTTACTATATTTCCTTATATAGGTATATGTAATAATATGTTATGAAGTCCCTCAATGTACAGACTGTTGGCCTTGTTTTACTCACTCTTTACTTCAATTATCTTTCATACTGGAAAAGTTATGTTTTGCAGATGACACTGTAATATATTACAGAGCCAAGAACTGCCAAATACTAGAAGGAACCACAACAGTGCTTAACTCTTTTAATACCAAGATGCTATCAATTTGAAAAAAACACAGTATTTAGCCTTAACTAGTTACTCTTCTAATCTTCCTGAATTCACTGCAATTAGAATTAAACATAATGACCATAGCATTAAACCAAAACAGTAAAATACGTTGGTATTATTATAATAGATAGTCGCCTTAGATGGGACACGCATGTAGACAGTTGGTAAAAAAATTACGATACCCGCTTCAAAAATTTATATATTAAAAAAAAGTTTTCAAACATCTGTAAACAACACATTAGTGCAAAAACACTTACCATATGGAATTGCTTGAGGGGTAGGTGTATTTAGTTATTATCTAAGAAATTTAGAGGTAATTAAAGAATGACTGATAGAAATAATTTACAATAAATCTTACACCCAAGTAACAATCTTTAATAGTGAACCAAAAGTATTTGGTATCAGACAGTTATTTTTCCAACAAGTAATGAGGCACCAGCGTAAATTCCTCTCTGTTAATTACCATGTAAATTATAATTATAGCACATGATATAAAAAATGTTCTGTTATAGTACCAAGAATATGCAAAATTACTGATCAACATTGTCTCGATCACCTTGAACCCAAAATATATAATTGTGTTCCCAGAAATATAAAAGATTTTAATTCTATTAAACTAAAGCTAAGTTTAAAAAATGTATCCACGAAATATCGAGAATTTCAAATCATTGATGTAAAAAAAGCTCTCGGACATATCTTAAAGAACATAAATAAATAAATAAATAAATAAAGCATAATATTACGGATTTCTAATGTGATAAAATCATTATTTTATTTTTTATTTTACATGGGTTGTCACAACAAACGGTCGTCAAAAAAAGGAATAACATTTTTTCCTAAAATACTTCCTAAGTGCTCTACGATGACGCTTTGAAAATATGATATTAAACAGGCTTTTGAAATAATTACGAAAAGTTTCAGCTAAAACTAACCAGTGGCGTCGATGTTAGGGCGGTTTGTGGTGATGGAATGTTACATAAAAAAGTTATTTGTAACCGAACGATTTTTGTTTTGTTGAACTAGATGCATCTTTAAAACTTTTGTCCTCTTTCAGTTTTTCGTACAATGGCCATTCACGAGTAAAAATTAATAAATCATCGGATTGTTGTCAGCAGCGTTAGAATCTAGGATTATTTTGCTCTAATTCTATCAACCTAACCCCCCTAACTCCGATGCCACTGGTTAGTTTTTATGAAACTTCGTGTACGTAGTTACTATGAAAAAAATTTTCTCTGCTAAGTTTGAGGTCGGTACTTTCCTTCATCACTGAGTACTATTAAACCACGTGAGTAAATCGTACATTCCAGGTTCGTACACATCATATCGTACACAGGTATACAACATGGTGAAAAATAGACGTTTTTGCAGAAACACAATACTGACTCTTTCACTGCGGCCCTTGATTTCGTTAATCGGGGCCTCAGAACGATTGCGGTAACCGCTTGCGGCAATATCCGCTTCCCTTAGCAAAAAGTCACTCCTGAACACAATATAAGATTGTAACGAAAACAGAAAACAGTAAGAGCAGAAAACATAAACGTTCAACTAGAGCGGTTTAATGTACTAGGAGACAGAAGAACACATCGTTTCAAAAGAACATAGTGAGAGTGTGGACACTATTACGGAAGACCAACAAAATCAGCCTTCATCGTCGAAGCGAAGAAAAATAGAATAAACTTAATCTCATAATATAGTGGAGTAGGCGTACAGGAGATACCACTAACAATTCCACTCCTATCAAATATTACACGCTTTAGGATCATATTTTAGTTATTTACGATAAGTCCGTAAGTGATGTAGTACAGTACGAGTTAAATGTTTCAATTTGAATTTCTAAACGAGTACTGTAACAATCACATGACGGATGTGTAACGTACATTTTATTTCATACTGTGCTTTTGATATATCACGTTTCAGCTAAAGTCCTCTCACATTTTATTTCATATTGTGCATTCGGTATTCCGAGATTTAATTAATGTGTTATTAGCTGCTTTTGTTGTATAGCAACGGTGTATGTGTTTTATTTGTTGATTTATCTGTTTGAATTGGTTATCTAAAACGCCGAAAATGGAAGCTAACCAAGATTGTAACCTTTCTAATAAAATTTTATTATTATCTACGGAAGCAACGGTAAAACTGATGTCCATGAAATCTGCTGGAAGGTACGATAAGGACTATGTAATTTTAATTAAATATGTCAAAAAAGTTACGTTTTGACATTTTATTCTGTTAATAAGAAAAGACTCTGGTAATTGCCTAGCAACCTTTTACCGGCTCTGTTACTGTAAACGCACTTACTGGACTGAAATTAACAACGTAAACAAGGATTTATCATACAGTATGAAATAAAAAATGTTTACCAGCAACATAACAAAAAAAACTGTATTTCACGGCAAATTTTTTTATTTACCTTCACTATGGCAACCATAAACACTTTTGTTCTTTGTAAAAAAATTAACTTTTAGCTAATATCATATTTATTTTATTTTTAATATTTATACTATTAGCAAAAAAATTTATTATTATTTATTAATTTATTATCTATATTTATTAATTTATTATCTATATTACATACATACTTGAAGAATTGTCGTGCCAAATACCACTTGAGGTTTCTATTTTGAATGGAATAAATTTTTATTTACACTTAAACTTTGTTGTCATTTTAACAATCTGATCGACCTACGGCTCCTGTTTTTGTACGACAGTTTGCTTTCGCTAAATTGTCATAGGCAAGTTTTCGTCATAATAAAAATTTATTTTACAAAATCGAAACCTCTTGTAGTAATATGAAAAAAAAACGCGCCATGTACTCTATCGTAAGGTGGTGTGAAAACGAGTATTAAATATTGAGTGCTTAAATATTTACTATTGTCTTATGGTAAAAAGTAAAAAAATACAGTTTACCCATAGTTACGCAAAAACATCTAACTTCGAGGGATTGTGTCTCCAAAACCTATAACTTTAGGAAATAAGATTAAGGATCTTTTCTTGATTAATAGTGTTTTTACCAAAAAGTTAATATTTTAGGAGATATTCGCAAAAAAATAAATTTCGGCGCCATTTCGTCAATATGGCGTCTAACAGTGACATACTACGAGGGGGAAAATTTATTATGTTTACCGGGACATAGAACTGAAGCAATTAAAACAAATTTCAGATTTCCTGGAATTATTTTCCTTTTAGACCTTTTTTTACTCTTTGATGCCTGGCCTATAATTATTTTATAACACAAACAAAAGAAAAGTTAAATATTTTTTTAAACGGAACTTTTTTGGAAGTGTCATTTAAATTATGTAACATGCTTAGCAATGGCTCTTTTCTAAATTGAAAAAGCAGTGTGTAAAATATCTAAGAGACCTCTGTTGTATAATTAATTGTTCGTCTTTCCCAGTTGTCTTCAATGAATTGGCTGATAAAATGTTCAGTATTTTTCACTGCGAAACGTGTTGACTAGGATAATTAATTTGTATTATGAGGATGTCATAATGCCCTCAATTATAAAAATAAATAAGCAACATTTATTTTGAGAAGAGCCGAATTTAATTTAGCAGCAGGAAATTGTATTTTCGGAGTTTAATGCTGCAATGTTTCTAATTTTGGTTCCTGCATCTGGAACTAGGTTACAGAAAACTGTGTAAATCAGTTTTATTGATGTATCCCATACCGTTGTGTTTTCAAAGTAGATAATTAAATATTAATTTCGAGTATTTTAAATGACAGAGGGAAAAAATTTGTGGAGGTAATTATGAAATTATTTTAACTATTAAGATTATTTATAAAAAAAAAATCATCTCTACTTATTGCAAGCTGCATCATGATGTACGATACTCATCAGCTTAAAGTCACCACTTTCCGAGATACCCTCTTTCTGGCGCTATTTGAAGTGGGGCGTGCCAGAAAGGGAGCATTTGGGAAGCTGGTGATTTTAAGATGATGGGTATCGTACTTTATCTTATTTTTCTTCGTGAAAAATGGCACGGGAAGTACCCTAAACTTTTTTCCAAATGGCTTTCTTTGTTTTTTTAGCGACAATCAATCGCAAATTTTATTCTCTCTATGACTGATTACGTAGAAATATTAATTGAGTGCACAAGAGAGATTCATAGAAAAATTAATTTAAATGAAACGCGGTAATTAATTGAAAATGTAATAAATACAATAAATACTGAAAATAAATGCTTAAGCTAAGTGCCTCTTGACAATATGCAAGACGTTTGTTTTTCTCGTAACGATTTATGTAAGAATTTTGGTGGGAACAAAATTTCTTCTCATGCACGCATTTATTATTTATTTTATTATTGTTTGTGGCTGATTTTGGCCTTTATCAGATTTTGTTTTTAGCAGGACCAGTTTCACGAAATCTGTACACTGTTTTTGTTTCATCGGATGTATTACTTGAATCCTTCTGCATCTCTTATTTCGTTTACAGTCAATAAAATGCATGATCGATTGACCTTGTCGTATTACTTTATCGAGATATTGGGGAAAAAAAAATTCCCCTAACTTCAACACCTTGTATCTTGAAATCCAATCGTTTTTCGACATATGTTTATATGACAAAAAGTTATTATTTTTAGGCGTAGTATCCGCTGGCGAAGTTTCCCGATTTAAATTAGGACCACCCTGTATAATAGTGTATAAAGTATAGAATAAATTCATTATTTCGTAAACCAAAAATATTTAGAAAAAAATACACGTTGATTTTGAATTTCAAATGCGTACCTCATCCTTTATTGGTTTTTTGGTTCTGACGTCATCACGGTTTCCGTTATGATGTCATCGATATTTTTTAAATTGAATACCCTGTATATTTCTCCATTTTTGGATTCTACTTCAATAGCTGGTTCCAAATAGGATCACTTAGGATCTAAAATTGATAAATTGGAATATACGACCAGTAAAAAAAAAACAAGTACAAATTAAAAACCGCCGCCAATTATTTAGGGATCAGAACTTCCTCACCATAGTAAAACTCGACGTGTGGTGGAGTTTATAATAAAAGTATTCTTTGACGTTTCAAAAAAGTCACATTTTTTGACGTTTCAAAAAGTCATATTTTGAGGTTTCAAAAAAACTCGATGTGTGGTGGAGTTTGTAATAATAGTAATTTTTGACGTTTCAAAAAAGTCACGTTGGTGGAGTCACTAATATTTTTTTTTTTGAAAAAAGTAATTTTTGACGATTCGAAAAAGTCACATTGGTGGAATGTCACTAATATTTTAAAATTTAAAATATCATTTCAAATTGACGTTTCAAAATTATCACTAATATTTTTTTTGACATTTCAAATTTTATGAACCGATTTTGCTCATCAACGAATTCAGTCTCTTCCTTGACCTCTAGAATGTGTGTACCAAATTTGAAAGCATTTCTCAAAAACTGTAGCTGCTATCGCGAACCACACAGACAGACAGACAAAAAAAATTTGTTGTCTAAAATTTTGTGTATCGTTATAATTCGTCGACATTCATCCAGAAATGCAATAAAAAAATTTCAAAATTTTTTTCACTAATACATATCTTCCTCACTTTGAGGGGTGAGGAAGTAAGACAGAAAATTTTTTTTGTCTGAAATTTTGTGTATCGTCATAATTCGTCGAGATTTGTCCAGAAATGCAATACAAATTTTCAAATTTTCTTCACGAATACTCACAGAGGTGAGGAAGTAATAAACACGTTTTTTATTAATTCTTGAAGTAGGCTAGTATTTGTTTGTTTTTTTATTTTATCACTATCGTCTTTGACTGTGAATCACAATAATACTTTACCCCATTAGTGGTTTCTCAATAATTGTTGTCGAATTATTTTAATTTATAACATGAATGTTTCTGTAAAGCAGAGAATTGAAATTCGTACGATGATTGGGTATGGTAATAAAATGCGAGCTCAACAAGAAGTATATAATTTATTTAATACTAAATATCCAGAACGACCCATAACTTAATTGACAGTGAGTACAATTGAAAAAAAAATGAGAGAGACTGGTACAGAGGAAGATTTACCCAAAACAGGTCGCCCCGGTGTTGACGAGGATACAAAATTAAATATTTTACTGGCTTTTGAGGAAAGTCTACATGCCAGCGTTCGCCAGGTTAGTCGCGATTATGATGTTACTAATACCTGACGTATTGGTACATACAATACTTATTAAAATACGAAAAATGGCATCCCTTGAAGAATGAGCTTCTGCAAGAACTAAGTGATGATGATCCAGATCGGAGGATACAATTTTGTGAAACAATGATGAATATCTGCAATGGTGATCCTCTTCTGATAAAAAATATTATTTTTTCCGATGAATACACTTTCCAATTAAATGATGAAGTGAATCGTCAGAATTGTAGATACTAGGCAAGGGAATACCCTCGATGGATGCGAGAGTAGCACACAGTATCCACAAAGGGTAAATGTGTGGGCGCGAATTGTAAGAAATAGAATCATTGGACCCTATTTTTTCGATTGAAATGTAAAGAGACTGGCATATCTCCAATTTTTAATGGGCTATCTCATCTCAACGTTATTAAATTTATTCCCCAGTAGAATTAATTCTGGAAATGTTGACAAAAGCCTGTGACTTCCACAGGATGTTGCACCTTTCCATTATGCAGCAGACGTCCGAAGGTATCTTGACCAAATATGTCAGACTAGGTGGATTAGTAGACATGAACTCATCGAATGACCACCAAGGTCACCGGACCTCAATCCATTAGATTATTTTTTGTGGAGCTATCTAATAAACTTAGTTTATAAAACCAAACCGAAGAACATTGTTGAATTAAAAGACATTAGAACCGAAATAAACAACATTTCTCAGCAAACTATAAACAAGGTTCAGCAACACTTTATTCATCATTTAGGCTACTGTCTGCTACTACAAAGAGTACAGTTCGAACATTTACTATAATTTGTTTTTATTATTAACTAACCGTTAGTTTTAGTGACTTATTTGTTCAAACAAAATATGAAAAATTAGTAAATTCTTATATTCAAAATGGCCGTATCTTTTATATTATCAACTTTAGACCCTAAGTGTACATATTTGGAATCAGCTGTTAAAGCAGAATCCAAAAATGGAGAAATATACATGCGCTCCATTTAAAAAAATATCGGAAACAGTGATCACGTCACAACCAAAAATAAATAAAGGATCAGGTGCGCAATTGAAATTAAAAATCGAATTGTCCGAGGATTTTTGGTTTAAAAAATAAAGAATTTATTCCATACTTTACAGACACACTGTATTTTATGTATTGTGTCATAACACAATATCATATCTTGTGGTTATTTTGGCGAGTTCGGTTACATCCAAAGTTAATACGTAAATATTGGGGAATGCACACACACATATATCATGTACATATTTTTAACTAGCGATCACAAGAGTAAAAGTATATTACTAATATGAATGCACTCCACTAAATTTGCCATCTTCCAGTCGCAAGCATTGATGGTTTCATCCATGCTAATCCAGACGTCATTCAGTGCCAAGAACTCCCCCAACTTAGAACTATACAATCATTTACCTCAACAACTCAGGCAATTATCTCTATTATCGTTTAAATAAAAAATCAAGCAATATATTTTAAAATAATGTTATTACTCCATTGATAAGTATCCACATACTATATACAGAGTTGCCCACCGAAAAGTGTCCAGTCGAGTTTATGCCATTGTTTGTAACTTAACTTTAGATAAGACGTTTGAACAGGTCGACAATAAATTCACAATTTTCATTGCTGCCAACCACAACCCCTCAATAAGCAAATAGAGCGAGGGGGTCAAGTGACATCGTTTTAAAGCCTGTTAAAATCTCTTTAAAATTTAATCGGTTAAAACTGAGCTATTAGTTTCAGAGAAATATCGTTCGAAAGATTTTGTACCTAAGAAAGTAGGTTCCTGATGTATCAGTTGATTAAATGTTCGAAATGTCCCCCACTAACTCATAACATACAATAATAAAGCCATTGTTCAAAATATTGTCGGACATTCTGAGTAATTTGACGACATTCGTGCGTGACGCGTTGCCGTAAATCTTGTACAGAATTAAATTCTATTCACAATGGTATTTTACTTATTAAAATGTTTTTGAAAATTCAGCACTTTGACTGGTACGGGTCAGCTCAACTGTTTGTGGCAATTAAAGAAATATAAACAAATCCTGTAGGTATATCTGTTTCCAGCTATATGCATATGTATATGTATGCGAATGTATACAATATATGTATGTACATGTCTTGTTGATATTTCTACTGGATATTATGTTGTTTTTCATTTTTGTTTTTAGACTTTACCTTTAAAAATTTGTCGTTGGCTAGTAACTAATCAGCCATAACTTCCTACAAATGTTCTGTTACATAAACATAGTTAAATAAAAGCTATCTTATCTATATCTAAATTCAATTTCTATACCAATTATTTAAATATTTAAACATTCTGATGTTATGAGATTTTCTCGAAGCAAAATATTTATTTGTTTTCTTTTTTCAGATGCACCGAACGAGAGTCTGTACATGATTGGCGGAGTGTGCGTTGCTATGTTTATGGTTGGTGTCATCATCGTGTTATTAGCAGTTACTATTAGGTAAATATAATGTTATGATTGAAAGAAAACTTTTAAACTTTACATCAAAGTTATTTTGAGGCTGTCTGATATGTTTACCAATGTATTTAATGTTCAAATAGCGTTTTCTAATGATCTTCAAAGACTGTTTCAACCAAAGCAAATTTTAACTTGAAAATTAGGTGAAGGCGGTAGGTATAATGTAGTTTTGATCCAACGGAACAAAAACTTACATTCAAGTAGTGAGAATAATGAAAAAAATTTTGTGTATCCTACACAAATAAAAACTAGTCTAAAATCAATTAATTTTCTTTGCATAAACAAATATTTTTCTTATTATTATTTTCAAATTTTGATTCGTTCTGCACATTTCGGATAAATTTAAAAATAAATTTAAATGCACATATTCCTCGTGTTAGGTGAAAGGTTGAGCTCAATTATCGCAACTGAACCTTTCCCTCAAAATAATAAAAGCTTATATATCCCTTTGTGAAAAAATTATATGGTTCATTTGAAAGTAAAACTTTCTTACGATGAAGAAAAGAACTATGGTTTTTCTTTTCATTTTTTTTTTTAATGCCAGTAGATAATTTTTAGTCGAATTTTTGAGCTGTAATTTGACATGCTGATCTAAAATTTGATTACGAACAATTTTTTATAAGGTCTGTTTATTTATTTATTTATTTAAATACAAAATCCAACAGGCAGGAGCCCAATTACAGGATTAGGTACACTGAAATTATGTATAGATAAATACACAATAAACAATTTTGAGTGTTACAAAAAATTTCTTAATTAAATATATAATATATACAAACAAAATACATAGAATTGCATATACACATATAAATATACACTTGTACATATACATACACATACATATACAGATAAATAAAGAATACAGTGGATTAACAAACATCAAGATGCAAAACAGAGTTTTTAATTACACTTTCATTGCAGAAAAGTATATTAACACAATCTTCGATTGTAGCATAGTTGACATACATTTGGTGTATTGGAGAGGCCAAGAGAGTATTAGTTCTTGGTATGTGTGAAATAAATATGAGGTAATGGCGAGCAGAAATTCTAGGTACTTTATAATTTATTTGATTTAATAGGTTAATACAATCCAGACAATTATTAACAATTTTATATAAAAAAATTATTGATTGAGATATTTTTCGTTTGGCAAGACTTGGTAAGTTAAATTTTTCTAACACTATTTTTTGTGGAAATCCAATAGGTGGATAAGTACACTGCAGATTTTAAAAACTTAAGCTGAATATTCTCTAATTGTAATATATTGACATTATAAATTGGGTTCCACACAACTGAAGCATATTCAAAGCGAGATATAACAAATGTTACACAGAAGTAAACGATGAGTGTTGACATTTTTAAAATCTTTGCAGTTCCTGATTACAAAGCCAAGACTCTTAAAAGCAGAAGTAGTTACCATTTCGACGTGCTTTTTCCAAATTTTAAGAAATAATGTAAATGAAAATAGTATTTAATTTCGGCTATACCAGAAGTCACGTGATAACTTTTAATTGACAATACTTTAGTCTTAAGACAAACAGAGACGATCACCATCATTAGTTTTTTTTAGTATTAAGACAAGCAAAGACAGTCGCCACCAGTGAGTTTTTTCATCAAATAATAAAAAATATTCCCTCCTGATGCGGACTATTTATTTGGTATACACCGTATGTATAACCCCTAATATCTTTTCTGAGAATAAACTCGGTAAAATATTTTTTTAGCTTATCTTTGTAACTTCCTCAACCGCAAAAAAATACACATTGATAATATTATTTCCTGTTCATAATGTCTTGTTTTTGAAAACAATAACTTGACCAGTGAATATATTAAAACATAAAAATGAATTCGTGACCATAAAATGATTTAAAATTATGGAAACATTGTTTTTCTCTTTTATGTTTATATGTGAGTAAAAAAGGTAACATAAAATGGAATAACCAGAGAACTTTACGCAATTCTTAAACACAGTTAATTTAAAAACAATAAATCTGCATCATACATACGTAAATAACGTTATAAAAATGTGCTAAATGCAACAATAAGTTTTAATATATGTGAACTAATGTCTCCTATTTTATAGCGTAAATTTCCTATTTTACCATGCGAGATAAAAGCGTATAAGTTAACTTTTGCCAGAATTTTTTTGTATTACGATCTTAGTGAAATAATTGATAAAAGTATACATAGGTATATATAGGACTTATTATTATTTATTATTATGTTTGCGTAAAGAAATTTATTATTATTGCGTTTGAAGTATGTTGTATGTTTTTACATCTTAGGTCATTTCATTTGCAATTTCAGAGACAGTGAAATAAATTGGTTAAAATTTTATATGTAGGTAGATTAAAATTTAGAGTAAGACATTACCAAACATAACAAAATTAATTAGCAAAAAAGAATACGTTTACATAATCTGTTTGGCCAGTCTAAATATATTTTTTACCTGCACTAAAGGAATGAGTCAACCTTAGTTTGTATCTGATATTTACGTAAAACGACAGTCTTTCTTGGTAATAAAAATATTTTATAGTGGCTTTATAAATTATAATAAGTATTATAATAACTAAATTAAATATTATAATTACTAAAATACTGTGTTCGTTGGAAACCTAAAAATAATAAAATAATTATTGGGTATTACATAAGTATCCTTTCAATGTTAACAAGATAACAATAATAAATACCCCTATAGTTATTAATGTTTTATACCGTCATTGTTATCTGAATGCGATAGTATAAAAGTTTTAGGTAAATAATAAGTTACACAGCCCTTCCAATACATTTTATCGTAAAAACTATTGAAACAACTACTCAATCTAGAGGCAGGAATTACATTGAATTAAATAAGAGTAATCTTAGTATTAGAAGCAAAAAATACTTAAGAAATGATTTCCTTCAGTTACAATACAAAAACGAAAACCCCTAGTCCGATATATATCGTTTTTCATTCTTTCAGAACTCCTCAGGGGGCTGGTAAACACGAACATATTATTTATAAAAATATTTAAATTACTTAAATCAAAATGTGGTTTGTCATGTTTATTTTAACATTTTAAATTGAAAGATTGATTGTAACTTTGGTAATCACAATAATATTCATGACAATTTGTCGAATATTGGAATGGCAATTAGGGATTCAGTCCTGCTTGATGTAAAACTAAGATATATCAAAAATGAGTCAATCGTCACCAGTAAAGTACCTTCGAAACTACCTTTATTTTTAAACATATGAAAAAATTAAAAAAACTTGTTTAGAATGCGATTTGTACCTCCCTTACTAAATTTCGGAAATGTAAATTTTGTTGGGACTGTCCCTCTTTTTAATATTTTTTTATTTTATTTTGAATTTTTAAGTTAAACATCTTCGTTTTAGTACACATTGAAAACATTATAAAATCATTATTTTATTTTTCATATTTTGGCATGGCTCATCACGCGAAAATGTCCATTTTTGAAATAATTTGGTTGTTTTTAAAGTTAATCAAAAAGGTGTAAAGGCCTTTATAACAAAATTTTTTTCGGAGAATCCAAATTTTGAATAAAAAAGGCAATTGCTCATCGCGTTTAAAAAATATGCCATTTTATATTGTTTCTTTAAACAGTATATTTTAAAATATTTCGATTTTGCTCATTTTTCTGATTTCAAAAATATCAACATGTGTCATATTATCTAAAAAGGTTTTTTGAGGTATTTGGATTTTGGTAATAAAATATCTTTAATGATTCTGTTAAATGTAGTTGCGTTTGAAAAAAAGAAGAATTGATCATAACAGGTACTGATTTTTGAAAAATTGAGGAGTAAATTGCATCTTTATTTCAGAAATGCTGCTATTTTGATTTCAAAGGCAAATACGTTTAACAAAATCATTAACGATATTTTAATACCAAAATCCAAATATCTCAAAAATTTTTTGAGATAACATGATATGTATGATATTTTAGTAATCAGAAAAATGAGGAAAATCGAATTATTTTAAAACATACAAGGTGATCTATTTAAAAAAAAAACAAAGTAAGATTCGTATATTTTAAACACGATGCGCAATTGTTTCTTTTTTATTCAAAACTTGGATCTGCGATCAAAATTAGGTAGGAAGGTCTCCACACCTTTTTGATAACTTTAGAAATAACCAAATTATTCCAAAAAAATTAATTTTCGCGTGATGACCCTGTACATAACACTACACAAAATAAAATTGTTAAATTAATTAAATCACCGAATTAAGCCTAGAATAGATCTAAAAAATTTACCCAGTTTAGTTGCACTTACTCGGTGTTTTCCGAGGTGTATTTCACGGAACCCTTGGGTTCCGCGAAAAAATTTTGAGGTTCCTTTTAAAAAAAAATTGGTTTTGGAAAAAAAATGGTTTTCACTATTTTCAAAATAATAAGTTGGATTGTCCGTGAAATATAAATACGGGTTCCGCGCTTTTGAAAAAATTGTATAAGGGTTCCGCGACAAAATTAGTTTGAGAACCACTGCTCTAACGTAACACGTTCTGATTTAATGTCGTACTTTTTGTTTTTCTTTTGTAACTTTCAAGAGCTGTAATTCCTCAAGGAGGCATTTTTGAATGACGTTGATTACACTGTTGAAATACGTGGACACATCACCAGTCCCGTCGACTTTGGCAGGGTTGAAGCCGGTATTTGAACCCGGGAGTTGACAGACAATAAAACCACATACGTTCTTCACTTAACGCCCATAAATCAAAAATTTAAAATACCACAATTTTTTCTCAAATAAATGTTAAGAATTATTTTAGTTTCTCCTGTTACCTATATGTGATTGATTGATATGTTTCTAAGTTTTATGTAATCAGTTTTACACGTGATTAAGAAATTTAATGAGATAATAATTATTAAAAGGTCTTTCAATATTAACTCTAATCGTTAACGTAGAATTATGTAAATTTTTATTTAGAAATGACGTCAGATTTAAAACGAAATTTTTTTAAATACAATCACAATTAGCATTAAATGTTTTAATTGCCGCGTGGAGTTTCTCATGCTTTAATCAGGATGTCTATTACAACAATGCAAAACGCATGTTGTTATTAAATGAATTAATTGTGTTAAAAATTTTAACCTGATAAAACAGCCGTTAGGTTTATATAAAAATGATTTCGAATATTAAAGAAAATTAAATGCGCACACGTGCACACGCGCACAGCCGCACACCTGCACACATACACACACATCCACACCGCCACACACACATCCATATACACACACACAAACTGACAGACATCATTCAGAAATAGTCGGAATGGATTCAGGAGGGTTCAAAATGTATACCTATATCAACCAAAATCTCGAGGTCAAAAAAAATCACGATTACTATACTTCCTTATATTAGGTATAAAAAAGTTGTAACGGTGTCTGTTTGGACGCCCAAAATATGTAAGAAAGTATGTTTGGGCGTCGGAATATGTAACGGTGATTGCTTTTGGATAGCTGGTTTGAAGAATTAATCCAGGATTCCTGTTAGTTGTAAATAAGAAAGCCCAAAGTATACGTA
Source organism: Rhamnusium bicolor (assembly GCA_029963845.1). NCBI lineage: Eukaryota > Metazoa > Arthropoda > Insecta > Coleoptera > Cerambycidae > Rhamnusium > Rhamnusium bicolor. The sequence continues at coordinate 119,682 of JANEYF010000645.1, read as the reverse complement.
ACAGAGTTCATTTCATTAAAGCAACATTTGTCCAAAACATGAAAGTTAAGTAAACATAAAATAAGATTCTCTAACAATTGAACCAAGTCAAGTACAGTGAATAAATATTATATACATCGGTGCAATTAGTTTACGAGGGAGGAGTGTAATTTAGGTGATTAAACGGTACGACGATAGGCCTCAGCTCCACGTGCTGACTTCCAGGACTCGATGCGATGGTAAGTTCGATAATTATTTAACGGCGGCGGGTCCAGCTCAACGCGCTGAAGACTCACGGCAATAAATAATTAGGGGACTTGTGAGGGCGGTTGGTTTAGCAATTATTTAGTAACGGCGGGTCCAACTCAACGCGCTGAAGACTCACGGCAATGAATAATTACTAGACTGGTGACGGCGGTGCAGGACAGTAAAATGGCTACCAACACTAGGAGGTCCAGCCCAGCGCGCTAAAAACCCCAAGATGCTACCAGCCGGGCGGCGTCGTCGTCGGATTCTGTATTCTAACCAAATGGAGTCAAACTCAACGCGCTTAAGACTCCTCAACTACCCAGCTCAACGCACTGAAGATAGTTGTCTGTAGAAAACTGAATTAATTTCCTTAGCTACGGCGATTCTATTTATACCAAAATTATGGCCTGGATGACGTCTCATGTTTCATGGCGGCAGGAAATACGTGGCAGCACATGCCAAACGGTAATTGCAGAAACTTTTAGGAATGAACATCTGCATAATTCATCACATGACAGCAGGAAGTGCGCGGTAGCACAAGACTAACGGGAATTTCCGAAACTATAGTATAGAACATATGTATGATTCATAACAAGGTAAAAACCACCTTTAACCATTTTTAATATACTTTTTAGGCTGATTCATTAATTTTAAAACATTTTTTTTTATTGTTATGAATTCATAGAAATCTCTGCATGTCATGTTTTTAAAACTAAATTGTGTTAGCATAAAATTTTTACAAAATCCGCTTCTAGTTTGTTCGTAAGTATCTGTCCAAGTGTTCACTAAGTTTTCATTAGGCTAAATATATGTTCAACGGTTGCTTTCTGGGCTAGAAGTGCAAAAAAGATGTAGACTAAAATTTTATGAAATCGGAGTTTTGCCCTTCTAAATTAACTTGTTTATAAAATTCTTGCAACTTACTATGTGTTAATTGTACAGGTTATTCTTTTAATGACCATTTATACTCCACAAGACGTTGTAGATTGCTAAATTGATCAAAACTGATTCATTTATACTAATGCCTTTAGCTGTCAAAAATACTTTACATTCTTCAGCATCTGACCAATTAGGACGAGCAATTAGTCATCCATTTAAAAACTCTGTAATGTATAAATTGCCTCGTCCATCGATTTAGATAATTTTTTGCCTTGACATAAATTTGGAGAAGGTTATTTTTAAAAACATGCTCATGGAGTAATCCACACTGCGTAACGCCAGCGTACTGATGAATTCTTTAAAATGAATGCTAAGACTTATGATATTATGAATCCAAGAAAAGAGGACAAATGAGGACTAACATAAAAAAGAGAGAGGCAAAAAGTAACGTGTTAAAAAATAGAACATGTGCTGTTAAAAGAGGACATCAGCCTAACATTGTTGGGTTTACAAAAAAACAATTTCCATGTGCCACATTTCTATGATAATATGTGTTATATCTGTATAATATTCCACTAAACGTATTGATTAAAGAACAGTTCCAAGTATTTTGGAAAATATATGTACCGAACCAGGATTTACCCACAAGAAAAATTGTGAATCACAAATTATATTATTAATAAATCGCCACAGCCACAAAAATGTGAAATTTAAGAAAGAATAATTGAATTTATTTTGGTAAATATTTCAGTTAAAGTTACATGATCCAGTAATATACAGGGTGGTTAGAATTTATTTCAGAATTTCGAAAATTTCAAATTTATTTTTGTCACCTTTTTTAAATGAAACACCTTGTATATTTTCAAATAAGAGGATGGAGAATTAATTATGGACTTGCTTTGTACTTATGTCCCTATGGCTACCCTCAGCCGTTTTCGAGATTATCAGCAAATTCCTTAAATATGATTAAAAAATTGTGAAGTTGGTCGTTGTTGAAATTTATGTCGATCGTATCAGATACGTAGATTAAAAAGTGTTTTTTAACATTTTTTTTTTTTTATTAAATAAAACAAAAAGTTAGGTATTGGTTTGCGGAAAATGTTCTCATTTGTAAATAAACTTTGCAAGTTCTATGATTTGTCGAAAATGTTATAATATAAGTAATCTAAAAAAAATGAAGGTATTCATGCAGGGTAGACCAGACACTAGTGCTACCTCACGTCCTCGGAGAAATTGAGTCCGTTGTTGAGAACGAGAAATGCTGCATTTATTAGAATTACTCGTTCCCGACTGTCTTCCCGATACTCTTCGACCATCAAATCAAGGTGATATGTCATCGAATTTTCGGCTCCTGCCGAGAATCATCATCTTGAAAGAAGAGGAAAAGCGGACCAAATATCGCAATCTCCAGTACGAACTCCAGGTGCTGTACCCAGGCTTAGGTCAAGATGCTCGTCCTAATAATTGGTGTACTCGGAGGGATAAAACCTACGCTGCTCTTGAAATTCAAGACCATACCGACCTGCCAACAATCAGACGAGTAGCTGGCAAGCCGGATGTGGGAAGTGGCTGTAGGTAATTTTCTGGTGTTCTCCCGTGATGTCGGAAGCCACGGGAAGAATGCCACGACTGCCACGACACTAAATGAAAACTGATATAATGTATAAAATCGATAGCCACGTAGATGATCTCTAAACGTATGGCGTGGAGTTATTGGTGATCGTGTAATGGCCATTTGAATGGCGCCATATATCTTGATTTTCTAGAGAATATTCTGTCAAATCTTCTACAAGAATTGTGTGGCTTCGTGGTCGAGTGATAAGGACACTACTTGCCTCTCATCCTGAAGTCTGGGATTCGATCTCCGGTCGAGGAGCTAGAATTTCTTCTAAACCAAAAATTAATCCTAGCAAACTCGGACATTGGGTGTGTTCCATTGTCTCTATGTGTAGCCATCTCCCACACAAGGTACCAAAAGGGAGACAAGGAGTTGTATTACTTGTAGCGTTTAATTATTGTCAGATGCTACAGATATAGTATGGCTGCGCACGATGGAGCACCCGTCCATTATTTTTTTGCAGTGAGAGAACATCTGAATACAGTTTTTCCAAATATGTGGATTGGAAGAGAAGGATCACAACTGTGGCTAGCAAGGTCACCTGATTTGGCTAAAATTGATTTTTATTAATGGAGACACACTCAGGATATCGTTTATCGGAAAGTACCAACCACTGCAATATGCAAAAACAGATTGTAAATGCGAGTTTATTTAACTCACAATTGAATAACCATACCTACTCTGTTAATTAGACTGAGAGTGTATGATTTAAAATAGTACCTGGCTACTGCACGATTATATGATATAATACCGAGAGTTTTGAATGAGAAAGTTTTATATAACCAAGCACGACTTTCAAACGCTCCTAGCAACGTGCGAATTTTAAAACAATGCATATTATTATTTGAAATTTCACCACTTACCTTATCCAATTAAGTTGATAATTTTTACAACCAAGTTAAACACAAATGGACTATGGCTTACATCCTACTTATTAGATAGATGTACGATACGTGTATTGTGTGTGATCGTTTTCTTACTAACCATAAGAAATATGAGGTGTAAATATTTTTCATAAACAGTGATCCTGATCAATACCCGTTATTTTGTATTTTTATTTATACAAATTTTCTAAAGTACGTACATGTATAGAAACAACAACATCATATCTTTTATTAGTCGAATATATTTTTAATTTTCTAAATTAATTAATTCACAATTTTGTGGAAAACACGTGTATCTTTTTTTTGTCTGTTTTATGAAATATCACTGATCAATATTTATTCATTAATTTCTGTTGACCATTTTACTGTTTTCGTAGAAAATTGTGTAAACAAATTCAAGTTATTAATTAGAGATTCATAATTATTCCTCTTAGCAGATATAAATAGTATGGTGTGGGTTACTATTCGTGTTAAGGTTTTGCCTTCACTTGAAAATATTTATTAGGGAATTAAAAACAATATTATGCTAAGAGCCAAAGTAAACGCCCTCAAAAACTACCCTAAAACCACCTTAAAATTTTATTTTTCGTTTTTTTGGTATTTTCTTGAAAACTATTGGTCCCTAGGAAGATAGTCGGATGTGCTAGTTTAAAACGCACAAAATTCTCTATCGATATCTTGTATATTCGATGAAAAGATAACCATGTAACGGACGTTGGAAATTAGTAATTTTATTTTTTGGGAAGGAACTCGATTTGCAGCATTTACGATTACAACACTGTTGTCTTAATGTAATTTTGTCTTTGTCTTGAAACGAAAACACACAATAATTAACGAGAAAAATAAATTTAATGAGAAATTAACAAAAATATAAAAATAACTAATGAAATTAAACTTTTAGACATATACTTTTGCGCAACGGGGTACAAGTAAGATTTTTTCTCTTACTAGCCTTTAAGCTACCCTTCTTGCAGCTACATTTGATTAGTTCCCCACACGCATAGCAAATATTTGATATGGTATATCTATGCGTCCTACTATACAGGGTGGCCCATCATCGGTTGGTTATTTTCGTCTTCTTTTAAACTCATATTTAACAGAACTGGCCGTGTTGATTTTTTTTTTTTTAATTAAAAGTTCGCTCACTACGAATTTGTTCAACGAATACGAATACCTCTGGTTAAATAAATTGCTGACTCCTTCTTGTGTTATTTTAAGGTCTCCAAAGCCAATTACCATTAATATTTCTATTCTTTGTCGTTCCGAAAGTTGCGCCCTTTTGTAGTCGACAACAGCACACAGATGGAATACTCAAAGAATAAACAAAAATGACTAAATGATTCAGTTCGTATAGCTAATATAAAAAAGACCATACAATCACCGACAAGAATGCCGACAAAGACCGGCCAGCGGAACAGTCCTATGTTAGACCTATTTTGTTTTATATAGGCTTGGTCTAATCGGCAGCCTTTTTGCAATTTGGAATAATTTCTATGAGCATTTGTGTCACATCTTCATTTGTATTTTTTTATCTTTAGTTTTTATTTACCTATGTTCTAATCAGGGGCGTGCGGTGAGTTTTGATACAGGGGAAGCAGTTTGTGATATAGAGTGATGGGTAGTGCGAAGCCCCGAGCGAAGAGAGGCAAAATTTTTTTAATAAAATGGGCGTGGCTTCCCGTATACTCATTTTAAAACAAATGTCGAAAACCGCAAAGTTATGATATCTAGAAAAAAAAGTACACTTGTAGGACCGCCACTCCTCAATAAACATAAAACATAAAAACACCACAAAAATTAGACAACCCCCGATTCCAAAGCCGAAGCTGCATGGGCGAGGGTTATACTTATGAAAAAAACGCAGACACACAACCATACCCACCGACATTGCCAGTGCCGGTGACGAGATCGAACCCGCAACGAAAAAGAGAGTTTGTTCAATCACATCGTGCACTCTCTAGCCAAGTATAAATCGAGCCGGCTAGTTAAGTAGTTAACATGCACATACCTACCTATTTATAATGTAGTTTAATCCGCCTCTCCTTTTTTGCGAAGTCGGAAATAACTTCGTCGTAAAAGTTTAAATTTTGGGACATCTCCACAAAGTCACTTTCTATTGTCAACAGGGACAATTTTGAAAGCCGCTCTTCACTGGTTGAATTTCCTGAAAAAGTTTTTATTCTTTTTAAGGTCGAAAAACTGCGTTCAACCGAAGCACTAGTTGCAGGTATCGTCAACACTAACTCACACAATTTCAACAACAAATTGATGAAATTGCCCCTATTAGCAACGCTCTGAGATTCAGTATGACCTCTAAAACTAAGTTTATTTTCGCCGAGAAAACAAACAATGTCAATAAGTCTTTTTAACACTTCTCGATTTTTTTTCATTATGCTTACGGTCACTTTCTTTCAGCTGCTGAACTAATGAATGCTCAATTCGTGATTTTCCAAATGTTTATTCTTTTAGCACCGCTCGCAAATGAGTTTCACACTTACCATGCCTCTTTGTCACTTTGTGAATATTGTTTAAATCTGAAAAGCCATTTTTATTCCAAACACCTTTTTCATTTGTGAAAAGTACACATGGCCAACAAAACAATTTACACAAATTTTCACAACCCGTTAACCACTGATTAGCACTGTACATTTCAATATTAAAGTACCTATAGCATGATTTAACTTTCGTTTTTAAAAGTTTTAAATCAGGTGTTGGTCTCCAGTATCAAATAATATCCAGTTTATTTTGAAACGACTATGTTGAAAATCCCTTTTTCAACAAATTGCACACCACACAAACGCAAATAATATTTTCCACAGTGCTAGGACCAGCTTCCATATTGAATAAGCAATTCTAAAACTGCTTATACGCGCACTAATGTTCAACGTTTTAAAAATCACTTGTCGCCGCACCACAGGTTTAGAAACACCAAAAAAAGTTTTTACAAATATAGCACAAAAGCTGAGAATAATACTAGGAAGATTAATATTAAGTATAATATTAAAATCGATATTAAAATCGAGATTAAAATCTATAAAACAAGACGCATTACTATGCTACACGGCTCAAATATCAAGATTATGAAGTGGGGATGGGATGCATTTCAAGAAATTGCTTATATCGAAGTCGCGCGAGTTCGTGTTGACTCGATTAATCGAGTACGTCATCGTTACGGTTTTATCGTGCAACATTATCTCAGCTGTTGAAATGCAGGGCCGTGTCTATTGAAATTGGGTAAAAGTAAATTTTAATGATTAATATATGTGATAAATAGTAATTAGTTTCTAATTATGTGTTTTTTTTAATAATCCCAAGGGAAGCACTGCTTCCCTTGCTTCCATGGACCGACCGCCCCTGGTTCTAATTGTCATTTGTAATTACTAGAGCTCGGATTCGAATATTATATGACGTCAATATCATTTCATCTGCACTAACCCATACGTATTTGTCTTATAACTCAGAAACAATTTGTGCTTTAATTTCTCTGCACACCGGTAGATATAATTTTTCCTTAATGTGGATTCCCCATTTACAGTAACGTTATTGTACTTTCCACTAAAATAATTTTGTGGAAACAGTTTAAAATGAGGGTTATTCATTTTGGTCCACGGAATGTTATACCATCATTTTAACTAAATCTAAATTAAACTGTATTTGTCTTTGAGTGGCACTTAAACTATCACTCGTACGTGTTTTATGATTTTCAGTTTCAACATGCTGTAAAACCTGCCATGATAAAACAGCCCATGACAGTATTTTCTCACAAATATTGCAACGAAGTTCTGTGCCATCAAACTTTAACTCCGAGAAATCTTTTATCCATCGTTCAACAGTAATTCTTCGAGGAAGAAGTGGATGCAACATTTTTAAAATGTTCCACGACAATATTCTCCGATTAAAAAGTATACAGGGTGTCTCACCAGGAACTGCATCGATCGAAATAGGAAAAGTACGCACCAGAAAATTTTGAAAATTTAGGGAGCTACTAACGGCAGTGTGGCCAATTCAACTAAAATAAGTACAAGCATCTGGGCACTTCCGGTTATACCGGAAGTCGATACCAATTTGCTTATTATAAATGGAACACTCTATATATTTTAGGGTTTTCGAAAAGAGCATATTCTGAGTCAAAAACATGTAGAATGCCCTATGCCTAAACCCAGTCGTTTCAGAGATATTTGAAATTTTAAAAAAATTTTGACAGGTGTAATGGTTTACAGTAACCTTTATAACTTTCTTCTTGTAAACGATACTCAGTTGCTTTTTGGCATGCAAAAGACCATAGGGTGAGCTACGCTCTACAGTTTAAAGACATTCAATAATTGTATACCAAGTGTTCTATTTTTGACGTTACATTTTGTAAATTTCAAACTGCGAAAACTTGCTTAAATCAAACAGAACACTCTGTATTTTTTACATCAAGTTATGTATAATTAAATTCCTTTTTTTATGATATAAGCATTGTGGGGGTTTAAGTTACAACTTTTTGAAATATTTGCTATTTTCTTAGAAATTCAAGAATTTTTAGTAACAATTTTATCAAATTTGCCATGATTAGAAACAATCAGTAATGTCAGTCATTCTCTTATGTCAAAAAATCCCACCACGTTTAAATTACACCCACGAAGACTTTTTGAATTTGTTTATTATTTATGGAGAATGTGATAAAGTAAGTAGCTCACTAAATGGTCTTTCTGTATGCTAAAAAGCAAATGAGTATCATTTACACGAAGAAAGTTATAAAGGTTATTGTAAACCATTACACCTGTCAAATATCTATGAAACGGCTAGGTTTAGGCATAGGATATCCTTGTTTTTGACTCAGAATTTTATGCTTTTTTCGAAAACCCTAATATATGTAGTGTATTCCATTTAAAATAAGCATGTTGGTGTCGACTTCCGCTATAACCGGAAGTGGATGCTTGTAATTATTATTTTAGTTAGATTGGCCACACTGCCGTTAGTAGCTCCCTAAACTTTTAAAATTTTCTGCTGAGTACTTTTCAATATATCGATCGATGCAGTTCCTGGTGAGACACCCTGTATATATACCACACCTGCTTCGTTTATAGGTTGACTATTGGAATTAGATTAAACTTGTACGTAATTTAGACCGGACGTTAAAATATGTGGGGGTAGAATGGCATTATTAAAGGCTACGTTAGCACGCTCTCGTCGCGCGTCGCCAGGATTACCAATATAAAACTTTAAATCGCTGATAAAATGTTCCTATTAATGAGAATAAAAAATTAAAACAAATCATTCACCTTAAATACCATATGGATTTGAAATATAAATTACAGGCAACAATGATGCGTATTTTTTATTATTAATACGAATACATACTCTTAATTTTGAGGAGGAATCTAAACATGTAAGAAAAATGGGGGTTCTATTTAAAATAACAAAGTTGACGTCAACTTCCGTTATAACCTGAAATAATAAAAGTTCGAAAATATTTTAGAATTTTAGATCTTTTCCGACAACCCATTCGACCAAAATTTCGAAATTATATTTCAATTCAGTACGGTGATACGTCTAGGGGTGAATTGTTTGTTTCCGTTTTTTAATAATACTAACAGAAAAATTTTAACAGCGATTTATAGATTTAAGTTGGATACTTGATGAAAATGCATTTTTAACTTGACCTAGATAAAATACTTCTTTTTATTTTCTACTTTTTTTTATTTTTAAATTGATATTATCTTGTGCTTTAATGTACAGATCGGGAGATGGCGATAAATTCCAGAGACGACTTTTACGTAGATGTAATTTTATATTGTAAACATCTAATGAATTGACGTCATTTGTCGCTACCTTCCGATATCTATAAGTTAAAGAAAATATTATTTTTTGTACATGTGCTAAATACTTAAAATAATTATTTCTTTTCATCTTATATGTTTACTTTGTAGAAACTGTTATTTAGTTATTAACATGTAAAGAGAGTGGATTCGTTTTATGGAACATCAAAATTTAAATTCGTTTTTTTAAAATTTCTACCGCTTTATTTTCAATTAAAATACGCGATAATTCCTGTTGTGAGTACATCGGTGCCTGAAATTTAATATCTGGGCTCCAGTAATTACTTACTGTATCTATGTATACGAACACGTTATTTAAGTTACATTTAAACAATTTTGACTTTATACTAAATAAATACAAAGACTAATTAACACAAAATTAATGGTTCCAATGAATTTTCCAAAGTCAGTACAAATATTAATAATTTCGTACTGATCCTGAGCATTAACGGATCGCCACCAGTTTTCCTGACTGGGCTTTTTTTCTCAAATCCGCCACTGCTCACCAGCAGTAATTTATTTTACTTGTATTATTTAAACAATAACATATTTCATAAAATAAAGTGTAGAAAGCTAAAATAATTTAGAGTAATTTTTGTTTCTCATGTTGGTCATTTTGTGTCATGATGTGTTTCGTCTTTTTAAACATGCACAAGATTTTTTATAGATTATATATTACAAGAAATAAAAATAAAATTTGTTGCCAGTGAAATAAAAACATTAAACAATAATTTATAAATAGGCCGATTATAAACATTTCGAAATCGATATATTTATTGTTAACACTGGACCGAAATATTGTTGTATCAAAACAAATAATTTATGTGAACTTGACACAAAAATATTTTGAGTTAGGCCATACGGTATAATAACAATATCGAAATTTAATTAAAAGCATTATCAGATAATATCGTCACTCTGATAAAGTGTGCAGTAATTTGATTTTTATTCGGATTCGTAAATTATAGCCTGTTTACCAGATCGCAAATAACATCTTTAATTATTCTAGTTTTATATGTTGAAATTTAATTTAAGTGTCCAATAAAAATCTGCTTAAAAGTAATTTTATAGTATCATTTTAACAATTGCCAAAAATCATAAAATTATTAAGCCACAGTAAATTTTGTTTGGCTTCAGTCTGCTAATAAACGGCCAGTCTAATTAAATAAAATTTAAAAAAAAATAGCTGAATAGGGGAAATATTTCATAAAGATTTGAAATTTTGCAATAATTGTATTCGTTGAGTGGATAACATAAATCGGATATTAGGATGACCGGTGATCTTGGCTCTGATTTTTTTTTTTTTTAATAGAAGGAATGAAAATGGTTTAATGAAATATGGTATACGGGGGTTTTAGAGCATGCCGACCAAGATTCTGTAGAAACAAATACTCTACCTCAATCGCCAATATAACTTCCAGATTTTTTCCATTTCATTTTGTTATAGTAGGCGTATTTAATTTCGGAAAATATATTTTTTTAATATCAGTTTAATCAAAATCTGAAATAAAAGAATTAAGACAAAGTTGATTGAAATCGATCAATAAATGACCGAGATATGGGGTGGGGATGCAGTGGTAAAAACTGAAAAGTGAGAAACAATTTATCGGCAAATAAATCCCTATTTTAGAAAAATATAAACATCAAAATTTTTATTTCAGTTTTGTTACCACTACATCTATTCGGTCTACAATATATTCATTATTCCTAAATTTATCAACAACTTTGTAAAGTAATAGTTTTCTGAAACTAGTGTGCCTACTTTGGTTGATCATGAAGAATCTTAAAAAAATTTAGTATCCTGTTACCAACAAAACATTACATTTGACCGTGTTAAAAATGCACGATGAATTTCAAACCTAACGTTCTATTTATCTCCGGTTTCTGCACGAATTCGTCGGGTTTTTCCAAGATAAAGCCGAAAATAGTAGCAATGTTGTGTCAGCGTTAAATTTTGTGGCTCATTGAATGTAAACCGTATTTTAATATTACTCACACTTAAGAAGTCTAAAAGAAGAGTCCATTGCGCATTTATCCAGGATTTCAATATAACTTTTTTCGTTAGCAAAGTAATTTACATCGATCCCTTCCGAAATTATTAATTAAAATACATCCGACGCAATCATGTACACGGTGGTCCACTCAATACACAACCTCCTGTAACCTACAATTTTGGGATGATTAAAATATACAAAATGTACGTTTGTGTTATCTTTTCCAAAGATTTTGAATTCGATTTTACAATTTTATATTACCTAAAATTATACAGGGTATATGAAATCATGTATTTTTTTTATGGAGCACTCCGTATATTTTTCAGGAATGTAAAAGAGCAAATTATTAATTATTAATTTTGTCAAGTTTGTATGATTTTGAAGTTACCTCTTTTAACGCCACTGTGGTCAAATTAATTAATTAATGTCCGTATAATGGATTTTCAAGATATACAATGTGGAAATTAAGTAACGCATAAATTCAGTAATTTCGTTGATATTAATTTTTTTGGAAAAAATCTCGAAGGGGTATAACGATTTTAACTTCAACAAATATTTTCAGTCTATTTTTAGTTTCTTATGTCATTTATTTTTTAAATTATGACGTCATCGACTTTTTTTTTAAATGACTACCTATATTTTTTATTATTGATTTTGGTAGTACTTTTTATTCCGGTTCCGACCGTATAAAATTTTCAATATGTTATATTTGAAAAAAAATCGAGAAAAACAGTCTTAAAGTTCAAATAACAAAAATTCATTAAATTGGGAAAATTTATCTAGTTGCCTAAGTTTGACGGAAAGTTATCGACGGCACATTCGTTTTTATTTTGAAATTATACAAATAGTTGAAATATCGAACTAATGTGACACACCGGCAACTATATAAATTTTCCCAATTTAATGAATTTTTGCTATTTGAACTTTGTAACGCATAAATTCAGTAATTCCGTTGATATTAATTTTTTTGGAAAAATCTCGAAGGGGTATAGCGATTTTAACTTCAGTAAATATTTTCAGTCTATTTTCAGTTTTTATATCATTTATTTTTTTAAATTATGACGTCATCGACTTTTTTTTAAAATGAAAACCTATATTTTTTTATTATTGATTTATTCCGGTTCCGACCGTATAAAATTTTCAATATGTTATTATTTGAAAAAAATCGAGAAAAACAGTTTTAAAGTTCAAATAACAAAAATTCATTAAATTGGGAATATTTATCTAGTTGCCGGTGTATCACATTAGTTCGATTTTTCAACTATTTGTATAATTTCAAAATAAAAACGAATGTGCCGTCGATAACTTTCCGTCAAACTTAGGCAACTAGATAAATTTTCCCAATTTAATGAATTTTTGTTATTTGAACTTTAAGACTGTTTTTCTCGATTTTTTTTTCAAATATAACATATCGAAAATTTTATATGGTCGGAACTGGAATAAAAACTACTACCAAAATCAATAATAAAAAATATAGGTTATTTAAAAAAAAGTCGATGACGTCATAACTTAAAAAATAAATGACAAGAAACTGAAAACAGACTGAAAATATTTGCTGAAGTTAAAATCGCTATACCCCTTCGAGATTTTTTTCCAAAAAAATTAATATCAACGGAATTACTGAATTTATGCTTTACTTAATTTCCACACTGTATACATAATTTGGATATTATTTATTATTGTTATACAATTTAATCCACTCTTTTATATTCCTAAAAAATATACAAGGCATTCCATTAAAACAATACATGATTTGATATACCCTGTATAATGTACACATAAAATTTTTAGTATCGAATTCAAAATGTTTGGAAAAATTAACACAAATATATATTTTGAGAATTTTAATTACCTCAAAATTGTAGAAGGTACCAGGAGGTGGATTATTGAGTGGACATACCCTGTATGTACATGTGTAGAATTTTTTTTTTTTTTTTAATTGTTAATCGTATATTTTGCATACTGGAAATCATATTCGAACTGGATATCGTAATCGAATTAGTAAGTTTCAGATCGAAATATTTGTCAGGCGGTAAAATTTGGAATTTTTCATTGTATTGAACGATCAGGTTAGGTGGTTCTTTCGAATGTTTGACTTTATCTTTGAGACTGAAAAAAACAAAACGCAATTACAGTTTTTCACAGGAACTTTGTAGAGTGGCAACCGTTTATAGATAGATATTGATTACGTGTTTGTATAATGCAGAATCATTTAGGTATATTGGGAAAAATTCAACTTTCAGTATAATATAGAGGACTTTTATCTTTATACTGCATCAAGTATTCTGAAACAAAATCAGAATTGTACGTATATCGAACCGAAGAAGGTCCCTCGGCTTAAATGCTTCACTTTTGGTTCGCAGAGAGTGCTAGACAATATTTGCTTATTGTGTCTAACCGTATAATTTTCTTCGTGTGAGGGAGCACTTGGTTTGTGTTGTTTTTGTTTCACTTTTATTACAGTGCCCACACTTAAATTTATTGTCATAATTTAAATTCATGTTTTGAAAATAAAAAATCCACCCTTTTGATTTTCTATATCATTACTGGAGCATTCACAACGAGTGATCTGCTGGACATAATATTTGTTGTAACGTTTTGGCAAGGCTTGCTATCGCATATGAATACTGAATAAACAGCATTGTTTTGTTTTCTCTTTGGTGCCAACGACGTGCCTCTGTAAATTATGTTTCATTTTTGTTATCTGGTGTATTTTGTGTTTATTAAACGCTACTGCTATATTGGTGGCATGAGCACCCTAATTTTTTATGTATTATTCGGAAATGTTTAATTTATTATCATTTTTTTAGTTCTGCTATGAACATCATTTTTCTCGATTTTGTGTTGTTTCGGCAACCAAGTTGGCATCATCTGGATATGATTAAAACTAACCTTCTGCTTACAATGCATCCTATTTATCCAGTATTGTTACGGTTCGGTGAACCGTGATTTACTAACCAATAGATAGTACTGTATGGAATTGGCCTTCTGTCACTATTCATATTATTTTTATTTGCCTTTTTTTATCTCGCAATGTAGTTTTTTTTTCCAGAATATTTGTCTTCAAATCTTGCATTCTTCATTTAACGCACTTTCTGACATAACCAATTGATAAAATTTTGCACAGTTACTAAGGTTGGATGATAATACAATATTTCATCGTTACTTGCAAATATCCCCACGTAGGGGGCGCGGTGGAAATAGAAAAATCTACACAAGTATGATAATAATTTAATGTATGCTAATAATTTAATTAAATAATGACTAAAAAGTAGAAAATAAAAAAAAAAAATAAAAACTTGCCTTTCTTATCGTACTAAAAAGTAAAAAATAATTTCTTTGCCAAAAAAAAAAAAACTAAAAAAAGCAAGGCGTGCACACTTTGTACAATCTGCTTACAATCATACAAAATGCGCACGCCTTGCTTTATTTGGCTTTTTTTGGCAAAGAAATTATTTTTTATTTTTTTGTATGATTAAGAAAAGCAAGTTTTTAATTTTTTTATATTTTTTTACACTTTGTAAAATGCATCCAGCTGTCTAATATTTGTTACATTCCTAATTGATATTAAATATCTACTATACAGTGTGTCTCCGAATGGAGTTCGCAATACTTGTAAATTTTTAATATTAAGCTTTTCGAAAAAAATCATTGTTTATAAATTACTTTGCTTGTTTTGAAAATTCAAAAGCCACAATCAAATGTTCGAATAATTATACAGGATAATCAAAAACTTAAAAAATGTGAAGTTTCTTCAAGTGCAATGTACCAATATTTTTCTTTTTATAGAAAAAATGTCATGAACAATTGTTGGTCATAATCATAAAACGTATAATTTTTTATAACGAATGCATTTTTTCTTTAAAATGAAAAATAGATGTTTCTCCTGATATCCGAGTTTTTCAACGAAATTCTCAATTTAAGTCGATTTTATGATTACGAACAACAATTTGTTCATGACATTTTTCTCTAAATAGAAAAATATTGTTGTTTTTATTTCTGTTTTATTACAGTGCCCACTTTTAAATTTATTGTCATAAGTTATATTCACGTATTAAAAATAAAAATATTGGTATTTTGCTCTTGAATTTTATCGAAAAATTAAAAATTAAAAAATTTACAAGTATTGTGAACTCCATCCGGAGACACACTGTATATTTTATGGTTGTTCTCAAACACATATTGGGCAACACCAGAAGTATCTCTTCTACTGTATTTTAGATGAGTCACATGATCTTTAAAAATTTTACCCATGCCATGGGTGAATCGATGGTCGTATGGAATAGATAACAATTTCGGACTTGCTCTTTCATTTTAAAAGGTGTGTTTCTTTACCTTTACGTTTGCTAATTATTTAATCAACTAAACTTACATTATTCACAGCTATATCCCCTTAATCAGTTCTTTTTATTAGCTTCACCTGTATGTTTGTTTGTGAGTTTGTTTGTTTGTAACCGACTCTTTGGACTCGATTTTGACCCACTTTAAACGGACAGATTTAATTGAAACTTTGTACACTTACGAAGAACCGGTAACAATACAATAATTTGACAAGTTTATATCATTATTCTGATCAGGATCGCCAGAATACTAAAAAGTGAAAAATAAATATAGTTTAAAAAAACTAAAAAACACGCTTTTAAAGCACATCAAACTAAAAAAGTGAAAAATAATTATTAATATAAACTGAAAACAATAATGAACGAAAAATACTAGTATTATTGTGAAAAAAGCGTGGGTTGCTCGATATACGAAAAATATAGCCCCACGCTTTTTTCACAATAATACTAGTATTTTTTTCGTTCATTATTGTTTTCAGTTTATATTAATTAATAATTATTTTTCACTTTTTTAGTTTGCTGTGCTTTAAAAGCGTGTTTTTTAGTTTTTTAAACTATATTTATTCTTTTCAAACCTTATTGGAGGGAAAGCTTAATGGACGATGATCTAGAAAATTAAAACTCGCCATTTTGTGATAAGCACAATGATGAGAGTCCTTAGGGTTGTATCTAACCGCCGGTGTTATCAACAATTTAAAAGAACCTTTAGCTTAAAAGGAGTTTTAATGACAACAAAATGTATTATTACTCATTTCTGCAAAAAATCGAGATATGTGAATGTCATTAAACCTAATTTTTCATTTAAATTATAGGATTGCTGTCTGATATTTATATTTTGTTTGTTTTCTGGTCACTAAAACTCCCTTAAGTTAAAGTTCCTTTAAAATGTTGAATATACCGGGGGTTAGAGTATTTAGTATCTTTTCTGTATATGTAAAATTCTAACTTATTTTTACGATTTCTAATTATTAATTAATTACAGGGCTGCCACCCACATCACGTGATAGCCCATATGTAACATCGAATCAAAACATCTTTCAAATTTTAGCTATCTTCAACGGGTCTAGAGTTATAAGCGAAAAACAGAAAAACCCCCCACTACTACGCACGCCCCGGCGGCCATGTTTTTTTCTATAAGCCCCGGCGTACACGGTTTTTTCTATAATCCCCCGGCGGCCATGTTTTTTTCTATAATCCTCCGGCGGACATGTTTTTTTCTATAATCCCCCGGCGATCATGTTTTTTCTAGAATCCCCCGGCGGCCATGTTTTTTTCTATAAGCCCAGGCGAGCATGTTTTTTTCTCTATACCCCACTGCGCATGTTTTTTCTCTAAGCCCCCGCGGCCATGGCTGCCAGAGTCTTAAGTCATACAACACCAGACAGTCTTCACCGACGACAATGACCATAAGCTCTTCAACGCTGAAGACTTCTTCAGCGACGACAATGACCAGAAGCTCCGCAACAACCTCTTGGACGCTCTCGATGAACACATGCCATCGAGTTCACACCGAGCCCACTTCCGGTCCAGAACTCTCTTTGCTTATCTACTATTAATTAATTAAACGCGCGTCGAGTGCAATGTGGTATTTTGATGTTAAATTCACATCAAAGGTTCCAACCCACTTCAGGATTTATACTTCTACCAATCTGACATATATAGGGTGTCATAATCGTCGAACTTATTTCATAGAAGTCAAATTTCTAAATTTTTATTAATTAATTATTTTAGTATTAATTCCTTCTAATTTCTGCATACTACGTTTTACGTACTGAATTACTGAGATTTTCTACATGATTTATACTATACCGCTTTTTTTTATTTAATTTTTCGATATAAAAATATTTTAACAATAACTTTTTTTATAGTCTTTGGACATAGCTATGGAGAAAAACTGATTCTTTATACGTTACTACTACTCCAGATAAAAAATTGTCTAAAATGCAAGCAGGATAATGACTTACGACTATATAAGACAGCGTGGAAGGAATATTCATATATATAGTTTTTCGTGGAATGATTCTGTTCAAAAGTATGTGAGATCAAATTTTTAATTAATCAGCTGTAACATACACACATATATCACCTCTTGGTTAAATCTGTTGGACTTATGATTTTATTTATTTAGAACAGAATACCGAAATTTTATGCGTAGAATGAAATACATTTTATCTACGAGGCTTTATATTAAGCAGGAGAATACTTTAGAATGCATTATAATAAAATTTCATTAATTTCCTCGGATTAAATTTAATGCCTTTGTTTGTACAAAATAAATACCACAGCTTTATGAAATCAAATTTCATCTTTTTAATAACAAATATTTTATTTACTGGCATATTTGACAATGTTTTATCTCAAATTAGGATTAAAATATTATCCGTAATTAAATAATTTTTTTGTTATAGTTGTTTTCTTGTTATCTCTCAACTCAGACTGTTAACATGCTATGCATAATTTCCTTAAGGTGATTATATCTTTCCGCGATACCATTTGCATATAACTTCAATGCCAGCATTTTTAGACAAAGTTGGAGACAAATAATTGATAGACTTTATTTTATATTAAGAAAATGTTTGTCTTTCCTGGTCGTCGAGTTACTGGACTGAGTGTATTTTTACAAAGATGGCCGCTGTATCAGTAGTGGAACTATACTTATTATGATCAAGTAAATAAAATAAGTATTGTTAACTCTGGATACTTTATAGACTTTAGATATTTTAAGTTCACTTATATTGCAAATTTTCCTATACCCATCAACCAATGTCCATTAGCTAATGTTCATTAACCAGTATGCAATAACCGAGGTTGTGAAGAAGACAATATCTGTGTCACTGAAAGTTAGGTGAATCAAAATTGCATCACAATTTATTAAGAGTTAAAAATTGTCGGAGATTTTATAATGCAATTATTGTTGTATCCCAGAATGTAAATAGTTTGTTTTGAATTGTATGATACCTCGAAATATAAATATGGACAAAGATGTAAACTATATTAGTTGTGAATATTATGATTCATTTTTAAAAACTATGTGAAAATTCCTAGTAAATAATAAATAATATTATGTAAATTTGTTTCCTTGAATACTTTTAACTGGTATCCCGTCTGTGTAAAACATTGACGATTACTTATGACGTAATCATGTATCCGCTTAAATATTAAATGAGTTCATCCTAGATTAGTTGGCATTCGAATAAAAAGCATGTATTCATTTCGTGTTAATAATTACTGAAATTATAAATTATAACGGCAACTACATAATTTATCTACAACTGTCTCTGGATTTTTCAGGATGTGCATTTTTATTCCTATTTGACAAATTAAAATAACACATATGTTTTGTACAAAAAACTACCGTTATCTGCTTAGTATCGCACTATACAGTAGGTCATCGATCGTATTTTCCAGCTTTGTGCAAATATTAGGTACGTTCTTTCTACCACCAATCTCAGCTCATCTAAGTTCTTTTACGGTTACACTGCATAAATAAAAGCATAATTTCATTTGTGTTGATGTAGCCTTCGTAACCGTAAACCTACCTAGAATAACTAAGACTGGTGGTAGAAAAAACTAAGGTTGGGAATTTTTCAGATTTTAGTATTCGAATATTCGTTCGAAGAAATATTCGAATATTCGAACTATTCGGATATTCTAATATTCGGATTATTCGAATTATTCGAATAGGTAATCGAATTATTCAGATATTCGAATATTCGGATATTCGAATTATTCGGATATTCGATAATTCGAATAATTCGAATACTTATTCGAATAGGTATCAGAATAATCCGGATCCTCGAATATTCATTATTAATAGATATAGCACTCAATACTAGTGAATAGTGAATACTCTATTTGAGTATTTGGTTGGATAGACCACAATAATAGTCGTGACGTATCCACTAAGCAGAGTATGTCTCCTGTACATGTGCTTTAAGGGTCAGAATTATTTAGTGAGTATTTTATTTTAGGATTGAGGCGCTATTGTTCACATTTAACTATTGAAGCTTAAATAAAACGAAAACAGAGCTAGTTTATTATACTTCTGTGTCATAACTATTTTTCCTTTTCGAAAAAATAAAAGTGCTCTAAAATTTGAATGTTTTTAAAAAAGACGCAGATTGTGAAGGTAAAACAAATACATGAAAAGTCAAGTTAAATATTTACAGGTTTTCTAAAATTTAAAATTTAATTTTAACCCCTGCCTTAGTACAGTAAGAATAAGGTCGAGGCGAGAATGAGATGGAATAGTTTGACTGGGAGTAAAACATGCCACTAATGTGGTCTATTTATATATTTGGATTTTAGAATAGGTACCTACCTATACCTACTATCTACCTACTTTGTTTGGGTGCATACTGCATACCTATTCGTACATAATTTAATAATATATTTTAATATTCAAATTTACTCAAATATAGTCGAATATTCTAATACTCGAATATATTCGAGTATTCGAATATTCGAGTATTCGAATATTCAAATATATTCGAGTATTCGAATATTTCGAATATTCGAATAATTTCCCATTAGAATAATTCGTATTCGAATACTCGAATATTCGAATACTCGAATTATTCGTATTCGATTCCCAGCCTTAGAAAAAACACATATTGTTGTATTCCATACTGATGGAAGTTCACAAAACGATTTTTCACAAATTGTCAGACTCCTTATCCATATTATAATCCTGTATTACTGAAAATGACTTCTTGCATGTGGTTGCCATTGGCATAATATGGAAACTCTCGTCGCTCACGGTAATTACCAGAGGTAAGATTTACCAATCGGGTATGACGTAAAACCAGGATTGGCTTTAGGTGGTTATGTGTCAGATTTGCATGTATATATGAAAGGATATCTTACCTTGAAATTTTGTTTAGCGAATTCCGTATTATCCAAAGTTGATAAGGTCAATTTTTTATAAACACTCACTCAAAGAAAACTGGAGGTATAGGGAATGTACCTAACAGAAAACTACACATACAAGTATTTTTCACTGCCTGTTACAAGAATGAAAGGATATTATTAATATCTGTTCTAAATGTTTTGTAGTTAAACCTCGGCGCCTTTCGTTGAAAATCCATTTATATTGCGAGAAGAACCGCTCGACGGCGACAGATGTAACTGGAACATACTTAAAATATGTAAACTTTCGCAAAGTCACCACATTCATGTCCGGTGTAGCAAAGTCTATTTCTTTGCCTTTTAAAAGGTCTTGCACCTGTATCCGTAACAAATCCGGGATTTTTTTAACAGTTTGGAATTTTGTATATACCCTCGCAGAAATTTCTCACTGTAATTGAAAAATATATTATCGAAGATCGAACACAACGTTTATTGCATCAACTATAGCATTTTGATGTTGGCTGATATTGAAGGTCTCATATGGCTAGAGGAATTCGTGAAAAACTTCCGTGTATGGTCTCTGGATTTACTTGAACAGTTGGATCCATAAATGCCTGTTGCACCTGTGAAATAGCAACTGCGTCATTTGGATTTAACTGCTGTATTAAGGATTTCACATTTTCAAAATGACAGTAATAGTATGATGCTGCCTTTAGCCAAGTTTCCCATACCCCCATAATGGGCTGAGGAGGTAATGGTGTATTTGGTAGTATTTCATGAAATAACCGTACACGACTTGGTGCTTTAAGAAACACTTTCTTTGCACTAGATATAAAATTATTAACATTAGGGTAGCACCCCCTAATAGCTTCAGCAAACCTATGATGCCCATGTGCTAAACATGTTACATGAAGTATATTCTGATATGTTTCCTTCAACATTCTTCCAGCTTTCATGTAATCCACTCCATCGGTAAGAAATAATAAGAACTTGTCTGCATATTTGTCAGCCCAAAACTCTTGTAGACTTGAATTCACCACCTCAAAAATTGTCTAAAAAGTGGATTATCTAGTTTCGGCCACGGTATGTTACATCCTATCATAAATTCCACTAAATCTAAGTTGAAATCACTTTGTTTATGGTTTTCTGAGGAAATATGTCTATTCATATTTGTGTTACATGACCACGAAATTGCTTTGTTACATCTAATGCAATGCAATTGTCTACCATCAAATTGTAAATCAGCAATATAGTGAATCCAAGAATTTACCGTAGCTTCCGTCGGTTTAGTACGTTGTGACATTTTAACTGCGAATTTTTAGTACCTATATCCGAATGAATCTACGTTATGTGAGATACTGTTTGATCCAGTTATATATTTTCTTCCCTCTTCGCTAGGGCTTCAGTAATATAAATTACCAATATACTGTAATTTAAAAGAATCTATTACGCATTACGTTTTAATTTAATATAGTGCATTCCCTGACAAAACTAAGTTACCATGAACATTGTAAAATTAAATAAAATGCACTTAATATGTTTTTGTAATTTAGGAATGTTTAAGTAGGTGTTTGCAATATATTATATCTGTAAAAGCCATTTCTGGAAACCGATCGGTAAATCCCACGTATGGTAATTACAGAAATGTACAATGGCACAACAATAACACAAGATTATAATATTTCTGGAGTTTGCTGGAAAGTGTATAAGTTACTAATTTGTGTCTGCTGAACTCAGAACTGAGGTCCATTTTTGTTCAGTTTTGTTCAATATCCTCTACCAATGTCAATCATCGACCCCAGCAGACAAGCTACTCCAACCTGAAAATTTTGCCGAATCTCTTCTTTGTTGAAGAGTAGGGGTTTTTTACTTGTCTAACATCTTATAGATAACAGATCATCTGCTTTACATCCCCTCCGAAGGATGGTATATCCACTACACAATCCTCACCTAAGATTGCATAGCTTCTGTGTTTTAAGCTGATATACAAGACGCTAGAAGATGGGGGAGGATGTCACTTTTGTTAGTAACCTTGTTTGTTAAGTTAAGATTTTCAGTAATTATTTTTTTTTTTCATTTATCTTCTCTTCATGATAACTTTGTTATTCTGTGGGGACAGCTGAAGTTCTCTACGAGCCATAGTTTTTTCCTTTGAATTAAATTTTTTTGGTTAAAAGTTAAGATTTGCAATAATTATTTTTTCAACATTTTCCTTATGTAACCCCACACGTATGATACATTTTTGCAATCATAAAATATCAAAAACTACCTCTACTGCCATTAAAAAAATAATGACCTTGACCATCTTCTAAGATAACAGTGACACAAATTTCAAAATGTCATCATAAATGCACCTAATTTTGTTTTTTTTTTTTAGCCGTTTACTTTGGATTTCACAAAGGCCTGTCTATACGCTTGCCACATACTGTATAAGTAAATGATAAGGCCATCCAGCATTTACCGGTGGTCTGCGGCTAGACAAACAAATCGTTTTATTATGCGGCCTTTCCAAGAAATATTCGTTCGTTAGATTATTTCTCTGGCATTTATGTAAGGTAACTGGCAAAATAGAGAAACTTATATTCTACAAGCGAATTATTATTATACTAGCGGACCCGACAGACGTCGTCCTGTCGGATCCAATGTAAAACATTCCAAGATTAACAACAATTTATAAATAAAAAATTAATTAAATAAACATTTTCCAGTGGACTGAATTGTGAATCTAAACCATTCTCGAATCCACTCGAACACACACAAAAAATTTTATCAAAATCGGTCCAGCCGTTTAGGAGGAGTTCAGTCACATACACACGGACAGAAGAATTATATATATATATATATATATATATATATATATATATATATATATATATATAAAAGTGGATATATATCGGACTAGGGGTTTTCGTTTTTGTATCGTAAAGAAATCATTTCTTAAGTGTAAAAATTTTTCTTTTTTTTGTGAATTGTTTTTTTTAATCTCAATTTTTTTTGTTTCTAATACTAAGCACACTGTTATATAATTAAATGCAGTTTTTGCTCCTAGACTGAGTAGTTGTTTTAATAGTTTCTATGATAAAATATATTGAAGTATTGTTTTTGATTTATTATATGCCTAAAACTTTTATACTAGCACATTCAGATAAGAATGACAGTAGAAAATATAAAAACTATAGGTATTTAGTATTATTATCATGTTAGGTTTGAAAGAATGCTTTTGTAATACCCACTAATTTTTTTTTTCCAGAAATATATACGAAGCAATGATATGTCAGATTTTTTTTAAATTGAAAATTTTCATTGAACAAATTGTAGATAAAGCGAATTACAAATTTTGTATAATGGGCATCTACAGGATTTCCTTTTTCTAATTGGAATAATTCGACAACCGTTGAAAGGAATAGTTTGAGTAAAGGACAGATCCAAATTATTTACCATACTAAAAGCGCATCATGTATCCTTTACTGAGGCCTTCTCAAGGGCCAATGATTCATACACAGTTGCAAAGCGGCATTTCTGTATTGGGTTTAATATTCGGCGAGGAAGAAATACAGAAAAACCAGTTTTTAAGACTTGCTTTTTGTAGATTGAAAGCACTAAAATAGGTTATTTAAGAATGGTTCCAATGTGTTTCTTGACAGTAACAAAAATTAATTTAAACCTTCTAATTTTAACAAATTTCTGAGTTGTTATGGTTATCAATTCTATGACGGAGAATGATTTTGCGTGGTATACTTCTAGACTTCTAGCGATGTTTGCAGTGTTGAGTCATATGTATCTAGATTCAAATCAATCTGTTCGTCAAATAACTACTACTCCAGGTTACTCCTCTTCGTATGTACACTGTATCTTGAAAAAAACATAAATCCATATAAAATCCAGCTACACCAAGAACTGTCTGAAGCCGACCGGTTGAAAATCTGTGAAATAATGTCTCAACATCCTTTCAGACTTTTCAGGTTATTTGAGTGAAGTAAAACCTCATTGAATGAGAGACATACACGCTCAATGTCCGAGCTGGAGTTTTAAATTACCATATCATCGGTCTACTCTTTTTTTTAAGAAAATCTTTCTGGTAGATATCTTGATATATTAATAATGTCATGGACCCTCTCATAACGGAAGTTGCCGAGAATGATGAGGACTTACATCCCGATGAAATATTTTTCCAACAATATGGAGCTCCCCATTATTATTAGAGAACAGTTAGAGAATATCTAGATAGAATATACTACAATCAGTGGATAGGGCGACGAGCCAGTATCGAATTGCCAGCAAGATCACCAGATCTTACCCTATCGGATTACTATTTTGTATTTCGCACTTAACTAGATAATCTACAGGAACTGCGTCAAATAATCACTGCTGAATGCATAGCTGGGCAAAGTACTCACTTGAACTCTTTAAGTATCAAATAGCAAGTAGTTGATTAGAGTACTTATTGCATCAAGTAACAAGTACTGCTTAAAAAAATTAATACTTCAATTATCAATTATACTGATAAAGTAGTTGCATTTTTGGGTGCTACTACTTGTAGTACTTCAATTAGTCATTCAATGGTATCAAGTATATTTAATTATTTAAAGTATTTTCTTATGTCAAATATCAAGTAAAAGAAGAATATTTCAAATGAGAATACCTTGGAGAGGAACTTGGAATTTTGAGGGTACACTTTAATTAATATTTTAATTCTAACAAGTACATTTACTTGAAGTACTTTAAATTTTCAATTTTAATTCATCGTAACTTACACAAGAAATTCTATTGATTTAGGATTTAAGTTAAAATTAAGATGGTTTTCAGTTTAATTTTATTTATTTATTAAGATTTCTATTATTGTAACAAAAAATAATGAAATTAATACTTACGTTCTTACGTAATATCGGTTTGTACTAATTAAACTTTTTTTCAGCAGCATAGTTTAATTGGAAGGATTTTTTCACTGTATTGTTACGTACATATTTTATACAATTTTCAAAAGAGCTTATCTCAAAACCTAGTAACAAAAAAATCCGGGGTTTTGATCTGACCAATAAGCCTAACAATCCCAACCAAAATTTTCAAAATCTGAGAGATCGTTTCCAATTCTTATTTTTATTGGTTGATTGACATGGGATGACCTAAATCTAATTAGAATATATATACATATATATATATATATATATATATATATATATATATATATATATATATATATATATATATATATATATATATATATATATATATTGCTCTGATGCAAGTCGCTATCCGCCACAGAGACATCTAGGATGTCGGTCGGATAGTAGCATTCAGACCATATGAGAAGTTTCATACCTCTCACCACTATTCACTTCACCTTAGTTAGTATATAACTAGCAGGTTGGCCACTATCATTTGTCTGTTCCATAACCTATGGCATACTGAAGAGAACAAATAAGTTCGAAATCGATCTATGTCTGGTTAGGAATTGACAAATGATATTGGCTATCGATCTATCATGATTTGAAGGTGTAATTCAATGCAGGTCGGGGTATTTGCCCGCTGAGTAGTTGTTTCCTTCAAATCATATTTAATAACATTAGTTTAGTCCACCTGGGCTAGGGGTCGCCGCTCTCGGTACTTGCTGTGATGCAAGTCGCTATCCGCCACAGAGACATCTAGGATGTCGGTCGGATAGTAGCATTCAGACCATATGAGAAGTTTCATACCTCTCACCACTATTCATATATATATATATATGGCAATATCGGTGGAAATGGTTGAATGTCTACGTTTTTCTAATTGTAACCCCGTTCTAGGCAGCTTTGGCTTTGGATTCAAGGGTTAATTAATTTCTGTTGTGTTTATTATTGTTCCTTTTATAAAATCGTAGTTTATATCTGTATGTGAAAAATCGACATTCATTTGTTTTTATTAATAGGTACCAAACACAATTTTAAATGATTCTCTATAACTTTTATAAACAGCATTTTTTTCTGTTTTCTTAAGTAAACTCTCAAACTACAATCAAAATTTGTACCAAACAAAATGATAACATTGATAAATGATAACGTTGTACCTCTATACAAATGTAAATGGATAATATTATTTTATTATGAAGATGTCATAGTCGAACTGATTTATAATGAAACAATAAATATAATTATTTCAATAATAAATAGCAATTAATCATAATGAATAACCGTACCTAATCTTATATAAATTATAACTTACCTCTTCCTCTAGTCTAGACAGATTAATATATTCACCATCACAACACAATTTCTAATACAAATAAGCGTCAACTGTTATTTCTTGTTTTAATTATTGCAAGTCTGTAGGTTTAGATACGCTTATAAACATAGTTGAAGTACCTAACTTGAAAGTACCTCAAGTAGTTTTAAGAGTAGTTTTTAAGTACGGAAAGTAGTTATCAAGAACTTGAAGTTTTTATCAAATACTTGAAGTACCTAGATAGTGTGTACTTAAATTACCGTAATATGTTTAGCAAATGCCAAGTCCTAAATACTATTCCTAAATACCTGCAAATATCAAATAATCATTTCTTCAGGTATTTGAAGTACAATACTTGAGGTACTCAAAAGTAATTGGAGTAGTTTTCAAGTACTTTTACTTGAAATCGTACCCAGCTCTGGCTGAATGTTCCCGCATAACTCCTCAAATATTTCATAATATTAGAGAATGATTTAAAAATCGAATGTATTATTCTCAAGAACAAAATGTCGGTGATTTTGAACATCTCATTAATTGCGCAAGTTATAAGCATTTTCGTTCATTTCTGTAAGGCGAAAAATAAAAAAAATTAAAATGGTTTTCATTGCTGTATTCTAAATAAAATTACCTTTAATTTGAGGTCCACAAAAAGTATATTGCCATTAAAGATTTTAGAGATGGGGTGGTTGCATACTGCATAGTACTCCTATCTATGTCCCCATTTATCTATTGAAACGGCTTTTTCGTATCATTCCGTTTAAAAATTAATCAAGATAATAGTTTTCGCTGGACAATCTGTATACATATACATACTATATTAAAATATTATAAATTATTATACTTTAATGGAAATAGTGCCATTTACCTGGAATAGGAAGCTGGAGGACTTAACACTTTCCTCCTTAACGGATGAAACTATTCTATTTGCGGAGGAGGTGAAATATCTAGGAATCACTCTAAATAAATCACTTAATTGGAATTCCCATCTGGAAAAGGTAATCCACAAAGCAAAACTGTCCTTATGGACATGTCGTCGTATTTGTGGTAAATCCTGGGGCATGGGTTCCCAACAGATATACTGGATCTATGTCACGGTCATCAGACCAATGATAACATAAAATGAAACTATCATTTTTACATACTCTTAAGTATCTACATAATAGTCATAGGAATATACGCTTCAGATTCATTAACCGATTTTTGACCACGTAAAGTGGGCCCTCGGCCAACTATGGAATGCCACAATCGATTAAAAAAAAATGTTCATTTCCTAGAAGCTCATTTCAATTTTTCCTCTAAAATAAAATACAATAAAGTGAGAAATATAACTATGCATAAATTCCAGAATTTTGAAGTTGGAAGAGTAATTTTTTTTCATTTCTGATGGAAAAATCTGAAGCCTTGAGTTTCTTCGACGCTTTTTTCGAAAAATTTAGTAACATCGGCACTAATTAACCATTTGTCAAAAGCTTCTAGTAAGTCGTTATCAGAATAAAGTTGGTTAAAGAATATAAATCCAAATAAATTTTAGCAACTTCTAAATAACAAAAAAAGAAATGTATTTAATATCCCTACGTCTGTGATATATTATAATCGTATTAACATTACGGATCATCAAAACATTGTCAATTCCTTTGCTGTTTTTCCAAAACTCTCACACGACCTAGTCCCTAAGTTATCAAACAAAATAATAATCAGTTCACAATTTTTATTTGTGTTTTTAAAGAATGGGCTGTTTACAAAAGACTTAATAAACTAAAACCCAAATTTACTACAGGCTCTGATGAACTTTTAGCATTTCCGCTTCTATCTTTGAACAACTTTTGATAATTCTTTTTAATTTGACCATCGGCTCTGCAACATTTCCGACCATTTAAAAGATGTCTAAAATTGTATTTGTTTTTAAAAAAGGTGACCGCACTGATATTGAATACTATACTATTGAAAACTATAGATCAATTACTACAGAAACAATTTTTCAAAAGTATTCGAAATTGCTACATAAACACACGTATTGTTATATACATAAACGTTTGAGCCAATTTCAACATGAGTTTATCAAAGTGAGATCTAATATCACAAATTTCTTTTGTATCACACAATTTTTAGCTGAATCTATTGATTGTGAACTTCAGACTGATATTTTATACATTTATTTCTCTAAAGCTTTTGACAGATTGGATTATGATATTCTCATTATGAAACTCCATGCTCGTGGATTCTCACTGAATCTCCTAGACTTTTTTAAATCATATCTTACTAATCTGGCCATCAATCTGTCCAAATTACAACAAAATCCGGTGTTCCACCAGGTTCCGCTCTAGGTTCCCTTCTTTTTAACTTTATTAATGGCATTGTTTGTAATTTGAAGGTAAACTGCTTACTGTATACAGATGATATGAGAATTGATTATAATATCAGAGGCGTCGATTACTGTAAAAAGCTACAAGATGACTTAGTATTTATAAATATTTAGCAGCAGTCTTACCTCTGCATGTTTTAGAGCTCCTGGACTGATTATTAGGAATTCTGCTGACTTCAACAATATCTTTTACATTAAAATTGTTTTTTTATAAATTTGTGAGATCGCGAATTGAATATGCATCTATTATATGGTGTCCCTCATATGAAGTCCATAATCAAAATTTAAAAGGATTTCAAAGAAAATGTCTGAAATATTGTTGTTTAAAGAAGATGGGATCTATCCTCCAATTGGTTTTTCTTACTTTGTCGTGTTTTCTACTGAAAGTCTGGAAGATAGGTGTGAAAAAACACAAGTAATCTTTTTTCACAAAAATGCAATGCGGTAGATTGTCCACAAATCGTTACAATGTTGAATTTTTATATGCCAAGATTATACGCTCGTGAACATCTAATTTTTCACTTAGGCACTCGAATATATACTGCAGACGACGACGTACAGGACTCCCTTGATATTTTCACTGCAATGTAGCCTCAATAAAGAAACTGTAAAACTCTTAATGTATGAAATTTCAATTCATTTTTAACTGTATCCTATCCTAGTCGTAGTATATTCTTAATTGTTAAATTCTTCTGTATCTCTAGTATTGTGTTCTCATTATGTAATTAGATTCAATCTGTTGAATGGTTGTACTAGTAATAAATAAATAAATAAATAAGTGAAATAATTACTACTGATTAACTTGTAGTTTTATGCATATTAAAACTTTTTTTATTTCATTTTATATTGTAAACTTTTTAATAATTATTGGTCTTGTAAGTTTATGTAATAAAGTGTAGTACATCCACTAAAAAATGTGTAGTGCAACGTAGTGCAAGATTACAGGTATGAAACGAACAGTTTCAAATACTACAATTATGTTTTATTTAAAGGATCTGAACGCATATCTCTTAGACCTGTATTTTTACGACCGTTTTAGATAAGACCAAATAATGTTCATCCAGAATGAAAAAATATCAACAGAATAAAAGTCTTTGGAGTTTTCGGCCATTTCGAAACAAAGAAACAGTCATAATATGCGGTATAGTTTTAGATTTAATTGCATTGGACAACATTGCGTAAATTCGATTTTCCGATTACCAAGCGAGATTTGGTCCTGGAAGTGGGTGTTGTAGTGGGCGCACTACATGTCTTTTTGTGAAATTTAATTAGTGAGAGGCGTTTATTTGTAGTATTATACTAACACAACAATAGAGCTATAAAAATAATTAACCTAATTTTTAATAAATTGAGCTTGGACTTTGTACTTGAATTATATATTAAACAGATTTGTTGAAAATGTGATGTCGAGTAAACATTTTACAATATATTGCAACATACAAATTACTCTTTACATTTCTTGTGTACATTCATTTTGGTTTTATAAACCTATATAATCCTAAAGATAACGCTGTTTAATATAGTGATAAAGTTTAACGCGGAACGACGATGGTTATGTTGGAGTTTCTCATTATATACATTTATGGAAAGTGAGTGCGTAAAATTATTTATTTAAATGTTGGAACAAGACCCTGAGTAGATATGTAGTTAGTTGCTTAAATTCTTAGCAATCCAAAATGGTTAGAAACATTGTAGCTAGAGGTTGTGGAAATGCTAGAAAATGTAATTTTGAAAACTGTTGTTATGTATATATTTGGATTTATTGCTTACGGTGTATAAAAAAGTAAGTACAAAAGTTAAAAGTAATTTTACTTTAAAAAACGTTTTTGTTGTATCAATAGTGTGGCTTCGTCGTCGAGCGTTAAAAAAATTTGCCTCTCACCCTGGCGTCTCGAGTTCAATCCCCTAGTATACTCGGATATTGAATATATGTCCGTTGTCCATAAATGTGTAGCCTCCTCCCGCACAAAGGTTGGGGTAATTCAGAACGTAATAGCATTGTGCATGAAACTTTTGTCAGTGGCAACAGTATAATGTCAGAAATTTTTCTCTTATTTAGAGTTTCTGGAGGCTTTCAATGTCACTTCTATGTTAGGAATTATATCAAAAGAATCATTTTCATTCAAGGAAATTGGACCATAAAATTGTAGCCGGATAAATGTGGCACATTATCCTGTAGCTTGTAACTAGTCATGTAATAATCATTAAATTTTATTTCAGTAGATACAGAAAGTAAAAAAATGTGATCTAAAGACATTTATTTTCTAACTTATGTCAAAGAGTTAATAAGGTTATTTGTACAGTGAAGATTTGACGAAAAGAATTAGGCGATAAAAATAAAGTATTACCATTTTCATTCACTTTTACTACACAAACAAATGACTAACTAACATTTCATGGCACAGATAATTATTGAAGCTGTCATCTGCCAAAATAAAGAGCAGCGTTCCGAATTACCCCGTGTTCCAAATTACCCCATCCTACTCTACCTACATACAAAGTTTGCAGTCTTTTGAAACATGGTATATGAAACATTAATAGACCATTTTTTCTTTTTAAACTTAATTAACATAAAATATGCTATAAGGGAAAATTATTTTGAAAAATATTTTAATTTTTTCGTGTTCTAGTTGCCGTTTACGAAGATATAATTTTAAAATAAAAGATAAACTGCGAACGTTGAGCACTTGCAAATAAGTATAAACAAGCCGGGGTAATGAAATGCATGTAAAAATAGTTATCTAAAAACAATGTTCTTAAAACAATAATAAAAAATTGGACATAAATATTTTTGTTTACGCCGTTAATTTATTACATTGGTTGTACTTGTAGGTATTTAAAATGAATCGGATTTCATTGATATTCCAAAAATAAAATTTGTACTACGCAATATACGCATTTTAATTGAAGAAAAGTTTTTAGGTATTGAGCAAAAAATCTTCCATGCTTTTAATACGTACAAGGATTTAACTACTTTTCTATATATAATGGGTCACTAAAAGTGGCTGATGTTGATGTAGATGTAGATCAGTACTCGTTGTCAAAAATATCTTCCATCGACTTCATGTTTGCGTTAGAGCCGCTTTGCATTACGAAATGCTTGCATAGGGTGTTTGACTATGAAAAATAAATTAATAAATCATGTGAATACGATTATTTATCGAATAAGAAATCAGAAATTATCGGTTTGTATTCACAAAAACACGAGGTTGATTTATTATTTTAATTTTAAAATTGCAATTGTATCCTATAACGTTTTTTTCTCACCTTCTTTGACTATTAAGCCACTGTCGTATTTTGAGATGAAAAGCTGTAAATAAAGTTTTGCCCATAACTGCTTCGTTTCATAGATAGTGTGTTGATTAAAAAAAAATCCTGTAGATCTCTGAAATGTTTGAAGATTTATTTTTATCAAACTTGCTGTGCATAATAAGTACCTTTAGAGACTTCTTTGTTGTAAATATTTAGAGCATTTTTTTTTAATCAGCTCAACATATCTCCGAAATAAATTTATTGACAGAACATCATTTGAGCTTTTCGTCTTAAATATAGGTTTGGCAATCATTTCCTGAATTTTCTCAATGTATGTACTTAAGGATCACTCTGTGTCTATAAGCTATGACATGTGAAAATCTCCGTTTTATCGGAAATCATAATTATTGAACTGGAACATGCCAGAAATATTATAAATTATAACATTTTCGAACTGATTGGTCGGCATTTATAAACCACCTTGTATAAACGTAATTTTGTATTTTCGTCTTTGCTGAAAACTATATGCAAAATTTCATTAAAATCGCTTTGGTC
The DNA here is from genome assembly GCA_029963845.1 of Rhamnusium bicolor. Lineage (NCBI taxonomy): Eukaryota > Metazoa > Arthropoda > Insecta > Coleoptera > Cerambycidae > Rhamnusium > Rhamnusium bicolor. The sequence goes on along the minus strand of JANEYF010000645.1, from coordinate 86,720 downwards.
TTTCGAGAGATCAAGTGAGGAGTAAATAATCATCAAATAACAGACAAACATACGTATTTTAAAAACCGTGCCAAAACATTATATGTTGTAACCTGTGAAGATTTGTTAAAGAAAGTGGTTAAATTTGGTGATAATTTATAATCGACAACATAAAATTTAATGAGAATAGTAGTTTTATTTTGATTATACACAAAACATGTAACGCCAAGAAAATAAATGTACGCAAGTTTATTCAAAAATTAGTATTTCTATTCCTCAGTTATTTTCATTATGAGTCATTTATAATGTTCTTTTAATTATTAAAACACATGTTAAATCAAGTAATAAGTATAAGTATATAAAATTAACATAATTTATAAACTTTAACGTTCTAAACGAAAGCATACCAATGTACGATATTTCAATTCAGGCATACAGATGACGTATTCCCGCCATTAATTCTATTGGTCAAAAGTTAAGAGATAACCTACTCCTTCACGTACCTCGATCGAGTGTTACTTGCGCTTGTTTATTTACGACAAGCATAACGTCATAGTAGCTAGTGACATGGCGGCTCGTGTTTTCACGTGAATTTATATATTTGAAATTTTGAATACTATTTCATCCTATAAAGCGATTTCGTTTAAGCGAAATAAAAATTCCTGTGGTCTAATACTACGATTTGAACATTTTAAGACCATTTGAAAATAAAAGTCGAATAGCCTATTGTGATATTTTTATTGCGCACATGCGCACAAGTAACAACTTGATTACTGGAAACGGATTTCAAGCATTGCACAGGATTTATAATATTATGTTCTAATTTTTCATGCATAGCAGCAGAAATTTAGTGAGATATTTAGTAGTTATTTCATTAACACCAACTCAGAGAATGAAAATTATACGAATGTTAAAGTTGATGGTGTAAAGTTATGTTATAATAGTTGTAAAGTATTAATTTTCTCTTAAATAAATAAATAAAATAGCTAATATTATGTACAATAAAAAAGTTAAAAGTGGTATTATAATGGGTCTTCATAAATGATCGAAAACCACGTGATCGGTTAATTTCCTTTAACAGATTCGTCGGGTCGTGCCGTCACCAAAAGATGGCTGAAAATGATTCATTAGATACATACGTATGTAAAAATCCCCATCAGGTACTGCCGTAATATGAACAACATAAAGTCACGAGTTAAAAGGTACCAATTGATCACGTGGTTTTTAATCATTTATAAAGGCTTTGTATAATAGTAAGCTCAAAAGGTGGAGAACACAGATATAACCTCAAATTATCTCAAACATTTACAGTGTTGGCAACATTGTAGCAGGAGTCGTTCTTTATAGTTTTGGAAAAAGAGACTAGAGCTGCAACGAAAATTTATTTTTCAATATAGTTCCCTTGCCTTTGAATACATGTATTACACCGTTTGGAATAATCTTTAATCCGTTGTAAAAATACTCATTTGATTTCTCCACAAAAGGACTCTCAACAGCGACCATAATTTGTAATTGCCCTGAATTTTGTCCCCCTAAGAGTTTTTTGAGATTCGAAAACAAAAAAGTAGTCACTGGGTGCTAAATCTGGACTATAAGGCGGGTGTTTTCTTGAAATCCACAATCAGCTATAGCAGCTTTTACAAGTCTTGACTTGTGCATTGGTGTATTGCGTAGAGTAGCAAAACAACTCGAAACACAACCTGAATAATACTCTCCCTGTCAGCCGCAAAACATCTGAAGTGATCACGTCAACAGGGCGATTTGGACGGGAATCATCATTCAATGATTCTTGACCACATTTTACAGTTTTGACCACTCGCAAATAGTGGACTTGAAAGGACGATCATTTCCATACACAACCAACATTTCTTCAAGAATAATTTTTGCAGTTTTTCCTTGTTTCGTAACAGCACTTTATTCGATTTTATTCATTTTGAGAAATTAACAATGCGCGACAACACAAACTGACAGTGAAATTAATAATGTTGCAATTGTTCTGTAAATTGAAATACAAGTTTTCAAAGCATATGTGATTAAAAAAAACTTATTGGAAAATTGTATCAAAGTTTAAAACTGCCCCAGTCCGAGAATATAGAGGCAAACCCTCGTATGATTTATGTTGCAAATAAGTTTGAAATAAATTGTACTTTGAAATATAAATTATTGTAGAATTATTGTGCGCAAATAACAACATCGTATGTCGTTTTTCGGGAAAATTTAGGCTTTTATATATTTTTCTGGAGAAAAGTAGGCTCATTAGACCTACTTAAAATTTTTATTTGCAAAAGTGAACTTATTGTTAACTAATAAAACATTACAAATAGTCTGTAAAACATTAAGAATAAATGAAAATTTTAGATGGTATTTAATTAATTATAAAACAGTATCTAGTAAACAATAGATTTTCCATAATGTCGCGATAATATTCTTTTATTGTTGTTATTATGCTTCTGTATCTTGAAATCATCAAATCCTTGAGTTTTATTTCCTCGTTCTTATTTTGATTTCCACATTTTATACCCATATAATATTATAACTAGATATGAGGAAGAACATCAAAACAATCACAATTAAACTGAAGATACGATCTTGAACACGACAATGAATGACCACCTGGAATTTTAAAATAGTAAGATCGTCTCTTAAGGACGCGTTTTCACTGGATATCCAATTTAAATCTATAAATCGTTCAAATTTTTCTGTTAATAATATCGAAAAACAAATACAAATAATTGCCATGTATAAATGCCATGTATACCAGAACATTTTTTGGAAACCTCTTTCTGGTCTCCTTCTACTCCAATATTATTATTGACTCTCTCCCAACCACTTGGATGTAATGATTTTTCTTTTTTTGTTTTTTTACACGTGTATATTAAAAAAATCACTACAGTCACAATTATCGATGTTAAGAAAAATATTGTTAGTACCAGTTATGAGGTATCTGTGTGATGGCAGCTATTTTCACTTCCTAAAAGTATACAGGGTGGCCAATAATAATTTTTAAATTTACAACTAGTTGACCTGAATTTTCTCAATTTCTTCAAATGGAACACCCCGTATATTTTTGGACGATGTGATGTAGAATGGAAAAACGAACATTTTTTTGTACGTATATTTCTATGGCTATTTGTTACCATTTTCGATTTATTGAACAATAACTGCAAAAATCAGCAATAAAAATTAAATATATATATATATATATATATATATATATATATATATATATATATATATATATATATATATATATATATATATATATATATATATATATATATATATATATATATATATATATATATATATATATATATATATATATATATATATATATATATATATATATATATATATATATATATATATATATATATATATATATATATATATATATATATATATATATATATATATATATATATATATATATATATATATATACCGGGTGTCCCAGCCTCGCGTCGGCCAAATGTCCTGACTCTCTTATAAGAGATATCGAAAAATTTCAAAAACGGGGTGATAGAGGGCGCAAACGTGCATAGTTTAAAAATATTTTTAAATATACAGGGTGATCCATTTAGGCGCGACGACATAAACTTATGTTTTTTTAAATGGAACACTAGGTATATTAATACATATTTGAATTCTCCTTTTAAAGAAGACTCAAACGATATGCCACTTGATGGGTCTGCGATGGGTCGGTACCATGATATGGGTGAGTTTGTACCAGAAACATGCCAACTTTGTGAGCTCACTGTGACGTAATGGAAGAACATTTTGAGATCTAGATTATGTCAAAAATTGTCAAACACCCTGTAGTTTACGCTACTGTTATCGGATCTAACGAAATCGGTCATTTTATACCGGATGAGTCAGGAAGCGCTAAAACTATTTTTTCTCATTTTTATCAAATGGAACGCCCTGTATATTATGAATCCAAAGGAAAGCCCTTTGAAAGAGCTTTCCACTGATATAAAGGTTCAAGGGTCTATCTATCATGGGTGCCAAGAATTTGAAGGCAAGGTGCACAATTCGAGGTTTATTAAAAAATTACGCTCAATTTTCAATTGTTTTGTGAATTTTCGCTGAAATCGGCTCTTTTCAGTAAGACAATTTCGAAAATAATGATATCAACTTATCTGCACCATGATAGTTCTCTGCAGACAAAAAAAAAATCAAGAAAGAGAGGAAACGAAAACTTTATTTGGAAAGAAACTGGGTGGAAGCACTGGAAATTAAATTAAATGTTCAAAAATGTTCCCATTCTCCCTGATACACAGTTGTAAACGATTTTCAGTTGTTCTTCGAACATCGGCTAGTGTAGCTATTGAGACATTGCGAAATGTTGCAGCGATTCTTTCCTGCATATCCTCCCTGGTTGTGGGCCTCACCCTGTAGACCTCCTGCTTCACATAACCCCATAGGAAAAAATCCAAAGGAGTTAGGTCTGGAGACCGTGCCGGCCATCTTATGGGTCCTCCACGACCAATCCATTGTTCCCCTCTCCAATTAGTTAAAAAATCTTTTACTATTCGATGGTTATGTGGGGGTGCACCGTCGTGCTGGAACCACATGTTCTCTCTAACGTCTTCATCTACATCTTGAAGCAGCCCCTCTAAATTCAAACGCAAGAAATTGTGATATCTTCGACCATTTAATGCCCCATCCTCAAAAAACCACGGTCCAATGACATAGTTGTCTAATATACCACCCCATACATTAATTGACCATCGATTTTGGTGATCCACTTGCCTGACCCAGTGCGGGTTTTCAGTCGCATAATAATGCATGTTATAGCGATTTACTGTCCCATTACTGCGAAAGGTAGCTTCATCGGTAAATAAAACCTTTGATAAAAATTGGGCATCTTCGTTAATTTTATTTAGCATTATATTGCAGAAATTAATACGATTTTGAAAATCTTCCCCATAAAGGTCTTGGTGTAGTTGAATGTGATAGGGGTGATATTTGTATTTATTGATGATACGATTTACAGAAGTTTTACTTACATCGGTTTGTTGTTCAATTTCACGACAACTTATGTGAGGATTCTCTTGCACGTGAAGCAAAACTGTCAATTCGTGTTCTTCATTATTTACAACCATGTTCCTCAATTTTCTTTTGGTATAACACACATTACCAGTGTCCTCAAATCTTTCTCTCAAGTTTTTGAATGAGTTGGGATCAGGAGTTCGTCTCTCGGGGTATTTCATTCCATAAATCCTTGATGCCAATAAGCAATTCCTATCAGCTTCTCCCAAACAATATATCATATCAGTTAACTCTTGTTGGGTGAATTTCATTGTTACTCGTTCGTTTATAATATCAACACTCGAAATTTTACAACAATAAAGTAAATTATTGACAAGACTGGTACTTTTATGACAGGTACCTACTTGATTTTTTTTGAATTTATTTCGATAAATTGAAAGTTGGAAGCAATTTGAAATTCTCTACAATTTTTTTTTATTTATTCTTTCGATGATAGTACGTGGAACAACAGCTTTCCAAACTTAACAAAAATTTTACTATCTTTCATTGAATTGAAAATAAAAGTATTTTTTTGGTCTTATTTTAGAAGAATGAATTACACCATTTTAAAGCTGAGAAAAAAATACTACGAAAAGCTACGTTTTATTAAGCACCGTTCTAAAATAATAAATCATTTCGCGACAAAATTACGTCGGGCTAGAAAAGACTTGTCATGACATGAATTTATATACGCATTTCAGAAAAAAAAATTAAATTTATCAGGCGTTGACTATTTTATACTTAAGTATTTTTCTGCACTGAAGTACGGTATTTTTCTCCGAGTATAAGGATAATTATTTTTGAAATTTTCTTACTGAAAAGCGCCGATTTAAGCGAAAATTCACAAAACAATTGAAAATTGAGCGTAATTTTTTAATAAACCTCGAATTATGCCACTTTGCCATCAAATTCTTGGCACCCATGATAGATAGACCCTTGAACCTTTATATCAGTGGAAAGCTCTTTCAAAGGGCTTTCCTTTGGTGTCATAATATACAGGGCGTTCCATTTGAAAAAAATGAGAAAAAGTAGTTTTGGCGTTTCCTGACTCACCCGGTATAAAATGACCGATTTCGTTAGATCCGATAAAAGTAGCGTAAACTACAGGGTGTTTGACAATTTTTGACATAATCTAGATCTCAAAATGTCCTTCCATTACGTCACAGTGAGCTCACAAAGTTGGCATGTTTTTGGTACAAACTCACCCATATTATGGTACCGACCCATCGCAGACCCATCAAGTGGCATATCGCTTGAGTCGTCTTTAAAAGTAGAATTCAAATATGTAATAATATACCTAGTGTTCCATTTAAAAAAACATAAGTTTATATCGTCACGCCTCAATGGATCACCCTGTATATTTCAAAATATTTTTAGACTATGTACCTTTGCGCCCTCTATCACCCCGTTTTTGAAATTTTTCGATATCTCTTATAAGAGAGCCAGGACATTTGGCCGACGCGAGGCTGGGACACCCGGTATATATACTCCACATGGTTGCCCATTTTGATTGACACACATTTCTATGCGTCTTTGGAATGAGGTTTCTACTGTTCATAAAATTGCCGGAGCATCTACTATTATATCCATCAAACTTTGGATTGTTGTTGGTGTAATGTTTTTATGGGCATCATGTAACACGCCTATTATAATACCTTCTCTTGAATTATTTGGAAAAAAACCCTCATTTTTAATTTGTATTGCTGAATGTGCAGCTATTGTTCAATAGATTGAAAATGGTCACAAATAGCCATAGGAATGTTCAAAAAATTTTTGTTTTTCAATCCTACATCACATCGTCGAAAAATATACCATTTTAAAAAAAATTGAGAAAATTTAGTTCAAAAAGTTGTAAATTTAAAAAATCCTTTTGTCCACACAGTCTATACATTTAGGAAGTGAAAATGGCTGTGTCATTACATAGATATCTCATAACTGGTACTAACATATTTTTTTCTTAAAATCGATAACTGTGATTTTAGTAATATTTTTAATATATACGTGTAAATGGTATAATTTTAACAAAAAAAAAAATCATTACATCCAAGTGGCTAGGAGAAAATCAATAATAATACAGGAGTGAAATGAGGCCACAAAGGGGTTTCAAAAAATGTTCTTATATACATGGCATTTCATTTAAAAAAATGTTATTTGACCCTGTAGGGTCGGCTTGGCTCACCCTATATATTCGAAAATAATTTTCGTTTATGGACTTTTTTGTCTAGTTTACTTATGTTTTTAAATCAAGTTTCTAGCTATCATAGAACTCGAGACAGATGCATTATTGCCCCACCCTGTATAAAGTTAGAGGCAATACTGATGCGTACTTTTTTATTAAAAGGAAATTATATGATTATTTAGTTTCATGAAATGGCACCAAATAAAATATTCGCATTTCTTATTAATAAAAAAATATACGCATCAGTATTACCTGTAATTTTATACATAAAATCCATCTGGTATGGTAAGATGAACTGTTTTTGTTCACTTTTTGTTCTCATCAGTAGAAACATTTTTACAGCGATTTAAAGTTTTATGTTGGTAATCTTGGCGACGAGGGCGTGCTAACACCATCATAAGATACGATGTTATCATATCATTCACAAATTGCATTCTCAAAATAGATTTAGAAAGTTCTTTTTTTATATTTTAAATTAATTTGCTCATAAAATGAGAATTTTTTTTTCTTTTTTAAAATGTATATTGTTACAGACAACTTGTATAATTCAGGCATTTTATATAATGACTAGGCATTTTATGTAATTTCATAAATTTACGAAATTACATAAAGTACCCTTCTATAAAACGTCTGAATTATAAAAGTTGCCTGTAACATATATTAACCCTATTTCATGCAAATAATTTCAAAATAATTTTTTCCTGACTTTTGGGCCACAATTATAATTTTTTTTCAAATAGAAACCCCTATTTTTCCTACCCTAAATATAAGAATCGTCATAATTTAAGCTTTAAATTGGTGTAAATATAACGAATTTCATTATAAATGAATTGTGACAAATATCAACTAAATCAACATTTATTATAAGATTTTCAAGGAGATATATAGGTATTTTGAGCCTAGACAATAACTGTAAACTAATAATCAAGTGGACTGGAACTTTTGATGTGAAGATAATACTAACGTAGTTTTCCACAAAGGAACCAACCACCAAAACACCATATATTGCACGTGACGCGCGTTTCAGCAATCAAGATACCAAATAATTTTGCGACGGGTGTCTTCTGGTTGGAAAATGTCCGTAGTTTATTGCAGCAGCTCTGGAATTTTTTTCGGAATTTGCCGTATGTTTATAACATGTCGCCTTTTTCATTTTATGTGTACATTTTTAATGGATATTGAAACAGTAAACTTAAAGAAACAACAATCAATTAGTCATTTAAAATCTGGCGGGCGTCTTTTGTTTGGAAAACGTTGTCCGTAGTTTATTGCAGCAGCTCTGGAATTTTTCCGGAATTCGTCGTATATTAACAATATTTCGACTTTTTCATTTTATGTGTACATTTTTAATGGATATTGATACAGTAAATGTACAGGAGTAACAATCAATTAGTTATTTAAAAAACTGGAGGGTGTCTTCTGTTTGGAAAACGTTGTCCGTGGTTTATTGCAGCAGCTCTGGAATTTTTCCGGAATTTGCCGTATATTAACAACATGTCGACTTTTTCATTTTATGTGTACATTTTTAATGGATATTGAAACAGTAAACGTAAAGGAGCAACAATCAATTAGTTACTTAAAAACTGGCGGGTGTCTTCTTTTTTGGAAAACGTTGTCTGTAGTTTATTGCAGCAGCTCTGGAATTTTTTTGGGAATTTGCCGTATGTGTATAACATGTCGCCTTTTTCATTTTATGTGTACATTTTTAATGGATATTGAAACAGTAAACTTAAAGAAACAACAATCAATTAGTTATTTAAAACTTGGCGGTGTTTTTTTATTTGGAAAACGTTGTCCGTAGTTTATTGCAGCAGCTCTGGAATTTTTCCGGAATTCGTCGTATATTAACAACATGTCTACTTTTTCATTTTATGTGTACATTTTTAATGGATATTGAACAGTAAACGTAAAAGAGCAACAATCAATTAGTTATTTAAAAACTGACAGTTCAAATAACATTATGTGATTCTCATTTATTTCCAAAGGCAACTTAGTTTATTTGCAACTTATTTTAATGCTTTAGATTAATACCTTTCATACGAGACCAAAAAGTTTTAAATTTGCCACAATTCATTTATAATCAAATCCGTTATACTTACACCAATTTAAAGCTTAAATTATGACGATTCCTACTGGGAAGGAAAAAATAGGGGTTACTATTTGAAAAAATATTGTAATTGTCGTCAAAAAATTATTTTGAATTTTTTCAAATAATTTCACTATAATGAAAAATATTTACGTCCTATTGCACCCAAATATCAAAAGTGAACCATATTGTGATATCCAATGCTTACTTGAAAAATTTTCATTATGCAAAGAGTTTCAATTATTAATTTTGAATTTCATAAAAAATTGAAATAAGTCCGCCAAATTAAACGGTAATGTCAAAAATTTTGATTTATTATATAGAAAATTCCATGCATAATCAATAATGTTAAAATATATAGGGTGTTCCATTTAAAAATTCAAATTTGATGAAACCGGAAGTGGTATTGATAATAGATATTCATCAAAATAAGTTACCTTCTCATAAGTGAGTTTAAATTTGAACATTTTATTTCAATTTTTAAAAGGAAATAGTAAAATAACAATGTTTTAAAAAAATATGTATCCTACAATAATGTTTGCCTCTTTATCATTTGTTGGTATATATTAATGAAATTTTTTCCATTAATTACCGATTTTTTTAAACGGCAGGGTGTTGTATACTTAAATGATTCATGATTTATATATTGATTTCAGAAAATGAATATTTAGATTTATGTTTTTATTTATTTGAAATACAATATCATGATATTAGAATTTTTATGCGTAGAATGAAATCTTATCTAATAGAAATTGTAATAAGCAGAAGAGTACTTTAGAGTGCATTAGAATAGAATGTCCAAAAATTTCCTGTGATTAAATTTATGGCCATTATTTAGACAAAAACGAACACCACAGCTTTATTATCACAAATTTCATATTTAATACAAATATTTTATTTTCTGGGATAATTGAGAACTGATCATTGATCTGATTATCGTAAAGGTTAAATTTTTAATGAAATTAAATAACTTACAACATTTACCGAACAAATAATTTAATACCTACGCCATATTTTTTTATCTTGTGCTAAAATGTTAATGTAAATTCCATAACAACTTATGTAATAATAATTAAAAAAATATTTTAATTAACGCTTTCTTAGTGAGATAAATGAGAAGGTCAGTTAATAACAGCGAGTAATAGGGTTTGTATAAAAACCCAACACTGAAAAAATTGAAGGTCTTGAAGATTTACAATAAATAGATTTTAAGAAATAGGTAGGTATATATTGTGTAATATCAATTACAATGTTTTTTATTTTAAAATACGGAAGTAACTACTGTCTGCGGTACTATATTATTATTCTAAAGGAATACTATTGTTTAATTTCTTTCCTAAAGAATATTAGCATGCTTAGATACAGGCAAAATAATATGAATATTAGGTCATTATTTAATTTCATCTAAAACGTTAGAAGTATGGAAGGTTGTTACTGGTTTTAAGGTGTTAGCACAAATCCAAAAAAAAATATAATAATAATCAGTAATAAAATAACGTGAGTGTAATAAAACAGTAACAATATTAATAAAGTTTTTTGTTTCAAGAAGGACTAAACGGTTATACTAGGTATATTTAGCTTCCAGTGGCGGTTCGTAGGTCAAGAGATAGGGAGGTCAATTAGAAAAGTTTATTGTATTACCTACCTTTTAAAATGATTTAAATTCCAAGTCGATCCTCCGGTCTTTTTAAGATGCAAAGTGGTCAATTACTTTTTCATTAAAGTCTTTTATCTTCTTTATTAATGCCCTTTCTATGGTAAGCATACCTAAAGAAGATAACCTTTCCCTGACCCATGGTATTTCTTAAAAATGTCTTTATTCTTTTTTAAGGTGGAGAAACAACGTTCACTTTCGACGGTAGTCATAGGGAGAGTCCACAAGATTTTTAACAGTTTGACACTTTCAGAAAAAGTATTGTTAATGAAAAGCTGTAACAAAGCAACTGCACCTTCACTATTGGAAAAATCTTCTCGGTTATATAATACTTCTAATTCAGTTTTAAGTTTCAAATGATTTATGACTGGATACTCCGTTTTAACTAATTTAAACATATCTTGAGGAAAGCTTTTTTTTATAATCTTTAAATCGATCTGCGTGAAATAACTGAGACACTGCTAAATGATTACTGAAGCCAAACCTGTTATTGATCTCAGATGTAATTATATCACAAACTTCTAATCAAATTCTCCTTTTTGATTCTTCCGTTTTACATCTCTGGGCAGACTGCATGGATGTCTCCTCCAAATAGTTATTCAAAATTTTACTATTAAAAACGCCAATACACTTATTTACTGTTATGACATCGATACTACATTTTTGTAATCGATTGAACAATATATCACAATGAGGCATAATTAAATGAAAAAAATTTAACCAGTAAAGAAAATGTTCATTTTGTAAGTAATTTTTTAAACCAATAGCTTGGTTTAGAGTGTTGTTTTCTGATTCATTATCAATAATTTTTTCTAAACAATCTAATAAATCTGTTCGATAGGTATAAACAGTCTCTATGCACTTTGTATTAAAATACCATCGTGTTGGAGCCGCTTTAGGTAATCTCACCTTAACAACATTATCTAACACGGCTGTTCTTTTTGGCGATTTTCCAAAGAATGAAGAAAAGCTATGTAAATTAGCAAAAAAAATTTTTATGCTTTTATCCTGACTTGATGCTTTTGGTAAAATTAAATTTAGTAGATGAGCGTAACAATGAATAAAATTTGCTGAAGGATAACTTTTTTAATTTTGGCTTGTACAGCTTCAAAAGCACCACTCATTACTGATGCTCCATCGTAACTTTGTGCCATCAATTTTTCAGGACTTTCATTAATTTTCAGACATTCTAACTCTTTTAAAATTACATCTGTCAAATGCTGCGATGTCGTTCCTAGAGGCTGAATAAATTTCCAAAATCTCTCACATACAACACCGTCTAAAACGTATCTAAACACAAAAACTACTTATACTTTATTCATAACCCAACTTATGTCCATCTTTCAGTTTTAATATATTTTGTAAAACACTCATTTAATAGTAAACACCAAAAACACTGTTTTACTTAATTTCACGACAAGTAGAGATTTACTAATAAAACGTTCACAAATAAAAACATTAAAAACAACGCGACAGAATTTACCGACTAACGCGTACCTAGTCAGCATTAAGACTGCTCTAGTGAACTTCGTGCGTGACCGTTTCCATAAAATGTGTCAGGGACATTGTCCCCGCCAGTGTTTTCTGTCTCTTTTCTTTCTGACGATTCGCGCATAAATCTATTTCATTATAATTCGTTATAAATTCGGTCCGTAGCTAGCTTTGAGGACTCGTTGTGGATTGACCCAAGATTTTTAAATTCCATAAATGAATAATGTAATGATCTAGATATTTGAATATTATTGTGCATAGAATGAACTAGAAACTTTAATATATTTTTTTAAGAATATTAAAAATATATATATATATATATATATATATATATATATATATATATATATATATATATATATATATATATATTATATATTTTTAAACTTCAGAAAATGAATAGCTCTATTTTTTTATTTGTATGTGGGAGGTCATTGACCAAATGACCCTATAGAAGAACCGCCAGTGTTAGCTACCCTAGAGTGATAGTCTTGCCGAACACTCGCTACCTACACATGATTAAATATGAAGAAAAGGGTTATATAGTTTTACAGCTGTTATCCAGAAAATAAACATAAAAATTGAAACTTATTTGAAACCACTTACCTTCTGATGCAAAATGCAAGGACTATAAAATAAGTAATAAACATACCATGTTGCCAGAACTGTTTAGAGGAGTGCCAAGATAAGAATAAATCTTATTGTAAACCCGAATTGCCCCTCTCTGTGTACTAATAACAGCGGCAAAGTGATAATATAAAATAATAATTTTCGAAATCAGAAAAGTGAGAAAAATCTAATAATTTTAATATATACAGGGTGTTTTTTTTTTAATTTGGATTCTGCGAAAAAAATAGTTAGACATTTTTGAAATTTCAAAAATAACCAAGTTATTTAAAAAAAGGACATTTTCACTTGATGACCCTGTAAAATATATCTGTGATGTGAGCACGTTAAAGGTTAGGGATATTAGTGCTTACAGAAGCACTGATGACTGATGAGCTTATCTCCTGACGTCAGTGATTGTCCTTGGTACCGGAAATAGACCAAAGTTAATTTAGTTGAGTTAAAGTAGTGATTCAAAAAATTAATGTGTAAACCACTAAATAGGTTTTATCCTGGAACAGAAATGTGGCGTTATAAATATTTGCAATGGGTGCCTGGAGAAGGCCTAACAAATCCAGAAAACTTAAAATTTTACTAGGACCATTTAAAATGAATAATATTATTATAACTTAAGTCAAGAGAGTGATGATGAGGAGTTTTCAGATATTTCATGAATACAAGTTGTTTCGAAAAGCATCCAAATTTTAAGGCATGAATTTTTGGCGAAATAAGTCGAAAACTTCGTATACACTTATGTCCTAAACGGCTTCGTTTATAAGATACAGGGTATCGAAAATTTAAAAAAGAATTTTAAAAAATCTCAAAAAATCCTTAGAGTTAGAATATTGAATTTTGGCATGTGTCACTATAAAATAAATAGGCGTTTTTACGAATAATTATTTTTTTTACTTCCACCAGTGACTTGCGTAGGATGAACATCATTAACATTTTTATAGAAAAATATGATAGTGTTTTTTTATTCAGATTGAAGACTACTGAGACATTACTCAGTAAAACTACATAAAACTTATCACTTGCATTTTTCCGCACGAAGTACCGTTTTGGAAAAAAAATTAAAGAAATATTTTACTGCTTAATTTCTGACCTTGCAATAAATTAAAAACGTAGCCAAAGAAATGTTCATAGTATGCTATGAATTAAATGAAATTTACAAGCTGCGCTGTCAATTACAAGTTATTAAAAGAATTTTTGAAATAGCTTTTTTTTAATTTTTTGAGATTTTTCAGTTCAAAGCATTTTTAATTTGTTTGCAAATCCTGTATCCTATAACCGAAGCCGATTAGAACATAAGTGTATATGAAGTTTTCGACAAAAAAATCATATTTGGCGGATGTTTTTCGAAATTTTTTAAATAAAAAAATAGTTTCCAAAATTTGTCACAGATTCCCGAAACTCAATTGTTCTATATTTGCATTATTTTCCAAAATTGTAATTTTACAATACATTTTAGCAAGTTTTCCGCAGTTTAAAATTTTTTAAATATAACTATCAACGTAGGAAATTCTTTTGAGTTATCTAGGGGTTGTTTATTTATTTATTTCTTTATACTAGTACGTATATACGTACGTATATGAATATTAAATACCAACTCGCAAGACGTCATGAATATCCCGCCCTGTCATATCATACACCGTAGATTTAGGATATCGTTTGGTGTTGCTTATCCCCACCATAGAACAAAAAAATTATAAGAATTTATGCCCCTAACTCGTATAATAAATAGTATAGTACGACCCTAATCGGTGATAGTCCACCACTAAGTGCTTCATACGACACGTTACCCCTACTAAGATATAATTAAATTTTGACGTTCAGCTATTCACTATATAGTGTATTTTTTAAAATAACTGACAAACGACAATTGGAAATTCTATGAAAATATGATAAACAATTTTTTTACAAATGCCTTTTCGAAAATGCTTTCTAACCTGGTTGTTGAAAAACACGTTTGTAGTTCATCAGGCTAGTTTGAGTAACTGAATCCAGTGGCGTACGCCCCTGGTTTTTTATATTTTTTTTCGATCTACATTTAAACTCTGCAAATAAAATTATACATTGTGTTTTTTCGATTAGAGGCTCCATTTCTGAGTTAATCTGTATTAACATAAACGACCACATAATTTAATAAAAAACAAAATTTGTTTTCTTTAAACTGTAGAGCGTAGCTCACATTATGGTATTTCTGCATGCCAAAAAGCAAGTGAGAATCTTTTACACGAAGTAATAAAGGTTATTGTAAACCATTACACGTGTAAAAAATTTTTTTAAATGTCAAATAGATCTGAAACGGCTGGGTTTAGGTATAGGGTGTTCAGAATATTTTTGACTCAGAATTTTATACTCTTTTTTGAAAACCGTAAAATATATAGGGTGTTCCATTTATAATAAGCAAGCTGGTATCGACTTCCGGTATAACCAAAAGTGCCAGATGCTTGTAATTATTTTAGTTGGATAGGCCACACTGCCGTTGGTAGATCCCTAAATTTTCAAAATTTTCTAGTGCGTATTTTTCCCAATATCGATCGATGCAATTCCTGGTGAGACACCCTGTATACATAATATTTCAAATTAATAAATTTATACACACACATCTACATAACATGGGTACACAATAATGTGTACAAAGATATAAATATAACAAAATTGAAGAAAAATGTCCAACAGATCAATAATTACAAAAAGGAACAAATAGTAATAATAATTATAATAGTAACACAAAAAAATCTTTTATTAATGAAATTTTATTAGGTCTTTGAGCAGCATAATTTTTAGCCTATTTTTAAAATCATTAGGAGATAATGCTTTTAATTCAGGAGGAACTATACCCCGATAGCTTGTAAACACTAATAATTCGTCAATGAGCCAGGTTTCGGACACAACGATTACTGTTTACTGTTTAAAAACTCATCGTTAAAACTTGGCGGGTAAAGACCTAATATTTATGTGAGCAATTTTAAGAGACAATTATGTAGGTACTTAAACTAATTTAGCAGATTAGGACTATAGTTATTTATATTTGATATAGTGAGAAGTACTAATCCCTACCTAAGATATAAGCTTTTTTATTTGTTATTTTAAAACAGTAAGTTGTATACTTTTTTAAAAAAGATAAAAAATGAGGTTAAAAACTATTTTTTTCTACGATTGTGTTGAAAGTAGAATTTTCTAACTTCAAAATGACTGCGGAAAATGTCACTTTGCCGCACGTCGCGCGCCGTGCGGCAAAGAATTTGCCACACTCCTCGATTGCATTTGTACACACCGGAAAAAAAGAGTGTGTTTACCTTAAAGAATTATATTATTTAACTGGTAATATCAATTAAATTCTATAAAAATGAACATTAATTACACAGGAATTGCAATTACTTAAGTTAATACTTGGAAAAACTGGAACATTTACATACATTGTTAGAAATACTAGAAATATTTACATCTGGATTTATGGCATTTTCGTTGTCGCCCATTATTTTCTTGGAGACACTTATTTTGTTGTTAACACTATCTTCTATATATGCTTCTGCTGTTGTTGAAGAACGCCACCCACCGTATCATTTCAAACTGGTAAGATCCGCTCCAGCGTCAACCAAAAGAGTCGCTGACGTTCGGCGAATGCAGTGCCCAATAAAACTTTCAGGTTTAGTAAGTTTTAAATATTCTGCAATTTTTTTTGACATCTCTCCAAATCTGTTTCTCCCTACCACTTGAACTGTACAATTGCCATGTTTATATTGAATGAAGAATCGTTAATGTCTTATGGATGCAGGTCTAAGTTGAACATACCGACGATAAAAATCCAACCAATTATCTCCATTTGTAACCTAAAACGTTCTAGATTTATGAGTTTTAGAATCTGGAATGATTATGAGCAAAAATTCTCCATTTTCCTGAATGTCATGGTAATATTCATCAACTCCTCCCTTCTGAGGGCACCAGCCACTTCAATAATTAACACTACCTAAAATTCTTATTACAACAGATTGAAAAAAACTGAAATTTGTATTACCTTTAGAAGTAAAAATGTGTCATCAGGAGCGTTAAGTAAAAAAGCGTTAATTTGTTCTCTGGTAAATACTTCAGATTTCCTTGCCTTGTATCCTACAGATTCTCTTTTTAAAAAGGTAATTAGTTTCGGAAACTTCAAAATATCTACATTTTCTTCCAATGACAGAATGCTTTTGAGCATTGAGTAAATTGACCACATCGAGGAAGATGTCAACGTTTTAGCCTTTTCGGCGAAATAGGCGAGTAGGACCTCTTCCGTATAAACATTCACCTTCTTTTGATGGCACCAGTTTACGAAAAGAAGTTTTTCCTTCTTAAACGTTCTTTCGATTTACGTGGAAGAAGGTCGGAACTCACACTTTCAGCGGCTGCAACAATTTCTGCAGAAATATTTTCGTCTGAATTCATCACTTCCTCAAAAGCAGCAGATACAAGACAGAACAATTAACAAACAAAACAATTAGTTTTGTTTGTTAGTCATGGCAACCATTTGAGCAGTACTTGATCTTTATAATTTTAAATAAAATCTGACAGGCGGCAAATTTAAAATTTTGGAAAGACTTTAAGGGAAAAACTTCACAACCATAGAAAAAATAGTATGTAACACACACGTGGCAAGCTTCATTGCAAAACTCGTATGATAGGAACACTCGCTGCGCTCGTGTTCCTACTTTCATACATTGTTTTACAATGAAGCCCTTGCCACACTTGTATTACAATGTACTATTATACATGCAAAAGCAAAGATAAAAGTACATCATTCACAAAAATATAAAATATTATCACTTAAGTATATCTTACAGTGGTAATGAAATTAGAGTTAGATTTAATTATAGTAAATCACAAAAATATTATAAATACTAAATCCTACAAATCAGTGCTGATAATTTTGTCACTATTTTGTGTTAGTTTTGGTTTTTGTTTGAAACAGCTTCTTTGCTTCTGCTGTTATATTACCTTTATCAAGTTCAACTTTTTTTTGAGACTTTTCGTTTCTTTGGTAAATTTTCATCGGCAGGCGACACTACATTTTTAGAAAAATCTACTCGATTTACGAAAACTTCGTCGAGACTGTTGCAGTTGACGTTTGCACTAGGTATAGGTGGAGCAGTATTTGGCAGAGTTAGATCTGTTTGTTGCTGTGGCAAGTTTACTTTTTCTTCTTGATTGATCAAATTCATATCCTTCAACTGCTTTATAGTATATACGTCCTCTTCAACGACTAACCTGTTTCCTCTGATCTTGGCAAGAAGACTTTGTGACTTGGTAATTTTTAGATGCTCTCCTAAAATTTGCTGATCCTTGGATCTTCTGGGTAAATAAATTTACATTTTTAGACAAATCTACTCGATTTACGAAAACTTCGTCGAGATTGTTGCAGTTGACGTTTGCACTATGTATAGGTGGAGCAGTATTTGGCAGAGATAGATCTGTTTGTTGCTGTGAAAACTTTTCTTTTTCTTCTTGGCTGATTTACGAATACTTCATTGAGACTGTTGCAGTTGACGTTTGCACTAGGTATAGGTGGAGCAGGATTTAGCGGAGTTAGATCTGTTTGTTGCTGTGAAAACTTTTCTTTTTCTTCTTGTTTGAATAAATTCATATCCTTCAACTGCTTTATAGGATATACGTCCTCTCCAACGACTGACCTGTTTCCTCCTGATCTTGACAAGAAGATTTTGTGACTTGGTAATTTTTAAATGCACCCATAAAATTTCCTGATCCTTGGATCTTCTGGGCAAAGATCATGGGCCATAAAAATTTTAGTATGTTTTGGTTTATAAAGCTTCTTAAAGATAGCGGTTTTCTTGAGGTACGAAATAAATTCAACTTTAATTTGATACAAATTGTTACTATCGGCCTCACAGAGATCAGTATCGAGTACTTCGTTTAGTTTCGAGACAACAAAATGTATAATATCTGATCTCAATGAACAGTTCAACCAAAGATAATACAATGATTTTTTTTTACAACTCCTTTCAAAGTTTAAACGTCTTAACTCTGGCTGGTTGTATTTATTTTTTGGTGCCTCAATTTTATTTGATTGCTCAACTAATCTATCCAGTAGTTTTTAGTTTTCAATCTTAATTTTAGTTATAATTTCCTTTTTAGTTGATTTTCATTCCATTTTTATTGCATCCAAGAGCTTTGCAAAAAGATCATAATTTGTTAATTGGCTCATGATTGTTCAGTCTACTCTTATTACTCTGATAGTGCTTAAACCTATACAACACGTGCGTATATTTATATATAGATAAATACCATTAGACACAGTGTATTATAGCCTTAATTAATTGATTCAACAACACATTCGAGGTAAGTGGTATAAGTATCCTTTACTTAGAGAATTCCTTGATAATTAACATAGATAAAACAACTGTTGTTTATGTATTTTATATGAATATTTCTATTTTTCTATAAGTTTTCTCACAGGCAACTATATAATTAATGTTGTACTTACAAATCTGGTTATTTTTATAATTGTATTTGATTTAGATTACTTGAATTTGGACATAAAATAGTAGCGACACACTAGGCACATATTACATCACAATTGCTTTAATATTGCATCTAAATGTCAAAAATAAACCATATCACTTCCAATGCCTACTTGGTGAATTTTACGCTACTTAGACTTCGAGGCTGCGTTTGCATTATTACATGCAAATTGGACTAGTCGGTAATGGAGTGAAGCTCTCCTTTTAACACGATTTTATTAGCTTCACTTATATGTTTGTTTGTTTGTAACCGACTCTTTGGACTCGATTTTGACCCACTTTAAACGGACAGATTTAATTGAAACTTTGTACACTTACGAAAAACCGGTAACAATACAATAATTTGATAAGTTTATATCATTATCCTGATCAGGATCGCCAGAATTAAATAATTTCCTTTCCTCACGTATCCTCTGCGTGAGAGCAAGTGGCTTATTACTGTTAGTACATTCCGTGATTCTCAGTTCGTTCGATGGCCGAGCGGGCTAAGGCACAAGTCTTAGTCGACGCGAAACGACGAACTCCTCGGGCGTGAGTTCAAATCTCGTCTATGGCTGCAAAAAAAATTTTTTTTTTTTTTCAGAAGTATCTGTTGGATCGTAATATGCTATAATATCAGCATCAATAAGCAATATAAATATAGTTTAAAAAAAAACTAAAAAACACGCTTTCATAGCACATCAAAACTAAAAAGTGAAAAATAAATATAGTTTAAAAAAACTAAAAAACACGCTTTTAAAGCACATCAAACTAAAAAGTGAAAAATAATTATTAATATAAACTGAAAACAATAATGAACGAAAAATACTAGTATTATTGTGAAAAAAAGCGTGGGGCGCTTTGTGCCATATTTTTCGTATATCGAGCAACCCACGCTTTTTTCACAATAATACTAGTATTTTTCGTTCATTATTGTTTTCAGTTTATATTAATAATTATTTTTCACTTTATAGTTTGATGTGCTTTAAAAGCTTGTTTTTTAGTTTTTTAAACTATATTTATTTAGTTATTATTATTATCTTGTAAGGGTGAGCTGCTCCGCGCAGAGGATTGTGGCGGGCCATCACCAGTAAGAAAAGCAGCCGCTATAGCAACAAAACAGCCATAGCCATGACTACCATAAAATATTATCTCAAGCAATATATTCTGGACTAATGGCACTATTCATATAACGTCATTAATTATAGGTTGTATATTAAAATATGCCGTTAAATGTCACATTTACTTTTGAAGTGGGTTTTTAAGATTATTCGTTAAATTTATAATAGCATTTTTAATTTTTAAGGTTATATGGTTTAGTTTTTACATAAATCAACCATAAATATCGCAATAAATATCTACATATAAGTTTGTCTTTTATGACATGTTATAAATAAAAAATATATAAAACATTTTAGACAGAACAAGTATTATTATCTGTTAATTTGTTAATTTGGTTCAATATAATTTAACAGTGTGCCATACTAGTATTGTTGCATTAACATACATACTTTTCTATTTTGAATATTCTCCAAAACAATGCCCTGATTTAATTAGACATTGAAATTGCTCCAGATTAAAACGGTATTTCAAACATTTGGCATCAGATGTAGACATCTAAAAAACAGTCGTGCCTGTGTTTGTTTCTCTCTTAGTATTAGGTTATATAAGTCTGGCAAAATAGTTAAATTTATGCCAAATTATTTATGCGCTGTATTTTGTTCCCAGGTCCGTGTTTAGAGTGCCGCAATTAGTGCATTGCATCACAAATAACTTGAATAGTAAAATGAAATTTTCTCTAGATTGTCCAGTTACGGTGTGATGAATTCTACAGCACCATTCTTCAAATTCGCCAAGGTTGAGGATATAGAATTTAGACTAAAATAAAATCAAGTTTATAATAAACTCTTCACACATAAGCTGACAAAATTTGTTTCGATATTTCGATATCTGTACATTTTCTTATCCTACATACATACATTTTTGTTTAATTATAATATAATATACTTCGTTAAATAATTATGCTAATAGAAGTTATAGATTTTGGATTTATTTGTTATGTTATAAGTAGAATTGGCGCAATGGGATTAATTCCAGTGTCGTTACCTTCAAGATATAAAATAAGTAGATCAGTTAGAAATAGTTAGTTGCACTTACTTTTTTTTGTCCAAACTAATGGTACAGTATAGGCGAGAGGAAACAACTGCATCATCAATATATCTTCTGTAGTACTCGCATTTAAACGTCATCGCTTCTCTGTGACTGTTTTTGGAAATAAATGTTCTACATCCAGAAATTTTATATTCGCATACTCAAAATAAATCGGGCAAAACTTTTTTTAGTGACAAACCTGCTTTAAGCATATACGCAGCTTGGTCATAAGCATTAAAATATTAGGCATATGTGTAAGATATTTTTCAATACTCTTTATTGCTAGCTGTTGTACAGCTTCAGCTGTCATTTTCTAATCTTTTACTTGCGATTAAATACGACATCGGTGACTAATTCGGTTTTAAAATGCACACTAAAACATTTCCCACCTTGTTATTTCTTGCGTCCGTGGTTTCTTTAACAGTTAGCCACAATTTTTTGTTCAATAATTCAGACATAGTATTTTCAGTTATTCCTTTAACATGTAGAACATGACGTGGTAGACAACTACGATGTCATGTTCTTCTCGTTGGTAATTGCCATTTAGTCCATTGAGTTGTTTTGTTTCTTGTATTTTGTGTTGACTATACGTAATAACTAGTAAGCTAACACATTGTTTGCTTTGATGTAGAGTGTCGTTGTTAGCGCACACCAGTTTAGAATTGTATACAATATTTTTCGAATCATACCAGAAAATTCATGTTGTCATATTTTGTTCTTTTTTTATGCGAAGATAAAAAAAATAACTTCTGATCTCCTGAAAATGTAAAATTTGCTTTTCAATGAAGAAATTCTCAATTACGCCAATTGTATAATGATTTGCTAAAATAATATTAGATATGATTTATCTCAATAAGCTAAAAAGGGATTTGTATTTTCACACAATACGATAAAATTAACAGGTACTAAATTTTTTAAGTGTGATTCTTCTATTAAATTAGATAATGTTGGAAATCTTACGATTTATTCTTGTCACAATACTTAAATTATCAAACCTTTAATAAACATTTTGAATTTACAATTTTTTCCACAATACACGTATTTTTGTCTGTAGAACATGAATTTCAAGTTAGTATTTGACGGTCGCTTTTACTTTTCGAGATAGGTCTGATAATTAGAAACCGGGAGGTAGCGATAAATAACCTCAATTCCAGGGTTGGCGCCAGGTGGTGACCGACTGAATATGTTCACGCATACATATATGACACACTGTCTTACCTTGTGGTTATTTTGGCAAGTTCGGAAACATACAAAGTCAATACAAAGAGGGCTGAAAGTATTGGTGAATGTCACACTAACACACACATGTATTTTTAACTAGCGATCACACGAGGAAAAGTATAATGTCAGTAGATATTTATTTGTAGCATCTTCTCACCTTCTTTGGATATTAAACTACTGTCCTATAAATTATTTAAAAACAGTTGTTAGATATACCTCAGCACCAAAAGGATTAATCAATGGAAATATATAAACAGAAAACTGTCATTACTGACATTGCTAAAAATTAAATTGTCTGTTCCATAACCTATGGCATACTGAGGAGAACTAATAGGTTCGAAATCGGTCTATGTCTGGTTAGGAATTGACAAATGATATTGGCTACCGATCTATCATGATTTGAAGGTATAATCCAATGCAGGTCGGGGTATTTGCCCGCTGAGTAGTTGTTTCGTTCAAATCATATTTAAAAATTGCTAAAAAGACAATCTTTTATCAAAAAAATTGTATTATTATTTAATAATTATTTTTAAATGTGCAAAGAAGGTGAGAAGAAGTAAAAATATTTTACCAATATTAAAGCACCCACTAAAACATTTGCCACCTTCCAGCCGCAAGCATTACTGGTTTCATCAGCGCTAATCCAGACGTATTTGTCATTAATTTCAGAATTTTTTTTTTTGTTTAATACTCTCATATCTCTGTGATAAATATTTTTTCCTTAGCATCGTTTACGATGGCATCTGAACATCGCTATACTGCCCACTTATACACTTGTAAAAATTAAACGAGGCATTTTAAAAAAAGTTAACCTCCGTTGTCTTTAATTTCGCACTGTTTACGTATGTATGTGTTATACTCATAGACGTTTTATAAATACTACATATTTAGAGTGTGTTTCAATAACTTCGAAGTCATCGGCGTATTCATTTTCAACCTGTAGCAGTAGGCGTAAACACGCAATCCACCAATATCTATCTATGAATTGCTATTGGACACTCGACAATAACGAGCCCCTTCGATCAGTAAGCAATTATTTTTTTATAGTTGCAATCCGTTCAAGTACCTGAAAAAGATCCTGTAATGTTTTATTCCCATTTTTATAAAGAAAACAGATTTATTGCATGAGAATATTTTATCATTTCATATTGTTGCGAATGTTTCATTAGCAGTCGATGTTTACAATATAATGTTAAATCTACATAAAAGTCGTCCAAAATATCCCGAAAATAAAATATCAACATTTTTTCCCAGTATATCAATTTTTATTTGTAGAACATAAAAAACTATTCAAAATTTGGAGATGTCGGTGTCCAAAATTACCCAAAAATATATTTTATCATCTTCGTTAATGATATTTTTTTAAATAGTATATGTTGTTTAAAAAAACAAACATCGAAGTTTGTGATGTAACTTCGTCTATATTTGGTTAGTGCTTTTTATTTGTGCTGTAATCGTAACTTCGAACTAGCGAGTTATTTTTTGTTTCATTTTTGTTGTGCAATATTGCATGAATTAATTAATTAATTAAACAGCAGAGGTAATACAACCCCATATATCCCTGAAGGTACCTCAAGATACCTTGTGTGGGAGAGGACTACACATTTAGAGACAATGAACACACACCCAATGTCCAAGTATGCTAGGATTGATTTCTGGTTTAGAAAAAACCTAGCTCCTCGACCGGGAATCGACCCGGGACTCCTGGATGAGAGGCAAGTGTCCTTACCACTCGACCACGAATGCCTCCATTGTTTTGTTTTATTGTGCGGGGTAACAAAAAAATATATTTGGTAACTGTACCAGAACCTTACATTTTTTTAGGATATAATGTTGGTGAAATATTTTTAAAATGTAATAATTTTAAGTTGTAATCTTTTAGTGTTTTAAAACATTAAACAAATATGATGATTCTGATATCTATTTAATACCATTTATGCTATTTCCTGAACATGTAAGTTAATCTCGAAGACGATCCTGCTCATTTCCGACTCTCCTTATTTTGTTTGGGTGGTTTACTATGAAATACCAACTAACTTTGCTCTAAAAATAATATCCATTATTAGGCTTGTTTGTCATTTCAAAATTATTTCTTAATGTACAAAAATAAAGCATGATCTTAAACTTCAAATTCTCATTTTATTTTATGCGCATTAGCTTTAAAAAATATTAGCGCCAGTAAAAAAATGTATTTATGTCTGTATTCAGAATATGCATGGAATCTTCCAACATTTTTTAAGTACCTATCAATCTACGTTTAAAAAAAATATGTAAAATGCAAATCTTGGGAAAACGTTCATACGAATATTGAGGAATTTTAAGAGATTAATAGAGGATTTACACCTATCTCTTTTATCCGTATTTGCGAAGTAAAATTAATATTTGATGTCTTATAAATGCTTTAATTATTAAATGAAAAAAACCCAGATTATGACTACAATGTTACTATTTACATAGGTACAAATACTTTGATACATTTAATACGAGTACAGTATTTGATGAATTAATCAAAGGTATATCACCATAATAAACAATGAAAACTTTCAAAATATTTAAATCTATAAGTATTACTTACTTGGATTTCTAATTATTAAAATTGACGTCAATGACTACTTGATACATAAAACTATTAAATAAAATTAATTGCAGTCTGTGTGATCTATTTGGATCTAAGTAGGTGAAACATTTCAACAAATCGATTTTTTTTTGGAGGTCCGTCTCTCTTTCCCAACACAAAATCCTAGGATTTTCTGGGTGTTACTTCGGTGACTTGGGAGGCGGTGTAGAAAATATTTTTAAGAGGTATCTGAGAAGGCAAATAATTCTTGCACCTTATACCAGTGATAGGTATATGCAGTAGCCTACTATTTTTTATGGAAACTTTAAAACTATTGAATACTTCATTAACAAAGGAAAATATTTTCTGCTCGTACAACAAAGTAATTGAATTCATTACTATTTTTTAGTTCTGTGGTCATCAGACTTTTATGCTCATAGTGCCCATCTCCAATATACCCATGCCTACTGTTCTACAAGGTCTGCACTGTCAATTAAAATATATTAAAGCTAAATCTTCGGAGAAAAATTAAACAAAAATTATGTGTTAAGCTCGTACGAAAACTATTAAATAAATCGGGTGTTTGGCAGGAAATGATACGAGTATATCAATAAGATAAAGCTGATCTGTCAATCTATATTATTATAAAGTACCATTAATGAAGCGGATTTAAATACAGAAGTTGATTAATTATGTAAAAAATTGA
The DNA here is from genome assembly GCA_029963845.1 of Rhamnusium bicolor. Classification (NCBI taxonomy): domain Eukaryota; kingdom Metazoa; phylum Arthropoda; class Insecta; order Coleoptera; family Cerambycidae; genus Rhamnusium; species Rhamnusium bicolor. Next base: position 60,556 of record JANEYF010000645.1, on the reverse strand, counting down.
TGCACCTGAATTGTGATTATTGACGTCATGGGCATTTAATATCTGGATATTAAAATTAATTTTTATCAAAATATTTTATTTGGATTTGCAGTTAATTATTTAGCTTATATACATTTGTTTAGTTAATCCTCATTATTTATCTGATTATTGATAACATTTTATAAAATACTAGGGTAGATTTAGTCTAAAATGAAAAATCTTGCTATTTCAATTAATTGTTCTTAGAATTGATCCAGAACACGCGCTAAAAGTGTAATGGCTAATGGCTAAATTTAATACAAAAAAGTGCAGGGTTATTTATTATACATTACCCACCTTTTATCATCGTTATTATTGCCTATAGAAAAATAAGTTTTAAATAAAAGTTGTGTAGTTATGACTGCCTTTTGTTAAAATGCTATCAAAAGTACAGTAGCGTGCAGATTTCAGAGGATACAAAAAAATAGTATTTTTTTTAATGGGATACCCTGTATATTATTAAATTTTTGGAATAATCCTTTGTTCCTGATTTCAAAAATTTACCATATGTTACCTCTACCATATACCTTTTTTGAGTTATTAAACGTCGAATATCTTAGTTAAACTAGTTACTGTAAATATGGAAAAGTTAACATTATTAAAGTGAGCTATGAGAATAACAACTATTATGTTTGATAAGTGACATTTCTTTAATGAAATAATCAAAATGGTTTACAGTGAGGAAGAAAAAGTCCAAATATTTACTTGTTAAATACAAAAATAAACGTGCAGCAAAAAGAGCATATAGGTTGTTGTATCCAAATCGTCCAACACTATCAGAAAATACGTCCAAAAATATTTACCGAAAGGTGAATAATACCTCCAGTTTGACTAGAAAAAAGCATGTAGTTCAAGCAAACCAGGAAGAACAGCTAGATATACTGCTTCATTTCGAAAGTAAGCCCGTCCATATTTATTCGCGAATAAACTTTTTTGAAACATTGTATTATTTTTTAGAAAATTCTGAATATAGTATAAATAATGCAGTCGATCAATTAGGTAAAAGTTGTTCCAAAATCCAACGTACGTTAAAAAATAACAGCTATAGACCATATAAAATTTTATCCGTACAAGTTTTAACAGAGGCTCGTAAAAGGAAAAGGCTGGACTTTTGCTGCCAGATGATTCAAAAGTTGGTTGAAGATCCCGATTTTTTTTACTAAAATGTTATGGACTGATGAATCATCCTTTTCTACGGCAGGAGTTTTTACCAGGAAAAATCGAAGGTCGTGGAAAAACAAGCACAACAGAAAAGGATTGGTGAAACAAATAAAAACATCAGGAAGAAAAACTGTTAGCGTTTGGTGTGGAATTTTCAGAAACAAAATTGTTGGGCTTATATTTTATGATTATACTTTAACTGTAATTACCTATCTGAAAATAATTATCCCAGAAGCAGAAAATATTCGTTTGCAGAATTTTCCAGAAGCCGAACTTGATGATATGATTTGGATGCAGGATGGGGCAACTCCGCATAGTGTCCTAACCGTTCGAGATCATTTGAATAATATATTCCCAATGTGGATAGGAAATAATGGATCTATTAAATGGCCACCTAACAGTCCAGATTTGACCCCTATGGATTTATTTTTTTGGGCAGTTCTATAAGACATTGTCGATAATAATAATAATAATAGTATTCAAGTCATTAAAGACAGGATTCGACGTGAAATAAACAATCGGAATGTAAATAAAGAAGCCATTTCCGGTGCAATTATAAATATAAGGAGACAATTATGCATGCACAATAATGGTGGACACATCGAACATCTTTTATGTTTTATCATTTATTTATATTTAAATTTCCTAAATAAATCTTTGTTATCTATTTTGTATAAATATTTGGTTTTTTTTCTTCTTCACTATAAACCTCTTTGATAATTTCATTAAAGAAATATCACTCATCAAACATAATAGTTGTTATTTGCATAGCACACTTTAATAATATTAACTTTTCCATATTTACAGTAACTAGTTTAACTAAGATATTCGAAGTTTAATAACTCAAAAACGGTATATGATAGGGGTAACATATGATATATTTTTGAAATCAGGAACAAAGAATCATTCTAAAAATTTAATAATATACAGGGTATAACATTTTAAAAAATATATTATTTTATTTGTATCCCCCGAAATCTACACGCTACTGTACTTTTGATAGCACTTTAACAAAATTCAGTCATAACCACAAAACTTTTATTTAAAACTCTTTTTTCTATAGGAAATAATAACGATGATAAGGGGTGGGTAATTTATAATGAATAAACCTGTACAACTTAGATTTTGCAGACCAGAATAAGAGAATAGTTGAAAAGAGTTTTCTTCTATAAGTTCTATAGCAAAATTCTGCTTGTATTCCAGATTCTACATTATTAGATGGGATATACTCACTAATGAAATAAATGAACGTCAAAGTCGTGGAAATCGTATTCTAATATTTAAATTAAATGAGTCAGAATTTGAAACTGCAACGGAACGCCAAGAAGACGATGACATTAGGGGCAAAGAAGATAATTGAATTTATAAATCCAGAAGTGGTGTTAGAAAACCTAAAATCAGTTAGACTGGGAAAACGTTCAAGTGATCAAAAAGTAAGGCCTCTAAAAATATGACTCAGGAGTAAAGATGATGGATAATGCCCTAAAAATAATACGAAATAAAAAAAATTAAGAAATTCAAATTATAATATAATTATCGGTCTTGATCAAACTAACAGGCAGCGAAGTTATTATAGGAAAATTAAATCTGAGTTGAAAGAAAGAACAAAAAATGGGGAAAATCTGGTAATTAAATATTTTAATGGTGTACCTAAAATTGTGAATCAAAAAAACTAAATTTGGCATAGTTGCCCATGCTAATGTTAGATCATTAAACACTGGGTTTAGTTTATTTACAGACATTATTAGAGAACATTCTTTTGATCTAATCGGCATTAGCTAAACTTGGTTAACCAGCGGTTATCCTAATGAATGTGTCAAAAAACAATCAATTATAAATTAGTCAGAGCGGTCAACCCGAGGTGGTGGTTTGGACGTTTATATAAAAAAATGGGTTTAAACATAAAATGTATTATAAGAATAGTAATTTTGAGAGTGGATTAGAACAATTATGGCTTAAAGTAAAAATAAATAAAAAGTATACAGTTGGACCATGCGTTATATATAAGCAGCCTAATGTGAATTTAAACTGTCTTAACGATTTTTATGAAGCATTAGAAAACATTTATGCTGAAGTGGATTCCTTAATAATTATGGGAGATAAAAAATCAACCTTTTAAATGAAAAAAGTAATAATGCTATATAGTTCAACAATAATTTGATAAATTTTAACATAAAACAAATAGTGACTGAACCAACTAGGATCAAAGAAACTAGTGAGTTACTAATAGATTTCATTTGCCATTAAAGTCCTATGAAAATATTGAAATTTATCACGTAACAGATCATATGCTCACTTCTTGTAATGTTATCGTAGGTCAAGGCTCTGCAGTTGGTGAGAAATATTACAGAAATTTCAACAATTTAGGTTAAATTGGAGCAAAATTTATGAGCAAAATGATATAAATTATAAAATCAATCTACTAAATGAAAACAAGTTATTTATTTGATAAGCATGCTCCGTTAGTTGAATATAATCCAAATAAAAAAGAAAAAACCCTCCTTACATTACTTATACTATAAAAAAAATGATGCAATTAAAGAGAAAAGCATACAAAAAATATTTGCAAACAAAAATATAGCAGATAGAAATTATTACCTAGAACTGAAAAACTATGTAGGCCAGGCAATTAAACAGGAAAAAATGCAGATATGAAATTTCAATTAAAAACAAATCAAAATAATTCTCCTAATATGTGGAAAAAATTGAATGAATGGGGCGTAAAAAGTAGTTGAAAAATAAATTCGTGTAATCTGCCAGATGATACAACTACGGAATACATAAATAAATATTTTATTAACATAGCAGGTCAAGCTAACATAGATAAAAATTTAATAGAATATTATAATAATAATTCATTTGAAGATCTAGCTAAATTTAAATTCAATTTAATAACAAATATATATATATATATATATATATATATATATATATATATATATATATATATATATATATATATATATATATATATATATATATATATATATATATATATATATATATATATATATATATATATATATATATATATATATGTATATATATTCTTCTCTTGATCATTAATATCAAATAATATCTGATAGTTTTTTTGGGGATTTTGGTCAGATATAACTAATTTTTTTTATTTTTTTTAATGTTTCGAAGACGAAACTAACACTATATACAAGTTAGACTGCAACGATTGTAGTGGTACTTATATAGGCCAATCAGAACAATATCTACATAAAAGAGTATACACTGCACAAATATAGCATAAAAACTCAAAACCAAAACACGACAGCACTCGCCAAACGCGCCATAGAACAAAACCATCGATTTAACTTTAACAACATACAAATATTAGAAAAAGAACCTAACTATAACCGAAGAAACATACATAAAATGCTGCAAATAAAAAAGACATACCAACGCAATAAATAATCGCACTAATATAGAAAATTTAAGCGAAACGTACTTTAACTTAATTAAATGATTGGGGTACATTACAACATGAATTCAATTTTTACATCTTACCGATACAAAATAATAATTCTTGAAATAAAATATCTTATATACTCAGTATTTAAGCAAAACACCCACAGTAAATTATATGTATACATTTCCAACATTATCTCTGTAGCATAAAAAAAAGAGCCAACACACCATGTTAAAATATCTCAGTTACGTTAAAACAGACAATCCGATAACACCAAACATGTACCAAAATTTAAAACAAATACCTAATAATTAATAGTGTAAGTAAATAATGTAATGTAAAATAACCATAACTATGTTTTTAAAATATTGTATTAATAGTAGTTCTCTGATGATGGTGTAATAAACCGAAACGTTAGAGAAAAAATAAAATTAGTTATATCTGACCAGAATCCCCAAAAAAACCATCAGATATTATTTAATAACAAATGTTGATATCTACAAAATTTTAAAAAGTTTCAAAACAAATGGCTTAGGATTGACAATATTAATTTAAAGATGATAAAAATTATATTACCTTTCATTATTGATTACATTGTTCATATAGTTAATATTTCTTTAACAACATAATAATATACTCCCCGTCTGCAATCAGGATTTAGTAACAAACGTAGTACACAAACTGCATTATTAAAAGTCACAGATGAGATATTGTTAGAGCAATTAGATAATTCACAGTTAACATTCGTAATATTGTTAGATCAAAGTAAGGCCTTCGATACTGTCAACTTCGAACTGCTATTGGCAAAATTAAAATTGACTGGATTCGATGACTTTGCGCTGATGTGGTTTAAAGATTTTCTGAATCGTAGAAGGCAATGTGTCAAATATGAAAATAATTACTAAAATTTTTTAACAACTAAATGTGGCGTCCCTCAAGGGAGTATGTTAGGATCAATTTTATTTTCAATTTTTATTTTTGAATAGGAAACACATTTACTGACTGCTCGTATCACCTATGCGCTGAGGATATACAGATATGTTTCATTTTCTATAAACAGTATCGAGGAGACTATTGGAAAATATACTTCGATTTAGACAAATTTTCTAACTGGCGTCAAATAAATGGACTCAGAAACAACCATACTAATCTGTAGCAATGTGAGTAGGTAATGACAATATTAAAAGAAAATTAGATTTAAATAATCTTGCGATCATTTAGAATAATACTGAACTGTTGTTAGATGACCAACTAAATTTTGAAAAACATGCCAATAAAGTTGTAGGTCATATTTAAAACTAAAAATGTTGAATAAATTAAAAAATCTTTGGACGCAGAGACAAAATTAAAAATAATACAAAGTTTAGTTTACCCTAATCTGGATTATTGTTTGCCGGTTGATTAGTTATATGTCACAATACAATAAAACTAAGTTGACGTAATTGACTTTGGAAGGTCCAGACGAAATATACCATGGGTTGCCCAGTATGACGGCAAGGAACCTAGCCTTACCAATCCCATCCATATCATAAGACCAAAAAACTTTTTCATTTCTTCTGAGTCTGTTGGAACCCACTTCAGCAATCTTGTGAATCGTTGTTGCGGTCCAACTGCCAGCACTGTTCGGCCTTTATAGTAAGGTCTAAAACTTCACCATCCAAGAAAAGAAGAAAAATATCAAGAGAAGAAAAATCAGGAGAAATATTTTTTGTACACCATGCTGACCAATGAATGGAAAGTTCTTGTGTCTTCCCAAATATTCATACCAATTTGAATTGCCCATTGCCGTATTGTCTTGTTCATTCACCTCATTTTCTTCTGCCTCCAGTTCTTGTAGCGCTTCTTCTATTGTTTCAGGTTCTTTTCCTGAATCATTTTCCTCTCCTGTAGAACTTAGAGGTGACCAACTCCTCCTACAGAGTCGTCGAAGTCAAAATCAGAATCATATAACCCCATTTCTAATTTTTCTTTCTCCTCCTTCAACTCTATTTGAGTTAAGTACCTGCGTGGACATTTACTCAGTCAAAAATCAATGAATCTAAAACAAAAGTTACAAATTAGTGTAATTCATATATGAATGAGACAGCCATACACAAAAACTTCTGAAAAAATTTTCACTGTGGGCCGCGTCATTCACATATGTTTGATGGCGAAAAAATGAGCAATTATAAGAAAAAACTGTTCGGTGAGGGAAAGCAAATGATTACCGATAAGAAAAAACGAGATAATAATCAAAATTATACAGTATATATATATATATATATGTATTAGAGAAATTCTCAAAAATTGACAAGGTTTTTAATGTACGTTTAGAACAAAAAATAAATATCGGTTGTTGAATTATTGTAAAATTATGTTTTAAATTTTTGATAAATTGAAATATAATTAGATAAGTATACATATTTTAATAGACTGTGTAATATTAATTAGCGTAATGTTTTCTCTTTGGTATATTTTCCAGACTTATTTATAGTCGGATTAATTTTCATATCTAAACAGGGGCAATGTGAAAAAATCATGTTATAAAAGAAAACATGAAATACACAAGCATTGACGTCGGTGACAGATATTAATAATAATTTATTGCACAAGATAAAATTATGGTTTTATAAAATTTGTTCAGTGCAAATTGCATTTCTTGATATGATATGTTACTTATAAATTCAATAAATGTTATTCGTTTTTTAAAACGGAAAGGTTTATGTAGGATTATGATTCAGAATGGTGTTCGGCATTAGATCCGTGAATTATTGCTAAAATGGAAAATTTATTAAATTATCGAATGGGCACACCGTCTTTTACAAATTTTATGAGATTGCATTAGAAAGTTTTTGAGAAAATCCGAAATTAAATATCGGAGAAAAAATTTCAAATGTTTTTTTTAAATTTGTACAGTTTATTTTATTATTTTAAATAACCGGAAAAACCAACTACAGAAAAAAAATTAATATACGATTATTTTGAAAACAATTTTTCACAACGCGTTGTAGAATATAGTCAGTATTTAAAATTTCTTCACGAATAAAGTTCTTGAAGTCCTGAGAAGTACCCAGGATTCCTTGCATAGTCCCTGTCGTTTAAGTAGCCACACAGAAAAAAAATCTGGAGTCAAAAAATCAGGGACTCTTGGAGGCCGTGTTTCCTATTGGCTGGAACTCAATCCACTACCTCCATGCTGTTCCTTGCCGTATAAGGTATTACCCCATCTTGCTGGAACCATATTCATCAGTTAGTCCCATGGTTTAAGTTTGGACTTGGATGAAGAAAGGTCTCCACTATGTGAGACAATGTGCGTATAGCATTCAGACTTTACGGTTACAAAGTATGGACCAATAATACCTAAAATACCATCTCCACACCAGACAATAACTTTTTGGGCTATGAAGAGGTAGGCCTACATACCAATGTATGTAGTTTATTTGGATCCGACCAGTACCTGAAGTTTTGTTTGTTAATGTATTACTGAAAATTTGCATCTGTCACAAACATTTTCCAATACGAGGAGATTGTTCTGAGTCATATTAGTAAATTCTTGGCAAAATTCAAATGAAGTGATTTTCGCTTTTAACATTGATATTTTATTGTAGAGAGAAGAATTTTTTTCAAGGTGATGGGAAAAATAATACAAGGTGATTCTAAATTGAGTACCATAAGTTAAATGGAATGTAGATAAAGTCGAAATAATGCGAAAACCTAAATTTTTTTTCCGAAAATGCTACCTTAACGAGATTGAAAATAATAATAAATTGAAAATATCTCGAAAACGGACGCCCCTGGGCAAATTAAACAAGTATACCTCTTTTGTAGTGTTTGAGTCAAGGATTACAAAATTGAAATAAAAATAAAAAACCTAACGAAATTTATTTCTCGAGTATAAAATGTCACATGACCCGTATTAGTACGGCACTGGATTGTTAGAATGCACTAGAAGTTTGTCTGATTACTGCTCTTTCTAAGTAATTGTTGTATAGAAAAAATGAATTCCGTTGATTTACTCTGTTGATATGAGTAAAAGAGTGATCCACTAGTCGACCATTTACCACCCTGTATCTTGTTAAGGTAGCACTTTCGGAAAAAAATGTATTTAGGTTTTCGTATTATTTCGACTTTATCTACACTCCGTTCAATTTATGGTAATCAATTTAGAATCACCTTGTATATATATTTTTTAATTATTTATAGTCTACCACAAAATTTTATCAAACTATTATTAAAGTTTAATGAGATTAATTTATTATGAATAATTTTTCCTATACATACATTTTACATTAATCTTATTATATTTAAAATTAACCCGTGCTCTGAAAGTTGCATTACATTCAAATAATAAAAAAAACTTACTGTAACGTACTGTATAATTATATATATTTCCAGATATAAGGATAAAATATTATATAATATTACGTCGGTATTTAAAATTACATAAAATTATTTGCATGATTATTAATTTTTATTTATATTTAATTAATGTACAGATAAACTGCTGTTCCTTTAGATAATAATCTATTTAGTTTTACGTTTTTTCTACATTCCTGAAAATATTTACCTAAAATTATATAAAATCCTTTAATGGCATTCTAATTAAATTAAAATTCATAATTACACATATTCATTTACATTATGTCAATTTGCGTCAGATATTTGACTACTATAAACATTTACAACGCGAGTGGTACATCAACAAATAAAAAAGAGGTTTTTTTGGAGATCGTCATGCCAATATAAACAACTAGATAGTTTACTATTTACAATTTCGTACAGTTTACTAACGTATTTTTGTTATAAATTAAGTAATCGAAACATTACTTTTTTTTGGTAATTCTTAATATTGTTTAGAATTAAATAATCAATAACTGTTTCTTAATATTTTTTGTTCAACGTAGGCAAACACTTGCTGTGATATTTTGAAAGTATTTGGCTTCAACCTGACCTTTCAGAATATTGTTTTTATCACATTAACTGCTACAGTAACTTAATAATTCATAAACATCATAAACTGTGTAGGCACGGTAGAGAAAATCATGGTTAAACTCACTTTTATAAAGTCCAACTGTGATTTTTTGTTGCTTTATTTATGTAGTTAGTTTTCTAGAATAATTTTGAAGTGACCTAAGTACAGTAATAAATTTTCATTCATGTTATTATTGCCCTTTAAGTCTTGGTGGTCCTAACCCATATCATAGCACACGAGTGTTTTAAGGACGTTCTTAAAATATCCATTAAAGGACATTAAAATGTAGTTTCTACCAAGTTGGATGTCAATAAGACATTCACAGAAGTTTCATAAATCTATAAATAGATGCTGTTGTAGACCTTTATGAACTACTCTATTTATCAATTTATGAATACCTATTTAGCAAATTTCTTATCTATCCTCTTTTTAATCCCATTATATAAGTACACTGAACTGATTCTGCGGTTGGCTCCTTGTGAAATATTATTAAATAGGTATTTTAAATGTACTTGCTTTTTAATGTTTCAAAAATATTTTATTAGAAACTCTACATGTGTTTCGGCTAAAAGCCGAAACACGTGTAGAGTTTCTAGAAATTCTCCAATATCAAAAAAAACATATTATCTTTTGGTACAGGTACGTTGATGACATCCTAATTGGTTTTAAAGGAACAGACAGACAATTAAAAATACTCCTAGATTTTATCAGTAACATACATAATAATATATCCTTTACCTTTGAAACAGAGAACGATAATAAATCGATAAACTTTCTTGACGTAACTATAAAAAGACATAAAATATCATTTTCCTATAATATTTACCGCAAACCAACTTTTACAGACGCCACTATCCCCTTTTTAATTCCTATAACCCTCTCTCCCACAAAATAGTCGCATATCAATCTGTGACACACCGAGCCTTCAGCTTACCTTTTTCTGAGACAGATTTAAAAGAAAAACTAGACACAATAAGACTTATAGCACATAATAACCGGTACCCTCAAAGTATAATCAATAATCTAATCTACAAAAAACAAAATAAGTCCCTCTTAAAAGAACTTTCATTACCATATTCAGGTCAACTCTCTTATTCAATTAGCAACATTTTTTCCAAATTCAATAATAAAACATCATTTAGTTCTAACAAAAATATAGACAGATATCTTTTCAATGCAAAACAAAAAACTGACATCTCTAAAAAATGTGGTGTTAGATTGCCCAGAATGTAACGCTTCATATGTAGGTCAAACAGGTAGATCGTCCGGGATAAGATATAGAAAACATATTCACACACAAAAACAACACTCCAACTTTTATAAACACCTAACTGATTTTGGTCATAAAATAACTGATGACCATTAACCTAAAATACTACATATTTGTGGGAAAAGTAAAAAACTTAATTTATTAAACGCTAGGAATAAATAACTTAAATTGTAATAAAAATTGTAACATATTAAATGACCAAATAGATTTAAACAATTTTCCGTTATTAAACTTGCTCAGATAACCTAATGCTATTAATAAAAATCACACCATAATATAATCTACTATCTTGAGAAACCCCTACATTACATCTGTACAAATTTGAATTATATGATCAACCATAAAGTGATCCATCCTTCTATTCAGTTCAGTTTATATTTAAGTAAATGTAAAATCTGTGTATAATTTAGTTTACTTGAAAATGTCCGAATAGGATGAAACTAGTTGTAAAAATAACAAACACACGGAAAATTAGACAAGTAATGAAAAGTGTTTATAATTTTTTAAATATTTCAAATTGATAGAATTTGATTGCAACAAGTCACGGCAGAAGATTTATTTGTCATAGATATGATTTCATGTATCTTTTTAGAACGTCGTTAAAACCGTCGACTAAAGGACCTTCATTCAACGATAAAACGTTCATGAATACATATACTGAGGAAGTACAATATTGAATCACCCATGTGATTCTAAATATACCCTAGTAGAAAACTCATATACTTACATAAATATAATAATATATAACATATTTAATATAATAGTATGAATTATATTTATTCTTTGTTTTAAATATATGTCCATCTGCACTATATCTGTACCGTTCATGGACATACATTGGACATTCTACGGATGGACGTTTGTGGATATCCCGGTGGAATTTAGTACATCCACTGAACGTCCATCATATGCCCATGGATGTTTGGACTTAAAAAAGACCTAAAATGGACGTCCATAGAACGTCTAATGCTATATGCGATGGTTATTACTTCAAGTAAGGGTCAATAATTGATATATAGTTACAGCCAAAATCGTTTTAAACGACATACAGTGTCCCCAGGAAAATTGGCGGTCCTCCTTTAAACCAGTTTGTAACTGACGGCAACAGAACACTTGATTATGTTATACTTATAATAAGTGGTTCATTATGTCACCACTTTTGCCATGACTGTCAGTATTTTAGCCTACTTAGAGTGTAGCTTGGCAAATAAGTGATTTATATGTTTAATCATTATTTGTTAGAAACGGTATACGATTTTCAGAACTATAACAGAAGTTTACATAAAAATCGATTATTTTAATGTATTTTTCAATATTAAAAATAATTAATTCTTTACATTCCTAACCTAAGTAATTACAATATTTCGTACGTTTTTTTCACAAACAAAATTCGCGATAGATGTATACTTTCATGTAAAAACATAGTACGTCACAATAGATTCTAAGTCCATGAACTGTGTATATATGCTTGTTATAAGCCTTTTCACTCACATTTAGGTACTAGAGAAACGTATAGTACTCATGAAAAATTTCCTGTTTCAATATTTTAATGGAATTATAGATTAGACTCCTAATTGATACTAAAAAACTTGTATTCGCAGTAATGGCGGTCTATCTATCTGTCTATTGATCTGACTCTCGATTTGCCTATCTACGCTTTAGCGCCAAAACGATTTATGTTATCGATATGAGCTATCAATTATAGATCTTTAGTACTAACCACAAGAGTCTATAATGTATTTTGGTTGAAATCGGTCAATCGGAAGTGGCAAACTAAATAAAAAATATGTAGAATATGGTTCTTTAGCGTTACCGCCACTTTTATACTATTTACCCATTTAAAATAATGGTCATCATCGGCACTACCAACAACAGACGTTTTGAATTTTATTTTTTTGTAAGATTTTATTTTAAACAACATACACAAACAAGTAAATTCCAAACAAATGTAAAATGCTTAAAAAAGTACTACACCTTAAAGGGTTAATCAAAATGTATTCAATTAATTTTAAAATGTATATGTTTGTTATAAAATAGATAAACTACCAAATAATTTATAATATACAAAGTACAACTTACGCATCGTAGCATGGCCCCTTAGATTTAAATGCGCAATGGATTTGGCATCTACTGTCTCTACCGCATACTGGCCAATTCTTTCTAACTTGTGCGCAATTCGGGGGGCCACTCTACGATGCGTGACCTGTACCTACAATCGGACTTCTCTCACTCGAACCTCCTAAATCCTCCCAAGGCTGTCCGAGTTAGAGAAAACTTTAATTAAAGAAAATACTTCTAAAACGAAGTATGTATATATCAAGGGCACAGAAACATATTATTCGGGTTACAGATAATTTCGAGATATAGAAGTTTGAGTTATAAAAGTTCAGCTGTATATTATATCAATTTTTCATACGGATCATCAACGAAATAATGACTTGATTTGGTTGAGAATTTGATTTGTCTAAAAATTCGAGCCCATTTCCATATGTTTTCCCCCCCTCCATATTATCAGCCTCCATTTATTTTGTTCCGGATTTAAATGTGTTCTTTAGTGAGTGCCCTCTAAAACTATCATAACATTCATAACTATGGAATGCTTTTTATTCTTACAATTTATTTCTTGACATTCGAACAACGTTTAATTTATATTTATTTAATTTCGATGTTTCTGCATTGGTTGTGTTACAATAAATATGTCTGCTTATAAAACTTTGCCTATTTAAAATGTTTGCTGAATAAAATTCTTTCTTGATAAAATATGTTTTGTCAAAAATTTGCAACAGTCACATTAAAAGCCTGTGTTTTAAATCGGGGAATTAAAATTATCAACAAACATTTAAATTTATGTAACATTTTAATTCAACAATCAAAATAATTATAACTATTTAAATTCAGGATTTAAAATGTTTGTTGATAATTTTAATTCATACATGTCTTCTTATGTATTTAAGCAATACTAAATAAAAATTAGCAACAAATATTTTAATTCCTGAATTTTAATATTATTTGTTTATTTGTTTGCTGAATTGAAATGTTAGATGAATTCGACATTTTTAATCACTTAATTTAAAATATATTGGCTTTTAATATGATTGTTGGATTTTTTTGGACAAAGATATTTTACGGAGAAACTGTTGTATTCATTAAATATTGTAAATCAGCAATTCAGTTAAAACAAACATTTTTATTCAAGGAGATTTATAAGCCAACTATTTAAAATAAGAATATAATTAAAAAAAAACAAACAGAACGATATTTAATTATTTATTATTAAAATGTATTTTGTTACACCCAAAGAGAATACCATTTTCATTAAATGGGTTTCGTTGTTTCTATGTTTATATTAGTAAATTTGAAAAGTTTGTTTTCAAAATTTTACCCATTTAAAATGTCAGAAGAATAAAAGTGTTTCTCGACAAAAATCTTTGGTTATAAAATTAAAACAGTCACAATAAAAGAGTCCATTTAAATCTTTTAATTAAAATCACCAACAAACATTTTAACTCATGTAACATTTAAATTCAACAAACAAAAAAATAGCAATCTTTTCTATTTAGGATTTTAAATTATCAACAAACAATTTAATTCCTGAATTTAAATATTCTTTATTTTTTTGTTTGTTGAATTAAAATGTTACATGAATTTAAATGTTTGATAATAATCTTAATTCCGGATTTTAAATGACAGAATTCAAATTATCAACAAACATGTTAATTCCTGAATTAAAATGTTTGTTGATAATTTTAATTGGGCGCTGCAGTCCTCGGATCCTTTGCGTACTAATAATAATAATAATAATAATAACACCACATGTAATTACAACCCCCTTTATCCCTGAAAGTCTGGAATGACTTTGTGTGGGAGAGGGTTACACATTAAGAGACAACGGACACACATCCAATATCTGAGTATACTGGGATTAATTTCTCTCCGAAAAAATCCCAGTTACTCGACCGGGAATCGAACCCGGGACTCCGAGGTTTCGAGGCAAGTATGTTACCTCTAGACCACGGAGCCATATAAAGATACTAGATTATACACTCGGCAACAGTGCAGAGTGCACATTTGTTTCTGCATTCGCACCGCACTGCGACCACGGACCGCGTGTTCTGTTCTATTTTGAATGACGTCCGATGACGTCAAGCCTAGAAGGCGAAGATCAGAGTTAGACTAGTGATGGTTTATTATACTGTGGTCTGGGTCACGGATTTTGTTTATGAACTGTGGGTCTGGACATGGAACATGCGATATTGCCAAATAAACTACTGCTTAGAACTCATAGCTTCCGCCCCACAGCAGCGCCTAATTAAAATTATCAACAAACATTTTAATTCAGGAATTACTTTGATTGTTGATAATTTTAATTCTTTCATTTAAAATCAGGAATTAAAATTATCAACAAACATTTAGATTCATGTAACATTCTAATACAAGTAACAAAATAATAAGAAATATTTAAATCCAGGAATTCAATTGTTAGTTCTTGATATAAAATCCTAAAAATAAAGGATTGTTATTTTTTGCTTGTTGAATTAAAATGTTACATGAATTTAAATGTTTGTTGATAAATTTAATTCCCCGATTTAAAACACAGGCTTTTAATGTGACTTTTGCAAATTTTTGACAAAACATGTATTACCAAGAAACAATTTTATTCAACAAACATTTTAAATAGGCAAAGTTTTATAAACAGACATATTTATTGTAAGAAAACCAATGTAGAAACATCGAAATTAATTAAATATAAATTAAATGTTGTTTCAATGTCAATAAATAAATTGTAATAATAAAAATCAAACGGCATTCCATCATAACTGCAGAGATCGCACAATGTAAATTTTTTTCGTCACAGTTTTTATATGAATTCTTTCATTCTGGTAAAATTGAAAAACTCTCAACAGTGTGAATCTAATTCGTTCTACACACTCAGTCTAGTCAATATTCCAGAGTGTTCAGTATTACTGTGGCTGCTAATTGTTAATACCTTGTTTATGTTTGTATACAGTTCGAGCCAGATCACTAGATACACGACTAGTAGTATGCGCAGTTTACAGTTGCCCGTCTGAATACGAAGGCGGAACTAAAGTTAACGATTGCAACAGGGCGCTTGCTGGGAGCAGCATACGACACAATTCACAAAGTAGATTGCAGATTTCAGTATTGCTAAAGCTGCGGTGGAGAGTGTTGCTCGTTCATCTAAAGAAATCTTTGTGTATTAAGGTATTTAGTAAAATTATCTGAATGTTTCACTATTTCAGTATTTCTTCCGAGACGCCACAGATAGTAAAACACTAAAATTTTCAAAACTATCAAAACAGCATATTCTCATAAATAATAAAGAAAAATAATACCAACTCTACAAAAATAAAATGATACGTAAATAAATAAATAAATAATTCAGATTAGATGCTCAAAAAGACCTCCTTCTTGAGCAAGGTATTATCGTAACCTATTAGAAACTCCCCTTCTGACATTCGTGCTGCAATCGCCCCATGCATCGTGCTGGCTACAGACGAGCGACCGTAAGCTGCGCATACCGCTAGTCGTGTAGTTAGTTGTTTGGCTTGATCTATATGTTAAAATTATCAGTTTGTAAGGAAAACCTAAATTAAATAGTGCTGAGAATGATTTTAAGCAGAGACGAAACGTCTACAATTTGAAATCGGATTTTCTTCCTTTTTTTGACCACTCCCTAACAATTTACAAAGCAAAACGTAAGGGCCAAAAAACAGTTTCTAGAAGTTAATTGTATAGCAGATTATTTCAGTAATATTACATTTCAAATTAATCGGTCACTAGTGTATTGTTTATTAACCGTCAAGATATATCAGTTCTCTTAATTACATAATAAAGATTCTTAAAAAAATTGTTCGTACATAAGACATCGCGTATTTTCCCATACATAGGTCATTTTTATCTCATAACCTCATGATAATTACTTCTATTTGATTCAGTAATTTTATTATGTTAATAATAAGTTATGAAAATCATGTGAAAAAGCAGTACCCAATGACTTCATTCTGAAGTCATTTTCAGTACCTATGTATAATATTCTTATTTAAACTGCTGTTCATTAATGTCAGCAAAATAGAATATTAATTATTTGAACATTGCCTATTTCCACTAACGATAGAAATAATAATGAACAAAATAATTCCAGTTTTTTAAACTTTTATACCTACCTATCTTGTTTATTTGCAAAATATCCAAAATCGAAAGCAAAAAATTTTCGTCTAGACATAATTAATTTTATAGAAAAACAAAGATGACATAAAGGTTACTTCTCAAAAAAAATAGTAAGTCGTACATGAAAGTTTAAGGTTGCCAGAAATATACATTATTTAAACAATATACTTTTTACATAATCACATTGATTTTGTTTAATTTTTTAAGTAGGGGTCATTAATTTTTCTCACATAAATATTATTATTTGCCACACCATGGTAATCCATGATGTGATTAAAAACAAATTTAAATAAAACAACTAAACAGTATAATTATAATTTATAATAAAATAACACGTCAGTCAGGCATGCTTACATGTTTTAAAGTTTTTTGTTTATCTTTGTACTATATCCTATGTCTGTACTATTACCACTAGTTATTATCGCGAATATTTGTTGATTAATATTAGGTACATATATTTGAACAAAGAATTTTACTTTTCGGGTGTTTTATTTTGATTTTAGTGGATATTTAAGAGCAAATCAGAAGAAATTAAATTTTAAAATTTAGATTTTGTCGATCCTTTCTATAAATTTGTTACTGATCAATTTTAATGTCAGCTCTTATAACTATTTTATCTCTCCTAAATCTTCCATACATAATGTAGCCAAATTTGCATTGTAATAACCAGGATTTTCTACCACGTGTTCTAGAATTCAGAAAAAAAAAGAAAATAGTACCTGTCCTAATAAATACCAGTTAAATGTAGATTTCTTAGCAATATTTACACATCAGGTCAATATTGCCTTTTTTCTTTCTCCTGCTAAATATTCAGGAAATATCGACATCGATGCAGATATGTAGCCAATAGGAAAAAAAAATTATATATTTAATACGTTTAATTGTTTACATTCCCTTTGCTTGTTCTTGAAAACTTATTTTATATCCTATAAGTAATTTGGTTTTTCTCGTGTATTTATTATTTCATGTTTTTTTGTTATGTAAGCCTTCAAAATACCCAGTAACCGTCACAATATTAATTTCATACAAAACACGAGATTTCTGCTGAAGTCGGGTTTTATCATAGTTGTTATTTCCCCATAAAGAGACTGATCGTCAGCTGTTCCAATACTACATGATATGACGAGTGGCGCGTCGGTGTAGACGCGTATTCATTTTCCTTTCCCCTCTCACAATACAACGCCTCCTAGTGGCCCTACCAGAACAGCATGCTAGGCGCAACGTCATTCCCCTTATATATAAGCATTCACTTGGAAATTTGTTTCATACTCTACACTCTATACGAGAGTCCAAGTTATACCGAGGTTGTTTAGCTATTCTTCAAGCTAGGCCCTCAAGTTGGGATTATTTATCTAGTCATATTCAATTAGTGAAGTGAAATTTCATCTTCATAAACAATATACCAAAGGGATTATTTATTTACTTATGTGCTGTGATTTGTGCTACACATTTAATTGGATATAACTTTAGAGTGACTTAAGTGACTGACTGTGTTATTTTATTAAAATAAACTATAACGGCCTCAAAATTGCTATCTTTAATTTTTCAACACGGAGCCCAAATACTAAAATGGTGGGCAGTAACGGCACTATGATTGCAATTCGTCTTGTTCGCAGCAAACTGAGGAAGAGGGAGGAACACAGCAACAGTGTCCATCCTGTAGCAGATGTAGTTCTTCAAACAGCCCCAACAGCCACCCAGATTACCACACAACCTTCAGCACCCCAGGTTCTTCAGTCGGATCTCACGTACCGAGGACAATTTCTGTGGACGCAACCCCCACCCCCTGCCCACCAGTACCTGTACAATCACGAACAGGTATATATCTAACCCTTTTTTAAACAAAACGTCTCAAAACTGCGAAAAATTTATCTCGCTGACTGGAAACTGCCATAAGCCTTAAGGTGGAATTATATTTGCCAATTCCATTTCTGATAAAAAAAAAAGTAATAATAACAAAACTGATCGATAATGCATGTTATTTTTAAAACGAAAGTAAGTAAATTATGTGAACAAAAATGCTAATTCCGTCAGTTTTCCTGAAAATAATTGACTGGACAAGAATGGAAACAGTTGCAAATAACGATAATGTTGGCCGTTATAATAATTAATATCCGTTATAATCCATCGAGGTCGAAAGTTTACTTGACAATTTAACATTTGACTAGGTCAAATAACGCTCGCAAGGCATATATTATTTTTAACATGTAATAGCATAGAAACTTTTTATTTGTGCTTAATTAAATGGGTAATTGAAAGTTGTGCCGCAATGCAGTGTTGTAATTTTAACTACAATAATTCATGTTTTAAAGATATTAATAAAAACATGTTACAGTATTAAACTTTCGAAAATACTTATTTATTTTTTATATCGAATATTTCACGAACGAGGTTTTCACTTTAAATTTATGATCTCAATACATTTTAATTTAAATAAAGAGAAAGTGAGGTACGTGGTTCTTTATAAGGAATAAAATACTCGGTAGCTATAAGTATAACGAACTTATGTTCAGCAAATAAAACGGCAGTTATTCTAAAATAGAATTCAAAGGCCCGTTGTTGTAGGCAACGACCCCATAACGATTTTATCTCTTTCTGTTAAAGAAAGAGAAGCAGACAGCGACAACCTGTCAGTTATATTAGCTTGTTCAATGTATAATAAACTATCCGTAAATATATGTATGTATAAAGGCAAAACATACTATCGTGCTGGAAAACATTCAATATTTTCACAAGGTTAAAATTTTTTTGCAGACTTCCTTGAAGTTCATTGACACAGACTAGGTATATTGATCTGAAAAGACCCTAATGGTTAAAGGCGCGTTTTAGAAGACCGACGTACGGCTGCACAAAAATAAATTCAACAAAAGCAACTGTCGATCCTTCTTTGTTCAAATTAGAGAATGGCGGGATATCTTTTGTTTCATTTTACAGTTTATACTTTCTCTAATGTCCCCGTTTCACGACCTTTGGGTGTTTCCTAAATGATTATCGCTTATCAAGTTTCCTGTTTTTAACCGTTTCGAAAAGCTTGTACTTACAATTTTTTTTGTTCCAGAATACGCTTGTACAAAATCATCCTGCGGATCGTCCTGGTTTTGTTCGTGGATTTCGGAAGAACCTTGGAGGTAGATGGAGACGTCTTGTTAAAAGGAAACCACCGACAGAAGTTTATACCATTCCAGCCGAGTTGAAGCCTCAACTAAAGCAAATTTATGTATATTAGCCGAAAAGTAAGCAGCCTTGTCCTAGTTGGCTGTTATAGAGGAAGGAACCGACTTCCTTGCTCATAGAATGGTCAATTGGAGTTAGGCTTGGCCTTCTGTCGGCCTTCCTTAATGAGACTGATTATTAATACAACTATTATAACTACTCCTGATCTTTGACAATGAAGATATCATTTTAGTTTAGCCGCTGTAAATATATGAATCTAGGTTTAATATTTACGTCCTATGAATACGTTTATCTTATACAACTGAAAACATACATTTTGTGATTTTTTAAGCTCTAAACTGGACAACAAATTCCGATTTATCCGGAATATTAGTTGTGCTGATATTTTATTAGTAAACATGAAACGCTTTTGTAGAAAAAATTGAAAATAAACAATGTATAGATGTTTTAGAATGATAATTTTATATAATGTATTTTGGCTCATATTGAGTCAGTGCATTCTTGAATGTTGTGATGCGGTAAATTGTTAGAGAATTTAAAAACATTCTTGAATCTCCCAGTTTGCTATCGAACAATTCTGAAAAAATTATGTAGCTTTTGAGTGGATATCCAAGTCTGTCTCAATACTAGTCAGATATTGCTAATAATTACATCAGAAATAGGTTAATTTGATTTTAATAAGTAAATTATTATATTCAGTATTATAATTAATTTATTGTTGTTTTATGCCATTTATAAACAAAATTATCAAATTATAAGATAGCAAAATGTTAGTTACCTTATGTATCAGGCCATTAATTTCAATATTTATGATTGTAAAGCAATAATGTAAATAATACTGTACAATAAATAAATTGTTACTTTTTGATATATGATTTTTATTGTTGTTAACTACATGTGTCCCCATTAAATAATTGTGTAATGAGTAATGACTTAAAAATATTATTACTAAGAGAAAATAAAGGAATTCAAATTCCAGTGAACTATTTTATATTATAAATATTAGTTTAAATTCGCAATACCCATTGCCAGTACTTGATAAGTTGGAAGTAATATTATCTAACAAACAATTATATTTTTAACTCCACGTGTAATTATGTTTTTACTATAGTTTGGCACCTAATAATCTCTAGCATTGAAATAAAAATTATGTATGAAAATGCATAGGTATATACTTACTACCTTATAATAAATATAATTACACATATTCAATATTTTGCAAAAAAATGTTTTAAAATAAACCAAACTATTATTGCCTATAACAAAAATTATACAAAAATATTAGACAAACACCCATTAAAATCTCTCTATAATGTTGAACAAATTGGACACCCGTTTAAATTGATCTTGATAGATACCGGTAAGTAATTCCCTTTTAAAATTATGTAAAACGAAAGTTGTTGCATAGGAGAAATATAATTAATTATAATATTATTTATGTTATTGATGACTTCAACATTAATTATTTCATAATAAGTTATCTATATAAACATTTAAACAATTGAAATACATGCCTGTGTTATAACAAATCCTGTCTCTGATTCTTGTAAACTAAATTGTTGTGCCATCTAACGGTAAGTAGCGAAGCTACTCAATATCCTTTTAGTGGACTGTATATATTTTGAGAGCTTTCTGGTTTCTATTTCACGTCTGTGGGTAAAACGTTAACTGTACATGTTTCTTCTGAATAATTATTACCGTTTTCTTAGGAATCTAATAGCATGTGGAATCAATAAAATAGTTAAATATGTTCCTATTATGCAGAGGGAGCATTTAGTTATACAAACTTTTTTTACGTTTCTTGCTTGTTATAATCGTTTTATATAAAGGCGATGGAAACATATTTTCTTTAGTTAGTCATGGAACTTTAATTCTTAGCATAATATAATAATAATTTCCCGACCACAATTTAAATACTAAGTAATTTTTTGGGTTATTAGGTTCAATGTAATTAAAACACTATTGTATTAACTTGCCGACGTTTCGGTATAATTTATTACCATCCTCAGGGCACTGTAAGATATAAATAAATTGATTGTAAGTTATTCTATAACTATATGGGTGATAAATTATAATCCAAACTAATAGTGAAGAAATAATATTGAACAGTTAATTAATTATTCTATAACAGATTGTAGGAAATATGTACTTATTTTAGGCACTTCAATTATTATTTAGAATTAGTTATAGGTTAGTGATATATAAAAATTATAAACAAATACTCACATTAAAATTTAGTGTTTCTCGTGCATAAAAAACATAATGGCAGGAACATACTTAGTAACTATAATATTGGGTTTATTGAAAAATACTCAGTATATATACGGCGCATACAGAAATGAGAAATTTTTATATATTTCTTGAAATGTGTGTTATTCTCGTCGAGGCTGTGACACTAACGAAATTATTTTTTACCACTGTTAAACTTACTTTGATAAGGGATGAATAAGTGTTTAGGACCTAACAAACAAAATAAATATAGCTTTTAAAACTGAAAATATGATCAAAAAGAACTTTTTTACCAAATTAAAAACTAAAACACCAACAGACTTACAATCGAATTTAACATATAAAATACCATGTAAAAATTGCAATAAAAGTATATAGATCAAACAAGTAGGTATCTAAAAACAAGGAAAAAAAAACATCTTTGGTAGAACATTGTAAATTTTTAAATCATGAATTTAACTTTGACGAAATCGCAGTGATAGGTAAACAATCTAATCTGGAAAAAAGAAAATTTCAAGAAATGATAAACATTAAAAAAATTCGAATCAGTAAATTCAAGAAGACACTGAAAATTTAAATTCTTGTTATTTCAATCTAATTAATAAAATGAAAACTTTATGATACATTAGATATTTTAAAATTATCAACCTATTTACATATTTCGTTCCTTTCTACTTTAAGCTTGTTTACTTATTATATAAACAAACATTTTAGTTACCAAACACTTATTCATCCCTTATCTACAGTAAGTTTAACAGTGCTAAAAAATAATCTCATTAGTGTCACAGCCTCGACGAGAATAACACACATTTCAAGAAATATATAAAAATTTCTCATTTCTGTATGCGCCGATATACTGAGTATTTTTCAATAAACTCAATATTATAGTTACAAAGTATGTTCCTGCCATTATGTTTTTTTATGCACGAGAAACACTTAATTTTAATGTGAGTATTTGTTTATAATTTTTATATATCACTAACCTATAACTAATTCTAAATAATAATTGAAGTGCCTAAAATAAGTACATGTTTCCTATAATCTGTTATAGAATAATTAATTAACTGTTCAATATTATTTTCTCACTATTAGTTTGGATTAGAATTTATCACCCATATAGTTATAGAATAACTTACAATCAATTTATTTATATCTTACAGTGCCCTGAGGATGGTAATAAATTATACCGAAACGTTGGCAAGTTAATACAATAGTGTTTTAATTACATTGGACCTAATAACCCAAAAAATTTGTACTTAATTCTTAGCTTTTGACAGTCAAGAATTAATTCAAATTAGTGACAATATTATTTGCGTAAATTTATTCGGTATTCATACTCCTATAATAACAACAGTAACAATCAATAAGAAGAAAATATTAAATTAATTAAGAAAGTGTGATAAAGCACTCCGCCACGAGAAACCAAAGAACCCTGCTCACAGTGCTCACTGGAATTATTACAAGAATTTAAGATACTGTCTTAAACAGAAATGCATATACAAATTTTGCCTTAAACAATAATAATAATAAATATCTGATGTAGCCAGCACACAACTTTCTTATACCAGTATATTTCATCCTGATCTAAGAAAATCATTCTATTTAATCCTTCACTTACCTCAATTAAATTTTGATGGCCTACCTTGAAATGTTTCATTAAAATGTTTAAATAATTAATTATCAGCGTCGTTCGACACTGTCAATAATAGTTCATGTCATATATTTTAATAATTTCTTCTTATTGACATTGACATTTTTGTAACTAAATTAGACATTTCAAATGTCAAACTGGCAAATTTATCCTAACCCCATTTTACAAGGTCAAATGTGTAAAAAAATTTCAGTTTACATCAGCTTTTTTTAAGTGCTTGGAAAATGTATTTTATTTGCCTAATATAGTAAACATGATTTATAAATCTTCCATCAAGAATTTTTTTTTTGTAAAAATTAAATACAAAAATGTTTGGGTCCCGTGGACCCCCTTTCAGCTGGCCAATTTTGATCATCACCGAACTTATCATTGTGTCTGGCCTTAAGAACATGCGTACCAAATATGAAAGCTTTATCTCAAAAACTGTGGCTGCTATCGCTATACTACAGACATGCGGAGAAATTTTCTTTTCATAAAATTACGTTTTTTCATTATTCTTCGAGATTCGTCCAAAAATGCAATAATTTTTTTTATTTTTTTGGTTGGCATCAACCTGCCAATCTTCAAACATGTAACACCTCAATTTTTCAAATGAACATTCCGTATATTATTTCACCATTTTGTACAACTGTTTTATCCCTTCAAATTATGTTATCATGATATAGTCCCTAAAATGGATAATTTTTGAGCAATTTTGAATTTAATTGATAACTTAAAAATAATTGCGTTTTTTCACAAGTAAGCTATGATGACTTTGACATTTAGTAATTACAGTTTTAGTAAATTAAAAATATTACATACGACAAACAGTTACTGTCGCATAATTTCGTACCTGCAGAATTTTAGTACAGTAGTGTCTAAAATAATGAATTTCTCTTCTCTTGTGAGTAATTTTTTTCTGCAAAACATTAAAAATTAATAGAACAATTCGAAATAATAACAGTTTCCTAAAGAAACTTAATTCGAAAACTTCACCGATTATGAGATACAATTTATTTTCGGTTTATTTTTCGTATCGCCGACATTTATGGTGATATCGATATGAAATTTGTTACATAAAAACACACCACATAAATTAGACAACCCGCAAACCAGGGGCGGACGGTCCATGGAAGCAAGGGAAGCAGTGCTTCCCTTGGGATTATTGAAAAAAACACATAATTAGAACCTAATTATTATTTATCACATGTATTAATCATTAAAATTTACTTTTACCCAATTTTAATAGACACGGCCCTGCATTTCAACAGCTGAGATAATGTTGCACGCTAAAACCGTAACGATGAGGCACTCGATTAATCCAGCCAACACGAACTCGCGCGACTTCGATATAAGCAACTTCTTGAAATGCTTCTCATCCCCACTTTATAATCTTGATATCTGAGCCGTATAGCATAGTAATGCGTCTTGTTTTATAGATTTTAATCTCGATTTCAATGTCGATTTTAATATTATACTTAATATTAATCTTCCTAGTATTATTCTCAGCTTTTGTGCTACATTTGTAAAAACTTTTTTAGTGTTTCTAAACCTGTGGTGCGGCGACAAGTGATCTTTAAAACATTGACCATTAGTGCGCGTATAAACAGTTTTAGAATTGCTTATTCAATATGGAAGCTGGTACTAGCACTATGGAAAATATTAATTGCGTTTGTGTGGTCTGCAATTTGTTGAAAAAGGGATTTTCAACATATTCGTTTCAAGATAAATTGGATATTATTAGAAACGGGAGACCAACACCAGATTTAAAACTTTTAAAAACGAAAGTTAAATCATGCTATAGGTATTTTAATATTGAAATATACAGTATTAATCAGTGGTTAAGGGGTTGTGAAAATTTGTGTAAATTGTTTTGTTGGCCATGTGTATTTTTCACAAATGAAAAAGGTGTTTGGAATAAAAATGGATTTTCAAATTTAAACAACATTCACAAAGTGACAAAGAGGCATGGTAAGTGTGAAACTCATTTGCGAGCGGTGCTAAAAGAAAAAACGTTTGGAAAATTATGAATTCATTAGATCGGCAGTTGAAAGAAAGTGACCGTAAGCATAATGAACTTGTAAAAAAAAATTTAGAAGTGTTAAAAAGACTTATTGACATTGTTTGTTTTCTCGGTGAAAATGAACTTAGTTTTAGAGGTCATACTGAATCTCGGAGCGTTGCTAATAGGGGCAATTTCATCAAGTTAGTTGATTTATTAGCAAAATACGATACAATTTTAAGTAACCATCTGGAACACTCCACGGTATTTCGCGGTACTACATCAAGTCATATCAAAATGATTTGATGCAGTCGATAAGCATATTGTTTTAGAAAAGGTCAAGCAAGAAATAAAAAAGCTCCTTTTGTTGCAATTATGTTAGATGAAACAACCGATATTACGAATATTAGTCAGTTGTCAATCGTAGTACGCTACATAAATCCAAATAGGAAAGTCCAAGACTGCTTTTTAGGATTTTTAGACGTAACAACGCAGAGAACGGCCGCAGCTTTATATGCTATAGTTTGTCAGATAGTCGATGATCTACAGTGTGGTGCTAAACTTATCATCCGAAGTTATGATGGGGCCGCTGTAATGGCTGGTGAATTGGGGGGCCTGCAGACCAAAGTAAAAGAGACTTTTCAGAATGCAATATTTGTGCATTGTTTTGCGCATCGATTAAATTTAGTTCTTGCTCAATCTGCAGCGTGTCTTAAAGAGTGCAAAGTATTTTTTTCAAGTATTAGTGGAATGACGGCCTTTTTTTCAAAATCATCAAAACGGACAGGAGCTTTAGATTTGGAAGTACAGAAGAGACTACCCAGAGTTGCTCCAACACGATGGAATTACAATGGGAGGCTAGTACAAACTGTATCTGAATATCGACAGCCTCTAATTGATTTATTTGAAAATATTTTACAAAGCAAAGATGATTGGGACACTGAGACTTTGAATGGATCCAGAGGTTACTTAGATTCATTGAAAAGAGACTTTGATTTTAATTTTTTTCTTAAATATTTTCTCCGAAATATTCCCATTTACTGACAATTTATTCAATATTTTGCAAACTAAATCAAATGACGTTGGATTTTGTGTAAAGAAAATTGAAGAAATCAAAAATTTGATTTGTAACAAAAAAAATTAATTTGAAAAGTTCTAGGAGAAAATTAGGAATGACAATTTAGAGCCGCAAAGAAAAAAGAATACGAACTGAATTTATAGTGGGTCGTAGAACATCATATCGAAGACTTTTTATCGAAATTTTGGACAATATCACTGGGCAACTAAATAATAGATTTAAAAATTTTAGTGATATACAATTTTTAAAATTGTGTAATTTTAATGAATTTAAAAATAAACAGTCCACAAAACGCACTTCAGTCATTGAGTGATAACTACGGAAATTTTTTTGATATAGTTGTGTTACGATCGAAACTTTGTTATTTATGCTACAGAAGATATTAGTCAGAAACATAACGCCAACGAACTGATTATCTTTATAAAAGAAAATAGTTTAGATCAGGCCTACTCTGAAGTGTTGAAACTGTGGGAGTTAGTGTTGACGATCCCTGCAACTAGTGCTTCGGTTGAACGCAGTTTTTCGACCTTAAAAAAGAATAAAAACTTTTTCAAGAAACTCAACCAGTGAAGAGCGGCTTTCAAAATTGTCCCTGTTGACAATAGAAAGTGACTTTGTGAAGATGTCCCAAAATTCAAACTTTTACGACGAAGTTATTTCCGACTTCGCAAAAAAGGAGAGGCAGATTAAACTACATTATAAATAGGTAAGTATGTGCATGTTAACTACTTAACTAGCCGGCTCGATTTATAGTTGGCTAGAGAGTGCACGATGGCAAGTGTGACTGAACAAACTCTCTATTTCGCTGCGAGTTCGATCTCCGCCACCGTCACTGGCAATGTCGGTGGGTATCGTTGTGTGTCTACGTTTTTTTTCATAAGTGTAACCCTCGCCCGTGCAGCTTTAGCTTTGGAATCGGGGGGTTGTCTAATTTTTGTGGTGTTTTTATGTTTTATGTTTATTGAGGAGTGGCGGTCCTACAAGTGTACTTTTTTTCTAGATATAATAACTTTGCGGCTTTCGACATTTGCTTTAAAATGAGTATACAGAAGCCACGCACCTTTTCATAAAAAAAATTTTGCCTTGCTTCGCTCGGGGCTTCGCACTACCCATCACCCTATATCAAACTGCTTCCCCTGTATCAAAACTCACTGCACGCCCCTGCCGCAAACTAAGGCCGAAGTTGCACGGACAGGGGTTACACAGTTGAAAAAAAGACGTAGCAACACAACCAATCCCTTCGACTTTGTCAGAATCGAAACCGGGATTTGCACTCGAGAGCTGTACCGGGTGGGCAACTAAGAATGGACGCCGGCCATATCTCAGAAACTAATCATCGCATAAGTTTAGGGAAAAAATTGTCTTAAGTAAAATGACCCTGAAAAATCGCTGGAAAATATATTCGAGTTTCTAAAATCGCTAGGGGGCGTAACAGCCATGACCAAACAGAAAATTAGGATTTTCTCAGTATTTTGCCCAATTAAGTGGCATTAAAGATATATACATCGTAATCCTGGGAGAATTTCGAATCTTATTTTTACAATTTTTTTTCTATCTTCAAAAATAAAGTGGTGGGGAGATGCTAAAAATTTTTTTTTTAAATGTCGAGAACTCCGATTAGATTTAACGGAATTTAATAAACTCGGTTTGGCGTTACCTGACATGTCAACAAATATCGTGCTTTTTCTTAAAAGATTTAAATGAAATGGTATGTTTATTTTTACACAGTAAAATAGAGAATTAAACGCTTCAGATGTCAGTGAAAACCGCAACTCGATAACTTTTTTCTAACAGTAGATATTAGCAAACAAAGTTGAAATTATGAAGTATTATCAGACCTTGGCGATGAAATTTGAAAAGTAGCTGTTGAAAACAACTATGCTGTGAAAATGACACAATGAAGAAACAATATAATATGTCAAAAATATTCAGCTTGTCATTATTGCTATTTTGTGTTATAAAGTTTATAAAATTTATATTTTAAAGATAATGATATGTATGGTATAAAGTTTTTTGTTTTACGGCTATGTAATGGTGTTGTATTTTGGGGTTATCAACAATTTAGAGCAAGTATAGAAAATATATGACATGCAAAAACAAACATTTTTCATATAATGCTCTGAAGAACTTTTACAAAATGTAATAAATTTGTTTGATTTTTTTTTGGTTGCATCCATATCACATAGTCCTCCATCAAAGTTTAAATACTCGTGATTTCGATGACAGATTACTTTCTCGTATTTTGTGGTCAGATGAGGCTTCATTTAGGAGTGATGGTACTGTAAATCGCCATAATATGCATTATTGGTCTGAGACAAATTCGCGTTGGATGCGGGAGGTCCAATCTCAGTGTCGTTGATCCATAAATGTGTGGTGTGAAATTCTAGGTGGACAAATAATTGGGCCTTTTATTTTCAATGAAACTCTTAATGGAGAACGTTATCTAAATTTTTTTAGAAACGAATTGCCGCTACTTTTAGAAGACGTAGATCTAGCAACTCGTCGTGATATGTTTTTCCAACATGAGGTGTGCCCGGCGCATTTTTCTTTAAACGTTCGAGATTTTTTAGACCAGTCATATCCTGACAGGTGGATAGGACGTGGAAGTCTATTTCATTGGATAGCCAGGTTTCCAGACCTGACACCTAGAGTTTTATTTGTGGGGGCGAATAAAAGATCTTGTTTTTGCCACCAGACCCACTACAAGGAATGACATGATTGAGATAATAAGAAATGTCATTCAAAGTATTTCGATGGCAGAAGTAGAGACTTCCGTTCAATCCACTCGCCAAAAAATTAATTCTTGCATCGAAAATTATGGACGATATTTTCAATATCTAGGGCCCCCTAATTATATTCTAATTCTTTTAAAGTATTGTAATGTGTTTTTTGCGTTTACTTTATAATTTAATTTATTAATTACAAATTTTTATTAAATAATATATATTCTACTAAATATTTTTGACATTTTATGTTGTTTCTTCATTGTGTCATTTTCACAGCTAACTTGTTTTCAACAGCTACTTTGCAAATTTCATCGCCAAGATCTGATAATAATTCATAATTTCAACTTTGTTTGCTAATATCTACTGTTAGAAAAAAGTTATCGAGTTGCGGTTTAGACTGACATCTAGAGCGTTTAATTCTGTATTTTACTGTGTAAAAATAAACATACCATTCCATTTAAATTTTTTTAAGAAAAAGCACGATATTTGTTGACATGTCAGATAACGGCATCTAGCGGCAACGGTAATAATCAAATTTAAACATCGTAAAGCGCACTCGATAGACTAAGAAGAGCCCTTTGTAACGAGACAAGTTTGTTAAATTCCGTTAAGTTTAATCGGAGTAATCGACATTTAAAAAAAATTTTTGGCATCTCCCCACCACTTTATTTTTGAGGATAGAAAAAAAATTGTAAAAATAATAAGATTCGAAATTCTTCCAGGATTACGATGTATATATTTTTAATGCCACTTAATTGTGAAAAATACGGAGAAAACCCTAATTTTCTGTTACGCCCCTTAGAGGTCATTTTAGAAATTCGAAAATATTGTCCAGCGATTTTCCAGTGTCATTTTACTTAAGACAATTTTTTCTCTAAACTTGTGCGATGATTAGTTTCTGAGATATGGCCGGCGTCCATTTCTAGTTGCCCACCTGGTACGTTTGTAATTTAATGCTCTGCTCCACTGCGCTACCGATCACATAGTATATTTGTACAGACAAATAATATGAGAATTATTTTATTGGAAAAGATATACTGGGTGATATTTTTTCGGGATCATGGTGTTCACTCAATTTTTTTACCACACCATTGTTCACTTTTGGTCATCGTTATAAAATCCCTGATTTGTTTAGAAACTTTTAATGTCACTTGGTGTTCGATATGACAGTAAATATTGGTGGTACAAAAAATAAAATGAAAATTCAACGCCATATCTCAAAAACGGTAAGTTTTGGAACTAAGTTTCTTCAGTAAACTGCCATTATTTTGACATGCCCTGTCAGTTTTTTAAGTTTTGCAGAAAAAAGCCACTTTCAAGCTTTCGGCATCAGTCACTAACTTTCTGTCATAGCCTTTGTTTTTCAACACGCTAGCCAACTTATCCTTTGTTAAAAGCGACTTTAAACAAAATAATTCGTTTTACTACGTTAAACCTTCCTGCTTTCAGGAGTGCTTTGATACTAATTACAAAATCATAAAAGAGGCACAAAAGCCCAACTAAGTGCAAAAAGATTTCGTGTACATTGAAAATATTATTCAAAAAATAAATAAAATTCGAAACTACAGTGAAAAAAGAAATTCAAAAGAAGCGTAAGCGAAAAAAAATTGAAAATAAAATAAATAAATAAGGGAAAAAAAGCTGTCGAAGAAGGGCTTCTGGTTTTCTGCGGTGGATGTTGTAAAAATATTTTATAGGTAGTGGACGCCGTCTTCGTGTCTTGAGTACCAAAAAATAACCCAGCCTGGCGCATGGAGAAATTTCTTAGTGCATATCTTGAGATTTCTGGGACCCGGTGAGATCTATTTACCTGTGAAACGGCCAACGAAAAGACTGTTTTAAGGGCTGTAATCAGTTGGTGTTTATTAATGGGGTTCACAACCGGGTTTTGATTAATTATTTATCGTTTCCGAAGGGACATCAAGTCTGTGTTAATGCAAAAGTGAAACATTTTTACTTTTAAAATGAATTTACTACCACGATTCTCTCTTGTCGGTGTCGAGTGGTTGAATTGTCTCAACTTGTCTTAAATTTTATATTTAAAGGGGTTGTATCGTCATCTATTGCGATGTCATGTATTGTCAAACGCGCAATAAGAACGAAAGCTACTCCATATGGTGAAAGCTTCGATGTGGTCTGTCTATCTGAATGGTCTACATGGTGTACCAAACTCCAATTTTACAAGTTTAAGTCTTGTATAGAGAAATTTGGCGATTAATTAGGCGCTGTGGAAATAATGATTGTTGCCTGAAATTGTAATTATTATTTTGTCTTAAACTATTTTATTTTAATATTAATTGTTATTGGTTTAATTGATTTTGGTAAAAATTAATTTTTTGGTGTGTGCGACTTGCATCTTTTAAAATTTATATGATACCAATAAAGAAATTCAGCTTTTACTATTTTATGATAGCTTTGGCCTGTGATAATTATTAGCTTCTGTCGACCACTGAAATTAAAATTTTGTAGGGCCTCTCCGATTGCAATAAAATGGTTCCGACCTGTTTGTAATGATTATTTATGAGCTTCTCTATGAGTTTTGGTCATTTTGGTGTTTTCCAACGCATCGAGATGCCGGCCGTCGCTCTTATACTGCGGAGCGGTTTTTTAATGAAAATTAATGTTACTATTTTGGCTTTTAAAAAATCGGAGAATTGAGATAAAAAAATTGCGGTTTGAAGTTTTGAATATGGTTTTTATTCTTTATCTAATTTGTTAAAAAAAAGGGTTGTGACATTTGATACTTTGAACGCATGTAGTTGTGGTCTCGAGCATTTTTTAAATGTTTCTAATGGCCTCAACCTTCTATGTGAAGTTTATTAAATTTTTTGCAGAATTCTGGATCTACAACACCCCCCTCAACTTAAGAGTGGTATTTATGCGGTTGAGGAGTCTTCGTTTTTTGATCAGTGCTATTTATTAACATAAAATTTTAGAATTCATACAACAAATAAGAAAGGTAAGTTATATATGGATATATACATACGTATATATATATAGCCTAAAAGTTATAATGTAATATGTCCTAAATCTAATAAAAAGTTCCCTAACTACTAAAATGTTTTCTAATTACTATTTTCCTATTAAATTTTTTCCTAAAGCTAAATGGGTAATATCATGGCCTTACAACTAATATATGAGGTTTGTATGTGTTAGAGTACATATGTTTGTATATCATGTATTTATTTATTTATTATCCCCTTCCTCGAGAAAAATAAACGTAAAAAATTCATATTATTAATATTTGATGTCTACGTCTATTGAATGTTTGATTTAAAAAAAAAATGTTTTTTCCTGACTACAAATTATGATATTGATATATATTGATTTTATGATATTTTTGTTTTTTAACATATCTTAAGTTAAATACTCTTACTCTACGAGTGTCTTAATATTCTTACTCTGAGTGTTTTAATAAGTCGCACACATTCACTTTTTGTTTCTGCCGAAGGCGCTGGTTTTAAAGTTGGGTCCTGGAAACTCCACCACTGATTTTTTTTGCTGTCATCGGTTCTTTCAGCATCACTGAAGATTGCCACCATTATGGCTTTGCCTGTAGGGTGTTGAGGGTTGCTGGTTTTAGCTCAGCCCCTGGATCGGATGGCGGTTCGGCCTAACTTTAGCTTTACCGAAGGGATGAAGTTCTGCATGGCAGCCCGTGGTTTGATATGGCCACAGAGCGGACGCCGCGACGGACGTATTTATTGCAGGTATGACTGACCTGGAAGTTGGCCAGGGGAGTGACTGAGGGATTTTCCGCCACAGGGGACTTTACTTTGCGAAAATTAAAAATTGCGTGTTGAATGGTGTGTGGATGAAATTTGTGAGCGTGAATGTGCTCGACGGCAAAACTGAAATTAATAAAATATGTAGTCTTTTTTGTATCGAGTGGGCATGCACTCTGAAAATATGTTAAATTTGTGCCTAATGGATTTGCACGCATTTATTGGGTTTATCGTCGTGATTTCCTCTTCACTTCTGATGAACGCTCCGCCCTTGAAGCGCTCTCCTCATCGCTGGAAGTGGACAAGGATTCTTTCGTGTGGTCCTCACTTACATTGGAATCATCATTTTGGTCTGGTTCGGGACCTGTGTCTGGTTCCGTATCTGAATCTGAGTCGAGTACGAGGCGCGGATTGCCGGCTGTGACTGGACGTAGATCGTCCACATGGATGTCGACACGTTGCTCTCCTTTCTCCACCTCGTACACTTCCTCGGATCTTTTTGTTATGATTATATGTGGCCCTGTGCACGCTGGTAGGAACACATTCTGCTTTTTGTTTAACACCCGACCCATTACTTGATCGCCTTCCTGAAAGGTGACGGGAGGTGGTTCGTCGGGAGAGGTATACTTTTGTTTGTACGAATTCTGATTCGTACGTGCCTGGCGAACGCGTTCCTCCAGGCCTTCCGCCTGCTGCGCTCTCCGCTCGTGGAAAGCTTGGGGGAGCATCCACTCTCCACGTGACTGGGTCTCATTTGTGTGGCAGCGTTTCTTCTATTTCGGAGGATTTTTAATGCTCTTTGCAGGTACCTGTCCCATGTATTAGTAGGTCTGTGCGACATTACCGTCCTCAAAGTCTTCATCTCTTGTACCCTTCTTTCTACGGGGTTCGCCCTCTGATGGTATATGGCGACTATGAACCTCTCTATCTGGTGGCGCTCGCCCTAGTTCCTGAAATAGTGGCCCTTGAATGCGGGACCGTTGTCGGAGATTATTACTTTAGGCGTACCGTATTTAGCTATCACCTCATCCTCCAGGAGCCGAGTAATTGTTGGAGCTGGTATTTTAGAGTAGGTCTTGGCCTTCAACCACTTGAAGAAGACGACCTCCACGAGTAGTATATACTTATTCTTGTTAGTTCTCGTCTCCTGGAATGGTCCTAATACGTCGACGCATATTACTTCAAACGGATACTTTGGTATGTGAGCCTTTTGGGGAGCTTAGGGCTGGATCTGGCGTGTTTTTACTGCTACGCAAATGGAACAGTTTTTTACGTATCGAGCTACGGATTTATTAATACTTTTCCAGTGGTACTTTCTACGTACTACGTCTACGTCATGATACTGATGTATAACTCATTGTACCATGTTGGGCATTACCACAACTATGTTTCCCTCCTCGTGCCTTCTCCACAGCATTAATAATTTTTTAAGAAGGTTCGGTCCTTGGCGTTGTCGACCCCATCTTGCGTCAGCCTTTGCCATTTTGCTATGTCTCGGCGTATCTGTCGTGACCTATGTTTCGCTCGAACCACGTCCTCGTATAATGTTGCTTCGGTTAATTGATTGACGGCGACGTCTTCGTGCTCATGCAGCAATGGAGGTAGTACCAGTCGTTCTTCCGTGAGATCGGGTCTGGGTGTATTTGGATCCGCATTTCTACTAAGGAAATTCGCTAGTTCGTTCTCCTTTCCTGAACAATGTTGAAATTCGAATTGTTACTCCTGCATAAGCAAGGACCACCTCATTAGCTTCACACGGCTGTCGCAATTTTTCTTCAGCCAGAGTATCGCTCTGCTATCAGTTCTTAATATGAATGGTTTGTCTAGTAAGTAAATTTGATATTTCTTGAGCCCAAAAATTACTCCCAAGCATTCTATCTCGTTTACGTGGTAGCGGGCTTCTGTTTTATTTAATGTTGAGCTCACGTACGAAACCACAGTACT
Source organism: Rhamnusium bicolor (assembly GCA_029963845.1). NCBI lineage: Eukaryota > Metazoa > Arthropoda > Insecta > Coleoptera > Cerambycidae > Rhamnusium > Rhamnusium bicolor. The sequence goes on along the minus strand of JANEYF010000645.1, from coordinate 25,041 downwards.
GTCTCCATTCTCAGCGCACTGATAGAGGACGGCTCCAATTCCTTGCAGTGATCCGTCTGTCTGTAGGACGAACTGCTTCTTGGAGTTGGGTCCATGCAATTGTAACGGCTGAGAGATGGTGTCCTTGATTTTATTGAAAGCTTCCTGGCATGATGACGACCATTGGAACTTCTCCTCGGATAATAATCTTGTGAGTGGCCTGGTGAGTTGTGCGGCATTCGGAATATACTCCCTTATCCAGTTGCACGTTCCCAGGAAACTCTGGAGCTGCTTTTTTGGTCGTGCAGTGGGGAAGTCCTGGATCGCCAAAATATGTTTTTCTTGTGGAAGTGTGGTACCTAAGATTTGGTACCCCAAGTAATCTAATCTTGTGTGAATTTTTGGTTGTCCCGTTGTGGAGTTCTTCCAATTCCAATTTAATACATTTATTCAACATTATTTACATTATAAGGAACTTAAATGAAGCACATACACTATGTGCATAACTGAGTTCTTGCGCCTATGTAGCTTGCCCTGATTATGTTTCAAGCGGCTCCGGAGTCCACCAATGCGACCAAATTTCTCTGATCAACCTTCACTTGAATCCGTGGTAACTGATTTATTACTTGTACGGGACTGACCTCTTCCGTTTGTGTGCTTCTATTGCTTACTGCTGAGCGGAGGTCACGGTGGTCCTCTACTTGGCTGATTGTTGTTGTTGCGATTGCGTAGTTGGTATCGGGGTCGAAGCCTGTGCGTCGTTCACCGTGCTCGGCCCGACCCACTGCTGGTTTCCCTGATTCATGGTTGGCCTACGAGGACAATTTCTTCCCCAGTGTGGACCTTGACAAAACCAACACGGAAATCTTGGCGGTGCCGTCGTCGTACGTTGTACTGCGCCTTGCTTCCCATTTCCTGCATTTATTTGAACTGCACCGGCTTGTCGTTGGATTTTGCCGAAGTAGCTTGCCGCTGCTGGCCTTGATTACGCTGGACGTTTTGTTGTGAATTATTACTGTTCTGAACGTTCTGCGCATTGCCATAATTTTGCTGTCTTGGCCGGTAAACTCTTTCATCGTACAGATCGGATTCAATTTCAGAAGCTACCCCTATCAACTCTTCATCTGTTGTCTGCCGGATAGCCTCGAAGACGGCTCTTGATTTCGGGCTAAGTTGGTCCAATATTATATTCGTCATCATGTCTTCTCGCTGTATGGGATCTACCCTTGTGAATAGGCAGCGCTTCCTGGTGATGAACATTGTGGCTGATTCGACCTGTCCTTGCTTTTCCCCATGCAATTTTGATATAATTGCTGTGCGTATGGAGATCGAGGCAAAGCATCCTATTAGTCGTTCTCGTAAAATATAGTAGGCATCGATCAGAGGTTTATATGGTTCGAACCCATTCTTGGCCGCCCCTCAACTGCACTACTGCCACTTGTAACTTTTCCTGCTCGTCGTATATCCCTTGACGTTATAAATACAACTCGAGCTGCATAGTGAACCACTTCGGGTCCTCATGCTCTAATCCATGGAATAAATAATTGAAGGAAACCTTTCGCGCTGGAGTTTGATCAGCGACCTGTTTCAGGGTCCTTGCAAAAGTGTCAGCCATCCTAGCGAATGCCTCATTCATGTTAGCCGGTGCCTCATCATCATCGTCATCCTCTTTTTCTTCTTCTTTCCTTCGCTGCCTCGACCATGAGTCCTTATTTTGGATTGGAGGAACTGCACGTCAAGTTCTTGGCGTCAGAATAGAGGTTTCGTACGAAGTGTCCTGGATTATAAGCTGTTTTCTTCTTGGAGCGGTCGTTTCCTGCGCCGTTTCTTCCATTATGGTCTTGTTCTGCAGGCCACTGGTTATCCGTGGCGACGAAAGTTGCTGTTCCGCTTATTGATGCCGCTTGATTCTGCCTTTCTTCCAACCCCAATAGGTCAATCGTGTTATCGTCCGAGACTGACTCCTTTACTGGCGGTGGTCGTCATATCTGTGTTCATAATTAATTTATTTTAATCCTTCCTGTTTGTTTTAGTTTTAATATTTATTCTTTTTCCTCTTTTAACTAGTCTTTTCTGGGTCAGGAGTCTTTTTTGTCAACCGTTTCCTTGCACAGGAGTCTTCCCACTTTGTAGTGCCCAACGTTGCTCGGCAACGTGTCACAAATACAAGGTATTTTTGTTTGTGTTTTTGATGACTTTTGTTTTTGTTTCGCCCTAGCTGTGTTATTATTTTTTTATTAAGGCGGGCTCCACGTGACTTGTTGCCACGAAAAATAATATTAATTTTATTGCCTTGGTATTTGATCGTAGGAATAGAATTTTCTCAAGGGCAATTTTTATTATAAGGAGAGGTAAGGTAGCCTGTTCTTAGCCTCGTTGACTTTTTTGTGTGCCTTTGGCTATGCTGGCACAGCTGAGCAAGACTTCAGCAATTCCTCTTCGACGGTCTTGGATTGAGAGACCTGTTTTTACCTCAGATTTTATAGCTAAAGGATTTAATCAAGCAGCGTATGTTTTTTTATTTATTATTTAGAGCAAAAAAAATTTGCACAGGGGGTCCCTGGCAATTTGGCTTTTTCCTAGCCTGAAAATGACTATGAAATACTGAAAATATTTTTTTCAGTCAACTTTTATGCTAAAATAAAATCTGTGCAAAAATGTCTAATTTGTGAGTGCTTTTTGAATTATAAAATTTATTTTTTCAAAGTCGCTGAAGGCCAAAAATAATTTTGAACAGAGGGTTCCTTACAAAATTGAATTTTACTAACGAGATCAGGAGATTTGTGAATGTGTAAAATTTGTTGACTAAGTCGTTAAGACCGAGAATAAAATTGGACAGGGGGTCCTTTAAATGAACATAAAATTCACAATCACAAAACACTTTAAAAAAATTATTGAAATTCAGCAGACTGGACAGCAAGTTCACCTACAACTCGGATACTACTAGCCTGCTCAAATGGTCGCGCAAGACTTCACAACTTTTCTTAATAATGATCGATTTATAAAACCAAAAAAAAAAATATATTAAAAATTCGGATTCGAAGAAAAATTTTTTTGAGCAGTGTATTTTTATGCTTAATGTGATATTATTAAAATGAAAATAAATTTAAAAATTTCATTTTCAAACGACTAAGTCGAAAGTTAAACATTTAAAAATGAATTTTTCTATGTCCTGATGGACTAACAAAATGTTTTGAATGAAATTTTTTGGCTCTCGATTCTTAAAACTCAAAAAATTTCAATAAATACTTACAGCTTTATCTGCCATAAAGCTAGTAAACACCCGTGAAATTTAGAACAAACCAATTTTTGTTGAATAAATGAATTTTAAGTCGAGTGAAGCTTTGATTTTAAAACAAGTTAAATTTTTTATATAAAATGGTGTTCGAGAGTTTTTCTTAAAAGCCTAGCCTCGTGAAAGTATCTAAGTATGCAAGTCACTTACCTGTCCTCGGATATCTCAGACGATGATATTCTTTTGCAATAACGTTTAATTTTTTATTAGTAGACAGCCTACGTCCGTAGGAGCCTGCTTGTGGTTTTGTAAGTATAATAAATAAAAAACAACGTAGTTTTACAATAAAACCTGATGACGGAAGACTCCTCAAGCCAAAATCCATGAATAATAAAAGCTGTCGAAGAAGTGCTTCTGGTTTTCTGCGGTGGATGTTGTAAAATTATATTGTAGGTGGTGGAGGCCGTCTTCGTGTCTTGAGTGGTACCAATGGTCTACATGGTGTAGCAATCTTCAATTTTACAAGTTTAAGTTTCGTATAGAGAAATTTGGCGGTTAATTAGGCGCTGTGAAAACAATGATTGTTGCCTAAAATTATTATTATTGTTGTGTATTAAACTATTTTACTTCAATATTAATTGTTATTGGTTTAAATGATTTGGTAAAAATTAATTTTTTGGTGTGTGCGACTAGCATCTTTTAAAATTTATATGATACCAATTCAAAAATTCAGCTTTTACTATTTTATGATGGCTTTGGCCTGTTATAATTATTAGCTTCTTTTACAAGTATGGTGGAAACTGTGGAAACAATGATTGTAGCCTGAAATTATTATTATTATTTTGTCTAAAACTATTTTACATTGATATTAATTTTTATTTATTTAATTGACTGTACAATTATTTTTTAGGTGTGTGCAACTAGCATCTTTTAAAATTTGTATGGCAGTAATGCAGATTATTTACTAAAGGTTTGTTCCTACACGAGTCTGAAACTGTCCGTGACAGTCAGGAGCGTGCGCAGTACGAGTTTACGCGTTCCAACAACAATTGGACTGAAATCCCTGATTAAAAGTTAACTGTTCCAACAGGTACAAACATGGTTTGCTAATAGTCGTAAAAGTTTGCGGATTCTCTGTAAATTTCTAGTCAGGCGCATGCGCATTAGTTGTTCACCACCTAAGTATTGGTTAACCTCATTTTTCGTTGCTGTTTACTCTTTTTCAAAGTAACTTTAAAATAAAAATGAGTGATCTTTCTACTGAAATTGAAACATCAGCGTCTTCTCTCAGTGATTCAGCTGAAGAACTGTTGGAAGATAGGGTTCGACCTAAGAACGAGAATTATTTTAATCAAACTATCCCACAGTACAATGCACAAGAATTTTTAGAGCATTTTAGAATTAGCAGGCATGTGGCCAACTCTATAGCTGAAGAATTTCAAAATAGTGATTATTACAAACGCCATGCTGGATGTTATGGGAAATTAAGTGCACTAAACCAAACATATATTTTCTTGTGGTTTGTTGGCCATCAAACTGCTAGTTTTCGCGACGTAGCAGATAGGTTTAGCATAACAATTAGTAGTTTATTTCGAGTAATACAAAGGGTATCATATTTTTTGAGCAACCTATCTCCTCAGATAATAAAATGGCCAACATTGGAAGAAAAAAATGAAATTGAAAGCCATTTTAGACAAAACGGATTTCCTGGAGTTTTAGGGGTAATAGATGGGACCCACATTAAAATTGATAAACCATCTGACGACCCTGATTCTTACATTAATAGGAAAGGATTCTATTCGATTCAGGTATGTAATTCTTAAAATAATTTAGTAGGCAGGTAGTTGAATAAAAATAGTCCCTTCTATCTTATGGGTAACTTGTAGTTTTGAGTAATGGAGGATGCTCTCCAGAGTTTGATTTGCATGATTTCTTTTAATTATTTATAGAGTGTAAAAAAACCACTGTATTTATTTATTCCCTTCTATAAAATCAAAAGCAACAGATGTTTATACATTTTTGTTTTATTATAGGTACAGTTACTCTGTGATCATCAGCTTAAAATTAGAGACGTATTTATCGGATACCCTGGGTCAGTTCACGACAGTCGAGTCTTTCGTAGCTCGCCTTTGTGTCAATCTTTACTTGAGAAATGCCATGACCTTTATATATTGGGAGACAGCGGGTATCCTCTTTTACCTAATTTATTAACCCCATTTAAGGACAGGGGGCAGTTAACAAGGGCTCAGAGTAATTATAATGTAAAATTATCAAAAAATAGGTATTTGATTGAACATTGCATTGGTTTATTGAAGCAAAAGTTTAGACAACTTTTTCATGTTAAATTGAGAAGCATAATTAGCATAGCACATTTAATAAGAGCTTGCTGTGTATTGCATAATATGGCATTAATGGACGATTTTCACTATGAAGAAAATGATAATCAGGTTGAAAGAGTTTTTCCAGTTTTAAATATGGATGAAAATGACCCTGATGAAGAACCGGAAGACAGAAATGGCATTCATATTAGAAATCGTGTTGTAAATATATTAAGGCAATAAATTTAATATATAAATACTTTCTAATTTATTTATTAAACAAAGAAAAATATAAATAAACATGACATTACATCTGTTGGTAAAACTGAACAAAATATACTTAAGTAGACCTCTTTAACAGGTCATTTCTTTCTTCTATAAGTTTATTTCTTTTCTTTATTTGTTCTAATTTTTGTTTTTGAATTTCTAATTTTTCTTGTTCGATTTGAAGTCTTTGTTTTTGATACTCCACTCTATCTTTCCGCATATTTTCTAATATTTTATTTCTGTTAAGCACTGCACTGCATCTACTCCTTTTAGGAGTTTCAGTCACAACTTGAGTAGTTTCAGGCGTTTCAACCTCAGTAATATTATGTACCTCGGGTAGATGGTCCTCGCTTTCATTACTCAATAAAATTTCAGGATGAATATTTTTTTTCTTCTTAAAAATAGCATCCATCTCTTCAATAAATTCGAAATATTTTTTTCCTCTTCCAGTTTTGTTCTGATTGTCGACATATTTTTTATAGCCTCTATCGAGGACACGCCATTTATTTTCACAATGGGTTGCAGACACATTAATTTTCATTATGTTGTTAATTTCAACTGCTATGACTTCCCACAACTTTTTTAAATTTCTTATTTGCAAAGTCCCAACTTTTGTCCTGTATTTTTTATATAGGTCTATTAAGACTTTCGTTTGATTTGATGTCCATGATACATAATCCGAGGAAGTTAAAACACGCTCTCGCTCAGCTTCTACACTTTTTGCATTACTAGTACTAGCAGGAACATTTATAATAATAAATTCATCTAAAGCTAAAATAAAGTAGTCAAGTGTATAAAAGATTTCTAGTGAATAGGAATTTATTACCTTCCATATCTTTTTTTCTTTCTATTAACAGCAGAGACAACAAGAATCAAAGCAAGTTCAAAACACTTTAGAGGTTATGTTTACGCTCCTACTATCAGTTCTCTCACGTCCGAAAATTCAAGTCAGTTGTCAATTGTTCCAACATGTCTACAAACTACTAGTTTGAAATGTCTAATTACACGCATGCGTACTGAACACGAGTTACAAACTGTTAGTTATTTGTCAGGGATTCTATGTAGGAACAAACCTTTTATGATGGCTTTGGCAACTGGTAAATATTTGCTTATGTCGACTAAAATTAGACATTTTGTGTGACCTTTCCGAAAGCAATAAAATCGTTCAGACTCGTTTGTACTTATTTCTTATAAATGTCTTTATGAGTACTACATATTTTAATGTTTGTAAGTTCACCGCGACGCATGCCGCTGCGCTTTCGCCGCAAAGCGGTTTTTGACGAAAATTGTATTTACTATTTTTCGTTTTAAAAATCGAAGAATCATGATAAAAAGGTTTAGTTTGAGGTTTTGATTATGGTATTCTATTCCTTATCTAATTTGCTAAAAAAAAAGTGGTGTGACATGTAATATTTTGAACCCGTGTATTTTCGGTGTCGGGCATTTTTTAATATTTTTAATGGCTGAAGGCCTTATATGTAATCTGGGTGATTTTGTGGTAACATTGATTTTTTGAAAAAATTAAAAATTTTGTAGAATTTTTGTTCTACAACACTAAATGTAACATTTGTCTACACAGCTTCGGCTTTGGATATTGAATAATTTTATTTTCCCACTGCACAGATTTCGATTTTCCAGTGTACGTTACACCACTGTTATTTAAAAACATTTCGGTTTTTTTTTTTAAATAACTTAATCAGTTTGAAAATTAAAAATTGTCGAACTGCTGGTTTAAAAGTTCCATTTACAAAATAAATTGTATATATAAACAATTCTATTACCGCGATTGTACTTACGTAATCATATAAATTCATTCAAATTCGTAAAAGAATAGTAATGTGAGTTTTTTGATCAAGGATAATAGCAGAAATTATAAAATCCTCTCGTTTTAGAGAGAAATAGAATTTAAATAAAATCCAACAGACTATTAGAGAGAAAATATAAAAAGAAAGTCAGCGGAATTTATTTCAATTCAATTTTATTGAAATTAAATAAGGAAACCCTTAAATCTGAAGCTCCTATACAGAAATAATACTGGCATTTATCAGAGTCTTTTCGAATCTCATCACAATTACTGAAACTGTGAGACTGAAATGCTGTCAACATCACAGCAAAGTAAACATAAATCTTGTTCCAAAAATTTCGAAGATGCTCCATCAACGGAATTCTAGCTGTCGAGGTGGCTGATCACATCTCTGTGCTTTACATCTTAATCATGTGAGATTTACGTAAGATGTCCTTAAGAGGTATTTTAGAAGGACTCTATGAAATACCTCTTTATATTCATTTATAACTATGAAAAAGGTAATTTGTGGGACTTGACGGATTTTTTAACAATTGCTTTCTTTTTCAAATGTATGATTTCAATACATTTTGAGTAAATTTTTTTTGTTTCATTTAATTCCTCATATAAGTCGAAGTAAATCTTTCAAAAGTAAAACACTCGTAATTAAAACTACTGTATGTCTGATACTCATGGACGCCGTTACAGTGAAATTAAATAACAAAAAATTAAAAAAAAAGAAATTTATAAAATCGAAATAGTTTTTCAGACACTTTTGAAAGTCTTTAAGAATACAGTAACAATCAAGATGGAATATCATAGTGAGAGAGTACGCATTTATTTTTGATTTATTGTAAATATTTAAGAAATCAAACATGATATATTTAAATTGGTTTTAGGAATTTGTTTCTATTCTAACAACTGTATTAATATAACATTTTAGTTGTTAATTTTTGTTATAATTAAAATTTGTGAACTAACAATGAAAGTAAGTATTTTCATTATTTTCAATGTTAATGCACAAATTTTATTTATAACATTATTTACTAAAAAATTATATTTATTATGGTCGTTATAACAATAGCAAATTCCTTAAATCATTGCTACTACTATTATGTTTGGTTACCTCCTGGAAATTCAATAAATGATTATAAAAAAGTGATTAAGAAAAAGTGAAGAGAAAAGTATTTAAATTTCACACATTTTATAAGCCCTGATTTAATATTTTGTAAATTTTGACAGTGTTTATATTATGGTAACTAATGTAAAAAGAAGAGAACAAAAGCCATTTTATAATTTCGTATAATTTTTTACTAATAATAAGTGTACTAATGTCTGCTACTAACATGCTTGCCGTTTCCGTTTTGCTCTACTCTTTTGGAGTAGTGGGACGAGCTGCGCCAGTTAGGCACATATACCTGCAAAATCCACAGAAGTATTCATTCTAGATCGTTCGTTCTTCGTGTATACCTCCCACATAGTAGTCCGAGGACTGATGAGTATGGTATGTAACATCCTTAGGAGCAAGAGGTTACATTCCAAAATCTCATAAAGCTATACTTTGCAACCTTCTCTCGTTATTTGTTATTCTGTGCTTAAAATCTCTCTGCGCAAGGCATAGTCATCAGTCATCACCCTTCCGGTATCTTGTCGTCCATCGTGGAATACGCCGGGCATTAACAGACAATTTTCATAAGACTGATATACGGTCATTCGAGAGGAATATTAAGGATTTGTTCTGAAATTTAAGTTCCATCGTTTTGGACGCTATGTAGAATACTTTGGTGTTGTCTTAGAAGGGAACTTTTACTGGAAACAGGATTTAATTGTGCGATCTTTGGTAAGACTTCACTTAGACATTTTGTTATTCATGAGATGACATTTATTTATTTTCTAGGCTGGTTCTACAAACGTTTACTGTTAATACCACAAAAATATTGTTTTGAGGAATGTTGTGTTATTGGGTCTAGCAAATAAAAAGTGAGGTTATGACTCTGGTGGTTTTTCTGGAGAAATTGGAATATACCTGTACTCTCTATGTTTGCGGTAAATGGTTAGTCCAAATTAAAAGTTATTCTTTTGTTTTGTGTTTAAGTACATTATTGAATTTCCAGTAGGTCAAACATCGATAAGTATGTAATTCAAACATATTTCTTTAGGGTGCACGCCTGGAGCGAAGTCGGCATCATTTTGCATGCCTGGGACGAAGTGTGTGTCGTTGTGCAAGTCCTGGTGCGAGGTCTCTACCGTTCTGCAAGTGGAAGCGCGTTTGTCTGTATTTTTGCAAGCATAAGATTGAAGATCCTATGTACCTACGTTAGCACGGTGTGAATTCGAAGTCCAGGTAAAAAGGGGACGAAGAAAAGTTTTAAGGAGTACCTACCTTTATTTTGCCGCTGATAGTTGGTAACGTTATGTATTTTTTTAATTTTTATTTAATATCACCCTATTTTGTTTGGTTTAAGTTTAGTAACGAACCTCATATATCACCAAATGCACTGTGAATCTTTGGTGTGGCCACATTCAGGGGAGTTAAAACCTTGTTTTGTTCTATGCTATACACTGTGAATTGTTGTAGTAAATACTATAATTTACGAAGGCGTAGAAAGGACATAGTACAAAATATTTTATAATTGCCAATTTAAACTGGCAATTATGGATTATTGCCAGTATAAACTGGCAATTATCCATAAATGCCAGTTTAAATTGGCAATTAAAATGATTGCCAGTTTAAACTGGCAATTAAGGATAATTGTCAGTTTAAATTGACAATTATCCTTAATTGTCAATTTAAACTGGCAATAATCCATAATTGCCAGTTTAAACTGACAATTAAGGATAATTGTCAGTTTAAATTGACAATTAGGGCTAATTGCCAGTTTAAACTGGCAATTAAGGATAATTGTCACTTTAAACTGGCAATTAAGGACAATTGCCAGTTTAAACTAGCAATTAAGGATAATTGCCAGTTTAAATTGGCAATTATGAAATATTTGGTACTATGTCCTTTCTACGCCTTCGTAATAATTAACCTTTTGAGGCAGAATTATCGTGAAGTAATGTAAATAGCTTTTTTTCTGTGTTATTCTCTGAAGAAATTTATGTGAATATAGCCTCTTTCATAGTTGTGGAATTTGATATTTCATTTTAAAGCATCACCATCAACGAGAACAAATAATTTTATGGTAAGTTAAAGTTATGTAGAGTATAAATAATGTATTGTATTGAAATTCAGACAAACTAGGTGTAACGCCCTGAGGTCTGAGCTAGTTTTATTTTGTCGTGACACTCATTAACTTATCCGGGCTAAGTAGGCTACATCCCCACGGCCAGTAGTTTTGTGATCACCCCTACAAGATAGGGAACGAGTGTAGATAAGGTAGAAAAGATTAATTAATAGAAGAAGAATATGAACAACTTAACCTAACGACCCTCCCCTACCACTGACAGCAAACCAGTTTACGCAACTCACTAACCTACAAGATAAAAGCCAAAGCGTGCAAAATAAAACTACCAAAACAATTAACAAACCCAAGTCAAGCAAAGAAGCTCCCAAAGAAACTCTCCCATAGTGTTAAAGGGTGTACCCAAGAAACGCGCAGGTTTTGTTTTGAAAATCAGCAGAAATATTAAGCTAGGGTTTCATATAAAATTTGCAGCTCAAAGTACATTGCTATATATTTACGATACTAATGAGTATAACAGATACAAAGATATGTGAAATAACAGCGATATTGAATATCATTCATATACAACCAAGGACAACAAGAACAATGCATTCGTATTTAGGGGATTACAAGGAGAACCCACCCTAGACGAGATTAAGAACGACATAACCGACAATTTTAACATTCAAATTTTAAATGTCTTTAAAATGAGAACTAGGAAAAATCCATTATATATCATTATCACTATTAAAGACGCTACATTGAAAAAGATTCAAAATGACATCAAACATGTTCTCTATACAAAAATATCGTTTGAGCGAAGGACTAACGACAGATTAATTTCGCAGTGTTGTCGGTGGCAAATGTGGGGCCATTCCACGACAAACTTCCATAGGCAACCTAAATGCGTAAAATGTGCAGGATTCCACTGGACTAGGGACTGCACCAACGACAATAACGCACCGCCAAAGTGTGCAAGCTGCTTAGGTACACACATGGCTAGCCACCTAAACTGTCCTGTTTACCTATATAGAAATAACCTAATCAAACAAAATATGGATAACGAAAACCAGAGAGAAGAACCTAGTAATGTAGCCGCCCCCATTCCACAAAACAACGCTTGGGAGCAGCGAAGAAAAGCAAGATAGAAGACGAGACGAGGCACAAAACGAGAAAAGAAGCATAAAATCCCCCGACAAACATATTACATAAAATAACAATCCTCCGACGAGGACAAAACACCGACAACAACTTATCTGATTTTAATACACTAACTAGGGAAGTTAACGAACTAAACAGATTTATAAACCTAAAAGAGACAATAAGAGCGATACAAGAACGTAACAAAAATGCCAAGGACCGTTGCCGATCCAATGCAAGCAATTACAGTATTACAAGACTTTGCCGCTAACATTTTAACTAAGTACAGAATTCTCAATTAATTTCTTGCTTTGGAATTGCAACGGCCTTATTAACAAGGCCAACGAACTGAGACATTTTTCATTATGACAAACGACATAGACATAATTTTCCTGACAGACTAATTTAAAACCTCAATATAAACTTAAAATTAAAAATTATTCTATTTGCAGTACCGACAGAATTGGGTGGAGAGGAGGAGGCGTCGCTATCTTGGTGAAGAAGGACATCCCACATATCCCGACCACGCCCATAAACTCCAACATTGAAAATGCGAGCATCCAACTCGGAGACGGTACCACCCTGACGGTCACCTATAACCCACCTTTGAACAGAATTGCCGAACAGGACTTAAATCTTTTATTTAGCAATAATAAAGTTATTCTTGCAGGGGACCTAAATGCCAAGCATATCGTCTGGAAGAATAGACGGGGAAGCGCTTAACGGTACCATCTAAGAGAACGTATTGCGGTCCTATCGACGATTATTCCTACCCACTATAATGAAAATAACACAACTCCTTCCTATATAGAAAACCAATATTAAATGAAATTACTGTATATATATACATATATATATATATATATATATATATATATATATATATATATATATATATATATATATATATATATATATATATATATATATATATATATATATATATATATATATATATATATATATATATATATATATATATATATATATATATATATGCACCAATCAAAATTACCGGGAGTTATTATTTAATGCTGTTTAAATATGTTATATACGCTTAAGCGAAGATTCCTCACCCAATAATAAGATATATAGTTCCTATCAACATGGGTCTGGACGCCTCGTTATTGAGATATAGGTTGTTAAATTTTTTCGTATTTTCTCAGTTTTTTCAAAACATCTCCAAAGCGACCTTAGCTATTAGAATAATATTTAGATTGTGAAAATTACTTAAAATACTACATGTTTTAATATTAAAATGGTGTGGATAGCTTCATAGGTACGGGCTTGCAATTTAATGAATTTGTTAAGAAAATATGTACGCCTACGCCTTTTTTACTTTTTGATTGCACAGTTATGTAAACATGTAATTACCTAAAAAAGTTATCTCTTGATATTTTTTCGATTTCGGCTTCGTTTAAGAGATAATTGCAATATTATTTTGTGGGGTATTTAATATCATACTATCGTACGCACGACCCTTTAGAGGTTATCCATACCACTATAATAATAAAATAAGTAGTATTTAAGAGCTTTTCACAATCTAAAGTCTAAAGGCTAAAGTCGTTCCGGCGATATTTTGAAAAAACTGAAAAAAATAAGAACATTTTAACACCCTGTGTCTCAGTAACGAAGCGTTTCCGGACCCACTTTTGATAGGAACTATTTGTTTTATTTTTTGGGTAAGAGGTCTCCGCTTAAGCGATGCCACATGTTTTTTTAAACACCATGGGTATCCACTTCATCTAAATTAATTATGCGAAATTATTGACAACTAAAACTAAGCTGGAATAAATTTGTTTCTTTGGTAATAGCCAATATTAAGAGAAAAGTTATTATTAATAAATGCTTTCTAAGCATTATCTCTATTAAATGATAATATTCCTACATAGACCAGACATTATCAGTTCGGTGGTGTGACGGACAATGATGCGTCCTCCCATAGATAACCCAGATTCAAATCCGAGTCAGCTTAACGCTACAGTTTCCTAGAATTGTCCCCTGGTCCGAACCGAACCGAAAATGGAGCGAAAACCAACTCCGTCGCGATCTATTTGGTTGCGGATGTGGTTTCCTACAAAGGCTAAAACCGGTTTAAGTTTGCCCTGTATCGTCAGCCGAAATGGATCATACATAAAAAAAATTGTGTGTGCTTTCTTTATTAGAAGAAGAAGTACAGGAGAAAACATTATTATTTAATTTACTAAAATGTGAAAAAAGCCATAAAATAAGTGAACTTTTTTTAAATCGAAGGAAAGAAGGTGAATTTAAATTATTAATTGAGCCAAGATTATATGGTGACCAGAAAAAATTTTCCGAGTATTTAGACTTAATGTTGAACTGTATACAACAGTACTTTCATTTACAGAAAATGGTATTAAGAGAGATGTATATTTTTTACTCATTTTGATACAAACGCATACGGCTAGCTACTTCCATCAACTGAATCGTTCCACTTTTCACTGAAATCTACTTTTTGACCAGACAGAACGGTTTGCGACGGAGGCCAGCGGACTTTGGAAACCACCTTCATTTAATTATTCAATTTTAATTTAAGCGAATGTCGATCGTGGTCAGTTTTTGCTGCGAATCTGTTCGCAGTATCATCTTTCAAATGGGATGTGAAATAATGGGTTTCATGTATCTATGATGTCAGAACGTTAAAGATTGTTCCAAAAATATTAATAAAAATTTTTACTCAAAAGTATTAATATTCAACATCTGGTAACTTCTATTAACTATTTTGCTAACAATACTGGTAATTAACCCTCGATTATTTTTGTATATTACGTTTCAACGATACACAGCAAATCTGCAATAAAGACAGGGGCGGTTGCGCACCTTAGCCTCCCCCTGGATATGCCACTGAATAATGTAATTAATTTCAGAGGGACAACAATACATAAGAACAATTTACAACAAAAATGAAGACAAATAAATAAAGAAAGTTGACAAAATTCGCATATAATAATAATAAAAAATCTAATGTGGCCAGCACATAATTTTCTTATACCAGTATATATCATCCTGATCTAATAAAATCATCCTATTTAATTCATTAATTACCTCAGTTAACTTTTAAAAGCGTACCTTCAAACGTTTCATTTAAATGTTTAAATAATTGTCAGCGTCCCTTGATACTGTCAGTAATAATTCGTGTCATATATTTTAATAATTTCTTCTTATGACGTTGACATTTTTGTAACTAAATTAGACATTTCAAATGTCAAACTGACAAATTTATCCAAGGTTAAAGGTGTACAAAATTTCAGTTTACATCAGCTTTATTCAAGTACTTGGAAAATATATTTTTTTTGGCTTGATATAGTAGACATGATTTATAATCTTTCATCAAGAATTTATTTATTGTCTTTGGCCTTTAGAACATGTGTACCAAATTTGAAAGCTTAATCTCAAAAACTGCTATCGCGATACTACAGGCATGCATTTCATAAAGTTATGTTTATTCATTATAATTCGTCGAGATTTGTCCAGAAATGTAATAAAAAATTTTAATATCTTTCCCTATACTTTTTTCTTTCATGCATCATGTCTCTTCTTGTGGTACAACGATCACCAAATTTAATGTGTCACTTAAAGTGTAGTTGAAAATCTTCATTGCCAAATTTGAGAATTCTCTCATTAGTATTTTTTTAAGATATCGCGGATACACACATATACACACCCCTACACTGCCACCCCCCCTTACATACACAGAGATAAAAAAATCACAATTACTATACTTCCTTATATTAGGTATAAGAAGGTAAAACGGTTAATTTCGTCCACACTCAGTGCAACTATTTCTAATTATATTTAATCGACAGATCATGTAACATACATGGAAACTGATCGATCATACATATCAATGAATATCATGGGGCCGGATATTGAAGGAAGGTCACGGTGTCTATGAAGGGTTCTGTCGTTCTGTCAGAGGTGGACGTAAATTTAGTGGCTATTTGTCTTGGTGATATACGGCTCCGCGCAACCATCTGGCCGAGTGAATCGCTATCATCTAATTCGTGTTTTACCCTTTGTTCTCGGATATTTTTGTCTGCTCAGTAATTTACAGACAATTGGATTTAGTTTAATTACATTTAAAGAAATATTGACTGCTGCTAAACGTTAATAGTATCTCATACACAGATTTTAATTTCAGATACGTTGTGTAAATGAAATTAAAAGTTTCAAAATCAAATATACAAGGTGGGGCAATAGTGCGTTCGACTTCGATATGTCGAGTTCTATGATAGTACTAGAAACTTGATTTAAAAACACAAATAAATCAGACAAAAAAGTCTATAACCGGAAATTGCTTTCAAATATACAGGATGAGCCAAGACGATTCTACAGGGTCAAGTAACATTCTTTAAATGGAATGCCATGTATATCAAGAACATTTTTTGAAACTTCTTTGTGGCCTACTTCCATTCCTGTATTATTATTGACGTTCTCCCAACCACATGAATGTAATGATTTTTTTTGTTAAAATTTACATTTACACTTGTATATTAAAAAAATCACTACAGTCACAATTATCGGTTTTAAGAAAAATATGTTAGTATCAGTTATGAGACATCTGTGTGATGACACTCAGCCATTTTTACTTCCTAAAAGTATACAGGGTGGCCAAAAAGAATTTTTTAAATTTACAACTCTTTGAACCGAATTTTTTCAATTTATGTGGTGTGATGTAGAATTGTAAAACGAACATTTTTTTAGTACGTACATCCCTATGGCTACTTGTATTTATTGAACAATAACTGCAAATAAAAATATATATATATATATATATATATATATATATATATATATATATATATATATATATATATATATATATATATATATATATATATATATATATATATATATATATATATATATATATATATATATATATATATATATATATATATATATATATATATATATATATATATATATATATATATATATATATATATATATATATATATATATATATATATATATATATATATATATATATATATATATATATATATATATATATATATATATATATATATATATATATATATATATATATATATATATATATATATATATATATATATATATATATATATATATATATATATATATAAATATATATATATATATATATATATATATACCTATAAATATGTATATATGTATATATATTATATATATATATATATATATATATATATATATATATATATATATATATATATATATATATATATATATATATATATATATATATATATATATATATATATATATATATATATATATATATATATATATATATATATATATATATATATATATATATATATATATATATATATATATATATATATATATATATATATATATATATATATATATATATATATATATATATATATATATATATATACATATAATTTTTATTTGCAGTTATTGTTCAATAAATACAAGTAGCCATAGGGATGTACGTACAAAAAATGTTCGTTTTACAATTCTACATCACACCACATAAATTGAAAAAAATTCGGTTCAAAGAGTTGTAAATTTAAAAAATTCTTTTTGGCCACCCTGTATACTTTTAGGAAGTAAAAAATGGCTGAGTGTCATCACACAGATGTCTCATAACTGGTACTAACATATTTTTCTTAAAACCGATAATTGTGACTGTAGTGATTTTTTTAATATACAAGTGTAAATGTAAATTTTAACAAAAAAAATCATTACATTCATGTGGTTGGGAGAACGTCAATAATAATACAGGAATGGAAGTAGGCCACAAAGAAGTTTCAAAAAATGTTCTGATATACATGGCATTCCATTTAAAGAATGTTACTTGACCCTGTAGAATCGTCTTGCCTCATCCTGTATATTTGAAAGTAATTTCCGGTTATAGACTTTTTTGTCTGATTTATTTGTGTTTTTAAATCAAGTTTCTAACTATCATAGAACTCGACATATCGAAGTCGAACGCACTATTGCCCCACCTTGTATATTTGATTTGTGAAACTTTTAATTTCATTTACACAACGTATCTGAAATTAAAATCTGTGTATGAGATACTATTAACGTTTAGCAGCAGTCAATATTTCTTTTAAATGTAATTAAACTCAATCCAATTGTCTGTAAATTACTGAGCAGACAAAATATCCGAGAACAAAGGTGTAAAACACGAATTAGATGATAGCGATTCACTCGGCCAGATAGTTTCCGTATATCACCAAGACAAATAGCCACTAAATTTACGTCCACCTCTGACAGAACGACAGAACCCTTCTGTAGACACCGTGACCTCCTCCAATATCAGGCCCCATGATATTCATTGATATGTATGATCGATCAGTTTACATGTATGTTACATGATCTGTCGTTTAAATATAATTTGAAATAGTTGCACTGAGTGTGGACGAAATTAACCGTGTTACCTTCTTATACCTAATATAAGGAAGTATAGTAATTGTGATTTTTTTTTATCTCTGTGTGTATGTGGGGGGGGAGGGGGTGTAGGGGTGTGTATATGTGTGTTCCGCGATATCTTAAAAAAAATACTAATGAGAGAATTCTCAAATTTGGCAATTAAGATTTTCAACTACACTTTAAGTGACACATTAAATTTGATGATCGTTGTACCACAATAAGAGACATAATGCATGAATCAAAAAAGTATAGGGAAAGAAATTAAAATTTTTTATTACATTTCTGGACAAATCTCGACATTATAATGAATAAACATAACTTTATGAAATGCATGTCTGTAGTATCGCGATAGCAGTTTTTGAGATTAAGCTTTCAAATTTGGTACACATGTTCTAAAGGCCAAAGACAATAAATAAATTCGGTGATGAGCAAAATTAGTCAGCTTAACGGGACCCATGCATTTGACTACAAAAAAAATTCTTGATGAAAGATTATAAATCATGTATACTATATCAAGCCAAAAAAAATATTTTCCAAGTACTTAAATACAGCTGATGTAAACTGAAATTTTGTACACATTTAACCTCATAAAATGGGGATTGGATAAATTTGGCAGTTTGACATTTGAAATGTCTAATTTAGTTACAAAAAATGTCAATGTCAATAAGAAGAAATTATTAAAATATATGACACGTATTATTACTGACAGTATCAAGGGACGCTGATAATTATTTAAACATTTAAATGAAACACTTGAAGGTACGCTTTTAAAAGTTAACTGAGGTAATTAATGAATTAAATAGGATAATTTTATTAGATCAGGATGATATATACTGGTATAAGAAAATAATGTGCTGGCCACATTCGATTTTTTATTATTATTATATGCGAATTTTGTCAACTTTCTTTTTATTTATTTGTCTTCATTTTGTTGTAAATTGTTCTTACGTATTGTTGTCCCTCTGAAATTAATTACATTATTCAGTGGCATATCCAGGGGGAGGCTAAGGTGCGCAACCGCCCCTGTCTTTATTGCAGATTTGCTGTGTATCGTTGAAACGTAATATACAAAAATAGTCGAGGGTTAATTACCAGTATTATTAGCAAAATAGTTAATAGAAGTTACCAGATGTTGAATATTAATACTTTTGAGTAAAAATTTTTATTAATATTTTGGAACAATCTTTAACGTTCTGACATCATAGATACATGAAACCCATTATTTCACATCCCATTTGAAAGATGATACTGCGAACAGATTCGCAGCAAAACTGACCACGATCGACATTCGCTTAAATTAAAATCGAATAATTAAATGAAGGTGGTTTCCAAAGTCCGCTGGCCTCCGTCGCAAACCGTTCTGTCTGGTCAAAAGTAGATTTCAGTGAAAAGTGGAACGATTCAGTTGATGGAAGTAGCTAGCCGTATGCGTTTGTATCAAAATGAGTAAAAAATATACATCTCTCTTAATACCATTTTCTGTAAATGAAAGTACTGTTGTATACAGTTCAACATTAAGTCTAAATACTCGGAAAATTTTTTCTGGTCACCATATAATCTTGGCTCAATTAATAATTTAAATTCACCTTCTTTCCTTCGATTTAAAAAAGTTCACTTGTTTTATGGCTTTTTTCACATTTTAGTAAATTAAATAATAATGTTTTCTCCTGTACTTCTTCTTCTAATAAAAAAAGCACACACAATTTTTTTTATGTATGATCCATTTCGGCTGACGATACAGGGCAAACTTAAACCGGTTTTAGCCTTTGTAGGAAACCACATCCGCAACCAAATAGATCGCGACGGAGTTGGTTTTCGCTCCATTTTCGGTTCGGTTCGGACCAGGGGACAATTCTAGGAAACTGTAGCGTTAAGCTGACTCGGATTTGAATCTGGGTATCTATGGGAGGACGCATCATTGTCCGTCACACCACCGAACTGATAATGTCTGGTCTATGTAGGAATATTATCATTTAATAGAGATAATGCTTAGAAAGCATTTATTAATAATAACTTTTCTCTTAATATTGGCTATTACCAAAGAAACAAATTTATTCCAGCTTAGTTTTAGTTGTCAATAATTTCGCATAATTAATTTAGATGAAGTGGATACCCATGGTGTTTAAAAAAACATGTGGCATCGCTTAAGCGGAGACCTCTTACCCAAAAATAAAACAAATAGTTCCTATCAAAGTGGGTCCGGAAACGCTTCGTTACTGAGACACAGGGTGTTAAAATGTTCTTATTTTTTCAGTTTTTTCAAAATATCGCCGGAACGACTTTAGCCTTTAGACTTTAGATTGTGAAAAGCTCTTAAATACTACTTATTTTATTATTATAGTGGTATGGATAACCTCTAAAGGGTCGTGCGTACGATAGTATGATATTAAATACCCACAAAATAAAATTGCAATTATCTCTTAAACCTAAGCCGAAATCAAAAAAATATCAAGAGATAACTATTTAGGTAATTACATGTTTACATAACTGTGCAATCAAAAAGTAAAAAAGGCGTAGACGTACATATTTTCTTAACAAATTTATTAAATTGCAAGCCCGTACCTATGAAGCTATCCACACCATTTTAATATTAAAACATGTAGTATTTTAAGTAATTTTCTCAATCTAAATATTATTCTAATAGCTAAAGTCGCTTTAGAGATGTTTCGAAAAAACTGAGAAAATACGAAAAATTTAACACCCTGTATCTCAGTAACGAGGCGTCCAGACCCATGTTGATAGGAACTATATATCTTATTATTGAGTGAGGAATCTTCGCTTAAGCGTATATAACATATTTAAACAGCATTAAATAATAACTCCCGGTAATTTTGACTGTTGTTACAGGGTTATTCTTTATAAATTACCCCCCCCCTTTCATCGTAATTATTGCCTATAGAAAAAAAAGTTTTAAATAAAAGTTGTATGGTTATGACTGAATTTTGTTAAAATGCTATCAAGAGTACAGTAGCGTGCAGATTTCAGCGGATACAAAAACATAATATTTTTTTTTAAATAGGATACCCTGTATATTAAATTCTTGGAATGATCCTTTGTTCCTGATTTAAAAAATATACCATATGTTACCCCTACCATATACCGTATTTGAGTTATTAAACGTGAAATATCTTAATTAAACTAATTACTGTAAATATGGAAAACTTAACATTATTAAAGTGAGCTATGAAAATGACATTTATTATGTTTGATAAGTGACATTTCTTTAATGAAATAATCAAAATGGTTTACGGTGAGGAAGAAAAAGTCCAAATATTTACTTGTTATTTACAAAATAACAAAAATAAACGTGCAGCAAAAAGAGCATATAGGGTGTTGTATCCAAATCGTCCAACACCGTCAGAAAATACGTTCAAAAATATTTACCGAAAGGTGAATAATACCTACAGTTTTAGTAGAAAAAAACGTGCAGTTCAAGCAAACCAGGAATTACAGCTAGATATACTGCTTCATTTCGAAGGTAAGCCCATCCATATCTGTTCGCGAATGGACTTTTTTGAAACATTGTATTATTTTTTTAGAAAATTCTGAATGTAGTATAAATAATGCAGTGGATCAATTAGGTAAAAGTTATTCCAAAATCCAACGTACGTTAAAAAATAACAGCTACAGACCATATAAAATTTTACCCATACAAGTTTTAACACAGGCTCATAAAAGGAAAAGGCTAGACTTTTGCCGCCAGATGATTCAAAAGTTGGATAAGGATCCCGATTTTTTACTAAAATATTATGGATTGATAAATCATCCTTTTCTACAGCAGCAGTTTTTAATAGGAAAAATCGAAGGTAGTGGGAAAACAAGCACAACAGAAAAAGATTGGTAAAACAAATAAAAAAATCAGGAAGAAAACTGTTATACTTTAACTGAAGTTATCTATTTGGAAATAATTATTCCAGAAGCAGAAAATATTCTTTTGCAGAATTTTGCGGAAGCCAAACTTGATGATGATTTGGATGCAGGATGGGGCAACTCCGCATAGTGTCCTATCCATTTGAATAATGTATTCCCAATATGGATAGGGAATAATGGACCCTATTAAATGGCCACCCAACAGTCTGGATTTGACTCCTATGGATTAATTTATTTTGTATAAATATTTGGTCTTTTTCTTCCCCGCTGTAACCATTTTGATTATTTCATTAAAGAAATGTCACTTATTAAACATAATAGTTGTCATTTTCATAGATCACTTTAATAATGTTAACTTTTCCATATTTACAGTAACTGGTTTAAGATATTCGACGTTTAATAACTCAAGAACGGTATATGGTACGGGTAACATATGGTATATTTTTGAAATCAGGAACAAAGGATCATTCCAAAAATTTAATAATATACAGGGTATCCCATTTAAAAAAAATAATATTTTTTTGTATCCCCTGAAATCTGCATGCTACTGTACTCTTGATAGCATTTTAACAAAATTCAGTCATAACCACAAAACTTTTATTTATAACTGGTTTTTCTATAGGCAATAATAACAATGATAAGGGGTGAGTAATTTATAATGAATAACCCTGTACAATATCTATCTGACCTCATCAAATGCATAAAAAATGTACTCCGTTAAAATTAATGGTGCGACTTACATTTTTAGATTGCTTTGTATGATTAAAATGATTATACTCGGCAAATACATTTTGTTTCTATTTTTTTTCTTGTATAAAGAAACGTTTCTTAGCATTATATGAGTATCTAAATGGTTTTCTGATTAACTCAAATCGGGTTTTTCTTTTTTCTGAAATTTCTTTTAAATTATTTATGTATTGATTCAGTTTTAATTCAATTTATTTGTTATTGGAAAAAATAAAGCATATCAGCAAACAGTAAATAGCTTATTCTGTGGTCGTTATTTAAAAAAAGGTTGATAATATTCTCCCATAAAGGACGATTTGTATTGGAATTAAACAAGGACGCCCACAGAAATATTTTTAGGGGCGGTGCAGAATATCAATTCACCATCCAAATTACAATAAGCTATAAGGGCATTCTCATGTAACTTTTAATATTGATTGTTATGTGAGTTAATTTCATATGTGTAATGTTGGATGCGAGTTGGCTTTTTTCAGATTGAGTATATGTCTGGCTGTGAAAAACCGACAATAATTTTTTCTGTATTTTTAAATTATTTGTTAGAAACCTTTACACGTACACTCTGTCGCACGATATGGGAGCCTGTCAGCCTAGTTATACTGTGGCCTAGTCTTATGCAATTTTACGAGTATCTGGAGTGAGCCGTTCCAAATGCATTTACAATAGTTATTTACGTCACAAGACCGGAAAGCGATTCTATAACTGGGCGAACTAGCGGTTTCCAGGGCGAGCGCCAGAGAGTCTTGAGAGCCGGCAAGTCCAAAGTTGCATTATGAATTAAATGTTCACAAGAAATATAAAATTTGAACCATAACACGATTCTTTGGAGTACTGGCAATCCATTAGTTAAACACATTTTTTTTACAATTTTTGTAAGTTTTATGAGGTTTTAAATTTTAAAATTGCTCTGATGTAAAATTTATAAAATGTAACTTTTCCTCTGTGCCCTACATTTATTAACAACAATTGTGGATATTTTGCAGGACTATAGAAATCTAGACTCTCGAATGAAAAAAAAAGATATTGGAAAGTGTTCAATAAGCTTAGAATTGCAATATAAGCAAAAAAAAAAATCAATTTTTGGAGATGACAAAATTTATAGAAAATATTTTTTGTAAATTTTTGCAATTTTTGACAGTATTGTGCCCTCCGGATTCGATCCGATTGAACAGTCTCGATAGTGTAGGTATTTTTTTAAAAACTATATCTTCGTGTTCACACCCCATACTCGAATTTGGGTTTCTAGTTCCCAACTAAGATACGGTGATAATAATGGAACTGTTAACACATTATTGAAAACATGACTTAAAATTTATGCTATCATATTTTAAATAATTTAATTACCTACATCAAAATTACTATGTAAATATTGCTGTTACCTTGGTAGAATATTATATGTTTTTAAATAAAAACAAAAGCCAAGTATACATACTGTGAGAATACAATTTCAATTTAGCGTAAATGTAGGCTTTAGCAAATTCCTTTATGTATATTTTATGAGATGATATCACACATCCTATAATTTATAATATATTTGCTTTGTTGTGACCTTTCCCTACTAATTTAAATAGGCCTTTAATGAAAGGCAATTTGCATATTAGGTAAGGGAAAGTGATCTTCAGAGAACCAGCAAAATTTACAACCTCCTTCTAGACTAATATGGAAGAGTGTACTTAGAGTAATAGATTAATTCAAATATTCATTAAATTTAATGGCAAAATCCAGACACAATGCTAGATAATTTTCAAAACAAACAGGACGTATAGTCCTAGTTCAAATTTGTAATTTTGTAGAAAATAAACTACTTATATTTTTTTCCATTATTTTTAAATAGCTTTAGTATTTTATACATAATGAATTAATTACATAATATACTGACTTAATTTCTTTTAAATATTTGTTATAAAACATTATTTTCCAGCTATATTTTTAATTTTACGAGGATCACAAATGGAAAAGATAATAATTTTAACGTGTTAATTTTGGTGGTATCCTAATATATAAGATACCAAGTTATAGAAGCAGTCAGTATTGGAAATCCATTAATAATAATAGTAATAATAACAATAATAATAATAATAATAATAATGGGGTGCGGGA